>CM068835.1:91193968-91793968 GCA_028554795.2 Sinohyriopsis cumingii
CTGACTGTGCATACCTGAGTTTTCATCAAAAATCCTGCTTAGGAAAGAAGAGAAACTAAATCATAATTGCTGTTGAACCATAAAGAACCTTTTTCCACTGACAAGGCATCAAGCTCACTCCTCCTCTAAGGTTAGGGTTCTCAAAACAATCTTCACTGAAGGGCTCATAACGGGGTTTTGACAATGCCCAAAGAACATATCAAAGTTTCCATCTTGGCATTGGGGAGCATTATAGCGGTCTCGAAAATTCTAAATACTTGATGAAATCAGAAAGATTAGGGTATGACCCAGTGGCAGAACTGGTAGAGAACATTACAGTTACAAAGTGCTGCTATATAACCCTTAATAGTGGTCATTAAAAGTCATGTTTCCTCTAAAAAGAAGTGAAGAGAATGCTGAAATGCACACAAAGGTGGAAAGTTAGGATTCATTCCTTTCCTACTGCTTCAGTCACAAAAGATGCCCCACTTTGTCGTCAACAACCTTGCTCAAAATCTGATCCTACTGGATTCATTACTTGTGGTAAGTGAAGTGTGCAGGTGGAGAAATAGTGAACTGTTGTAGAGGACAGACCCGAGATCCCTGTGATGTGACAGCAGGTTCTTCCTTTATGATATTCTCCAAGGCTTGTATAACAAATGGTTGAGTAGGACATTAAACTATGATTGTTGGGCAGATCACTAAACTACAACTGTTGGGCTATAGGTGGGCTACCAGAATGAACTAAGCAGAGGAGATCATGACTTGATGAAGCACTTGTGAATTTTTTTTTTAAAAGTGGGAAGGCAGATGCATACAGATAATCCTGCTTTAGACTAAATCTGCCGACTGCCTAGGCCATCATATATATTACTGGACAGACATAAAAGGGAACTTGCTATTTAGTCTCTAATGAGACAAGTAAATCAAGTTTCTTCCCATAGCTGTAAAAGTCATTATGCTACCAACTGGTACAGAAATCATTCTTTGAGAACCACATGACCCTCTCCCTACAGTCTGTCCACTAGGATATTCTTTTTGCCCAGATTGTGACCGATTTGGAAAGTGATCTCTTCTGTGGCTGCACAGAAGAGAGGGTTCCAGACCTTCACTCAGAGAGAAGAAGCATGTGTACTGTCATGGTGCCTGGCATACAATAATATTGATGTGTTTTGTGGGGTGACCACAATACAGTGACAGCTTCACATATCCCTGCAAGACTAGAAAAACTGTACACATTTCCAAGCTATTTAAATGATGGTCACTTTTTCCCAGTCCATGAAGAACAACACCCTCTTCCAGGTAAGCATTCCATCCCAAATCAGATGCATTGGTGTCCAAAAAAGTGACATTTCATTGTGTGAACTGGGACTCTTCATTTAGCCATCAATGCAAGCAGTGGTGAAAATCTGAACCTACCTGGACTTTTGCTGATGAAAGGTTCTTGTGTAGTCTCCAGTATGCTAGAAAAAGGATCTGAAGAGTGCACCAATAAAGTCTTTATGGAACCAAATCTGTAGCAGAGTTCAGAAACCCCAGGAAAATAAAGTAAAAGCAAGCTGACAAGATCTTGGCTGGAAGAGCTGTTATGAGGGACAGGATTTGGCCAATTCTGTCTAAAGAAACACAAACCCTTAATAAGGATGATCATTTAAAGGTTGAAAGGTCGATTTTGAGCCAAAACTTTCCAACTTTTATGACACAAGAAAGATTCAGAAGTAGAAACAAAGCGTTCTGTCATTTTCCTCCCTCTCAACTGTGACTTTTTGCAGAAGGGTGTGAACATTTCTCTTTCACCCCTTAATTAAGCCAGACTTGTGAAAGAAAAGATGGTGGGGTTCAAAACCAGTGAATGGACTAAGGGGCTGCTCACCAGTTATTATGTACTTTTGAAAGAGTGATGTATGTAAAGTGAAGCTGTTTGCATTTAAAACATACACGATGGAGAGAATGGTGGCATATCTTTATCCTATATTAATGTAATGTGGATGATATTTCTTTGGATATTGTACTTTTGGAAATTGTACATGATTTAAACACACTGCAAACTAAAATGAATGCTCCCTTGTGCTAAAAAATCAGCCTGAATTTGTCTAAAGTACACTATCTATAGCAGCTATTAAAATAGGGAAAATGAATTTTGCCAGACCTGACAATACCAGCTTCTGAAAGGGCAATGAATGAATTACCAAATATATAAAATGTAAAAAAAAGTTATCAGCTCTTTTTTATACAATTCAGGGTTGCACAATTTTTTTTTAACCACCAGTCCAAGACAAGTGGTTTCAGAAAATTCACTAGTCCCACCTCACTCTTCACTAGTCCCACCTTACTTTTCACTGGTCCCAAAATGGTACTCACTTGCCGAGATTTGATGAGACGTATGTACTTAATCCATAGAAAAAAAACCAAAGGAAATAATATACAACATAATTATTTCTTAAAAGAATTTAATTTTTAAAAACAATGGTTGTTATACATTTGGCTTCTTCAGGTTCATGTATATATTTTAGCTCATGGATTTTAAAATATGTCCATGTATATGTCTGCCACCTTCCGAGTCATATATTCAAGACAGGGATAACAAGTACACTCAGTATCCGTCTTACGTTTTATCCCTCCATTTTCAAACAAATTTACCTTCTCCGAATCGCTGTTATTACTTTCCTTGCGAAAATAATTTAGCAAACTCATTTTATCCACAGGGTAACTATCAGTTTGCTTGACAACTACTTCTAAAGTGATCAAAAGATCAAATTTCTCTTTTAAATACGAACTGAAACAGCTCATTGATTAGCGTAATTGTTTCGCTTCAAACACAATATCGCATGTGGAAGTTAATCATCTGTATAATCAATTATAAATTAAAGAATCATTACTGTCATTTAATCAGTTCATAAAAGAAACCAACACTGATGTCGGTAAAGTACCTTTCATTAATTTAATTACACTGACTCACTGGATTAAAACCATAGTGAGGCGCTGGTTATGATCTAGATTGAGTAAACTCATTGCAACAAAACCACTTACAACACTGCTAATTGATCATAATGGCTTTCTTTTGTTTGACGTGTTTTGATTTGCCGATAATTTGGTCGCTTAGCCCAATATGCAGTCAAGCGGTAACAGGATGTAAATGTATACATGAAGAGGAGTAGAATCATGTATTCAGTATGCCCGGAGTGCATGATTGGCCACATAAAGGTAGATATAGTGACTAAAGCACGAAAATAAGGACTAGCCCGACTTTTTTAAAAAGCACTTGTCCCGGACTAGCGACTTGGAAAATTTTACTTGCCTGACTTCAAAAACGACTAGTCCGGGACGTCGGGCTATGGGATTTGCTCAGCCCTGCAATGTACCTCTGAAGTTCAGGAAGTGAAAATGACCAAGTGGAGCTAGCACTTTTTTGAAAGGTGCACATCTGGAGTAAGGCCAAGCTGTATACTCTATAACCCAAATTACACCCATCAATCATATATCAAAATAAAGGGAATTAAAGGTTCTTTGAATTATACCCAAGATATACAAGGTCTTTTTTAAATAGCCAGTGAGGAAAGCAGGAGAAATTCTTTTTCTTTAAAATCCTAACCTATGCAAAATATGAAACTGTAGAGCGCCACCTAAATAGCTAGATGCATAAACCAGTGGCCAAAATGTATAAGAGCAGACTGACCACCCATTCTGATGGTTATCAGAACTTGTCCAATTTTGATCAACTTTTGTTTGGTATGAATGAAATGTTTTTTTATTAACTTGTTTGGCATGCATTGATTGTTTTACAGCAGTGAGTAATATATTACTGACTTTCATATGATCATTAAAAATTAAATTGTGTGAATTGCAAAAGATATAAAGACATGAATATATCTGCTGATTTCAATAACATACTATAATAAGCAACTTTGATTTGCAATAGTAATAAAGTTCACAACGCATCGACATTAATTGTGCCACTCAAAATATTTATCGACATTTCAACATTTCCGTGAATCTGAATAATAATTATTGTCATAAATGGAAAGAAAGAACAAAATAAATAAAAAAGATGCAGAGAAAAATAGCTACATAATGTGTAGATATTGGCATAGTTGCCAACTCCCAGAGTACAAAAATACTGCTTATGACAAATATACTGATTTTCAAGCACAAATAGTGCTTGTGAAAACTTTAATGGATATGTAACTTTTTACAACATCTACAAAAGAATGGTAATAACTTACCTAATTATTTTGATGTCAAAGATGCATGTGTTGAACTCTTGCACCTTCTGAATGGGCACCCGAATGGAACAGGGTGACCATTCAGAAGGTGCAAGAGTGCAACACACTCATACTCAGACAAAGGCTGTTTATAGGAACAATTTCCTCACCTTGTTATTTCATCATTATTGATTCCAATGTACCATCTTTCATTGATGATCTGAACTCTGTGGGATTTTTGCTCTTAACTTTTTTTTCGTTCTAGCACATGATTAATCTTTTGTGATTTTACTGTCTGGAAAAAGTGTGTGAAATAGACCACCACCAACTCTAGCTACTGAATGAGGAAGGTTCATTTCTAAAACAAATTTAGTAGAACAAACTTCTGATCAAATTACATTAAGGTTCTCTCTGGTATTTATACGTGTTGTAAATTTAGGTTGTGTTGTTCATGATGAAGCAGCAACATTATGTTTATTAGCTTTATCATGCTGTATTATGTCATGGGTGTTTCCATGCCCAATAGTGAAATCATAATTACACAATTTGCAAAGTGCAAAGTTCTCTCCTTCACTAAATTGTTTATCAGATCTAATCATGATGGCATAATTGTCCTTCCTGTTCTGTTTTCTTGTCTTTGCTGGATACAGTTCTGAATCTTCTCCTTCCTTTTCGACATGACTAGAACTTGAATGTTATAAAGATGAGATACAGTGATAGCAGTAACTGCTCTGCAAAGTCCAAAATGGTGGTTAAAGAATGGCATAGTAGCTTTGATTACGAATGAACCAATAATATTTTGAAACTCTATATCCATATATACATACAATACACTTACTCTCTTACATCACAGATGCCCGTTTTAACAGAAAATTGTAAGGAAATTTTTTTATTAAATTTTTCTATTGATAAAAATGGATTTTTAACAAGAAAAATGTACTCCCATATTCAGGTCCAAAACAGGACACTTGGCAGCTATGTATTGGGTAAAAATAATGGAGCAATTCAATATTAATTTACTCATCACCTGCTTTAAATTTAGGCATATCTCTTCAACAGAGGAACATACAAAAACTAAGTTCTAACTAAGTTTGCAATACTAGCATACAGGCAAATTCATAATAACAGACAATGATTGAGAGTGATTTGGATTTTTAACCTAACTTTGAAACTTTTTCAGTCATATCGCTAAGATTTCTGCAGTGTGGCAGTTCATAGTGACGTCTAGCACTGGGGCATCATGTCACAGAAATGTAGCAAGATGTCCTACCCAGTCACCAGGCTGATCAGTCCTAACACTAACCTCATAATACTAAGCACCAAGCCAGGCCACTGTTTAGTACCATTTTTATAAATCTTGGGTATGACTTGACCAGGGTTCAAACATGTGACCTCCTGCATCCACAACAAAATTGGCAAAAATATACTTAAACTATTAGATCTTAATAATTTCCCCACAGTTAAACATTCTAATGTTTAATCAACTTTTTCATATATTTCTCACTTGTTGAATTTGAACGCAAAATCAAAATGTATGCTGGAGTTCATCAAAATGAGAGGGACTTTATTTTTGCCTCTTGGCTGTGTGTTCCAAGAGATAGAAAAAATTTGAAGGACTTTTTGACTCTTTATGTCATCCAAGTGTTAGGCACAATAAGGGCTTTATTTTTGCCTCATGACTGTGTGATTCAAGTGTTAAACAAAATGAGAGCAACTCTATTATAGCCTCTTGACTGTGTGATCCAAGTGTAATTTATACAAAATTAGAGGGACTTTATTTTTCTCTTCTGATTGTGTGTTGCAAATGTTAAACAAAATCATAGCAACATTATTTTCGACTCGAGCTATAAAACAGTGAATTCAGGCACTTGAAAGTGAAGTTTTCCACTTCACCCAGTCATGTGAACCCTGATGGAAGAAAGAAACTGATCCAAGAAAGTGTGCTACTATATTAAATGATCACTGGCCTAAACTTGATTTTAGTGGTCTCTTTCAAAGACCCACTTGTTGTTGAATTTATGGATTATTATTATTGTAGAAATAATACCTGTATTAAGTGATCATCTGCTTTAAATGACCATGTTCTAGTTGTCCCTTAAGTTGAATTATTGCACAAACACTACTTAATATTAAGTGATCACCTTCCTTAAACAGCTACTTTTTAATAGTTCAACATAATCATTGTTAAATTAAACAGTATTAAACATGAGCCCATCTTGAGATGCCATTTCTTTCAAGTTGTTTTGAAATGAAGGACAAAACCAAGCTAATTACAGGACAGTACGAGATCAGAGAAAAGATTTATCACTTTCTACATATACATATTCATAGAAGACATGCATATCCTTGACACACCTGTCATGCTGGAGACGGGGGTTAAATTTAATTAAAATGAATGATCTGGTTTGGTTTAGTGCTTTATGGCAGAGCAACACAAGTATGTTATTCAGTGCCAAGGAAATGGAAGTAAAGTGCTTTGCCCAAGAACACAATAGAGTAGTTGATCCAGCCACAAAACGTAGCTAATTTGTAGACAGTACAAGATATGCGGAAAGGTTAAATTCTCATACTACATGCACTTATCCATTGTATTCATGCATTCCACTGTCATACTTGTCATGCTGTAAACAGGGTCAAGTTTGATTAAAATGAATAAAACTGAGCTAATCATAGGACTGTATGTGATCAGAGGAAAGGCTAATTTCTCATATTATATATACTTATTCGTAGAATTAATGCATCCCCTTGTCACAACTATCCTGCTGGAGATAGGGGTCACCTTACCTCTCCGTCTTTTTTTTGGTGGCTCAAAAGACTCCTGCTGAGACCCCATGGCAGAGGCAGCATCTGTTGATGCAGTGGGCAGGTTGGATTTTCTCTCCAAATTTGTTCCTTTTGCTGACAACTGTTTCTGTTTCAAAAATTAAATAAGACTGGTAAAACTTTCTTGCAGAAAATATATTAAACATCCCAACACATAGTACGACTATGCAAGTTGTATTCTATTATGCATAACATTTTGGAAAATTCTGATAATCTAAACATTTTATGAATTGCACAATTTTATTACTTCCATTATGCTTGTACAATTAAAGCTTTCACAATTTCACTGTGATGTCTGAATTTCAAAATATTACATCAAACAGTATGTGTAGCCTGGAGAAGACATCTACCTTTTTATAATGTCACAGTGTAATAGATATCTCTTCTGAATCAATATTCTACAATCCTGTCATCATCAGACCAGTTCAGCTGGTATTAAGACATCCACTTCTGTGATGTCAGCTATGATCTGAAATAGGAATTTTACTTGCTACTTGAGTAGCATGCTTCTGCATGCTTAAAAAACACCTTAGGAAGTTATATGTACCTAGTGGAGAATGTAGTTGACTGGTTCTTCGTTCTCAGCATGAGAGCCACCTGTCAACCTCTTAACAGTGAGTGCCAAGCGAGGCAGCTGTTAGCACCATTTTTATAAGTCTTTGTTATGGCTCAGCCAGGGATTAATAAAGTCAATAAAACAAGGGTGAAATTGGTTATAATTAGCATATTGTCATTGAAATGCATTATAAACATCCTCTTGTGAAAAAAATCATATTAAATATCCTTTAGTTTGTTTCCAGAAATTGTCTAAAAACCCTTGTATATGAAGAAATATATACAGAATAATATATTTCTATATATTCTATATTTCATGATTTTGCAGTTTTATAATGCAAAAGTTTGAAGGCCAGACAAATACAGCAACAGTCCATTAATATCCCAATTATATTAATGTAGTAACTACTGTTTTTTTTTTCTTCTTCTGGAAGCTGTTTTATCACAATGACTTATCTCTACAGCAGATGCAGAGTGTATATTCATTATGACATCATCATCACTTATCTCATGATTTTGCAAATTGACTAAACAAAAGTTGCAAGACCATACAAACAGCAGGGCCCTGTTATAACAATGAATTAACATTAGCCTATGTTTTTGGTTTTTTTCTTCTCAAAATTGGGATTTCTTATAAAAAGCCATGTTATCACAATCGCAGATCCCAACTGAGTCACATACCAAAGGCAGTGTTGCTTAAAATGAATATGGTTGCTTTAATCCATCAACTTCAAAACTGTAGTTATGCAGATTAGCTTGCCAAAAATTTAAATTCTGCAACATATGCATGTTTAAAACATAAATTGTGGCATATTTTCATTTTAGAAAAGATTAGTAAGTCTTAAAATCACTCCTGAAACCTCCAGAAAACAAAGTTCATACTATAATGTGGTTATGTCAGTCCAGAAAACATAGTTCTTACTACACTGTGGTTATACCAGTCCAGAAAAAATAATCTTTACTATACCGTGGTCATGTCAGTCCAGAAAACATAGTCCTAACCACACTGTGGTTATGTCAGTCCACTATTTTGTGGTTATGTCAGTCTGCCTTACTCAGCACTACCTTAGCATGCAAGCTAAGCCCAACAAGTTTGCAACTGATACCAAAGTGATCACAAAATATTTAATATCAGGTGACCACATCTCAGAATTTTCATGATTCTCAGCAACTTGAACAAGTGCCGATGAAGTCTAAGAATCAAACTGCAAAACATTGTTCAGTAATCAGGAGAAATAGTAGTTCAGTTGAAAGAGTGTTTGACTCATAATCCAAGAGTCACGTGTTTGATACCCAGACAGGTCAGCTACTGATGTGTCCTTAGGCAGTTGGTAAGGCACTGTAACTCACATTTGTCATGAAATAGCCAACAATGCATTTAAAATGCCATCAAAACCAACCAAATAATAACAATAATTCAGTAATCTGAAAGATGTTTTAAAGTTTAAAATCTCAGAAAGGATATTTCTGTTAATTTATTAATACCTTTGAGAGGAAATATTTTTATATATTCTCTTTGCAAAATGACAAAGATTCACCTTTCAACACTCAAAAAGGTATCTGTTTTGCTGTGCAACTTAACCAGCATGAAAATAATATGATAATTCTGGCCTCTTTGTACCGGACATATATCATACATGTAATTATATAACAAGTACATCTAATGTTAAAAATCTTTATTTATACCTGTAAAATTTTATCCAGATGTGTTCCCACTAAAATCACGGGGGGTACACTGGATTTAGGAGATGGTGCACAGGAATGAATGGAATTTAGCCAAACTTCAGTCAGTTCTGAAAATAAATCACAAATAAGAGTAGCATGAATGGCTAACTATATGCCCACCCAATTTTATACAGTTATGTAGACACATTAAACATTTTTGCAAAAGCCCTTTAATAGTGGCTTTGGCCTTCTTGTTTTGAACTCCATATAGATGGTTTCAACTTATCCAAGGTGCAAGCCATCCATAAAATTTGGTCCAAGTCTGTGCTTTAGAATAATTGTTGTAGCTTTTAAACCAGATTTATCATTCATCAGTGACCCTGACATATGACCTTTGAACTCCAAACTAGGTTTTTTCCTTTCCCCAATGGCATGCCATCCACAAGTTTTGCTAAAGTATACACATCATCTTTATTCTTCCAGGCAGTGACTTTGGTCTTACAACAAGGGCAAGCCATCTGCACATTTTGTTGAAGTATATGACACAGATATATGTCATTGTACAGAAACCATTTTTATTTTTTCTTCCAGACAGTGACCTTGGTCTTTGACATTCTGACTTCAAATCAATAGTTTTTCCGCTACAAGAGTAAGCTATCCACAAAGTTTGTTTCTGAAGGTGATGATGAACACAAGTTATTTTGTCGGGAAAAAATTATTTCAGTTATTTTACATTTAATTTAATTGCACATAATTCAACCACTGACCTAAAAAAAATCAGTTGAGTTTTTCTTATCATATGTACGAAAAGTGGTAACTATAGATTTTGGAGAACTCAATCTATTATGAGGAAATCATTTTTCTTCTTTCAGTTATAGGGATCTTAACTTTAATGAGGCCAAAATTAACATGATTCTTCCTTACCCCAGATAAAAGCCATCCCCAAGGATCAGTAGATGGTGAAGTACTTGAGTTGGTATGTGGAAACCAACTTGGTAACAGAAAGATTGGCCAGACAGACAAAAGGACTACATGATACAACATTAATTCCACCTTTCAAAGCTGTTTTAAGGTTTTAAAATTTCACTAATAGTAAAATAGGTGACTACTATATTTTCATATCCTACAATGTACACATAAGCAATAAGAGACAGTAGCTCAGATATAGCTTATTATGCTGACTCTACTGTAAATTTATTTCTATTTATAAAAAAGGTGGCCTGCATGTCATGCATGCCTCAAAGTTTCGATAATAAGGGTATTTTATTTAGCTAGATAAATAGTAGTGCACACTGTAGATCATTCTGAAATCCAAAGAGGCAGAATTAAATGGTATGGAATTAAACAGAGGGTTAAAAAAAATTATGGTTATTCTTCGATGTGGAATGGCGCACATCAACCCATACAGATGCCTGAGTAATTTATTTCAAGGTTCAGGCAAGACAGCCATGACAAAGTGTTTTTAAATGTTGTTCTTTATCTTCCATTATCTCTTCTTTCCTCTTGGGAATAAAACTGTTTTGACCCTGCATTAGTGTATAAAGTAACTGAGAATAATGAATTTATTAGTACATCAGAACTTACCATGAACTTTACACCTCATTATTCCTTTACTATCAAAGTAACACTCATCGGCTACAAGATCAGTAACCTGTTTACTGACATCTGAAACCAGAAGGTATATGGCTCGTCGTGTGAGAAATGTCTGGTGTGTTGTGTAAAAGGAGTATTGTCCTGCAAAATCCCAAATTGTCAGTTTTGCATTTTCACCTGTATCATGTTTTAATTCATTGGAATTTTCTTGCAACAATTTTAACACAGGCATTGCATTTACTTTTGACTGGGTAAGATTCCTCTGAATTATGGCTGAAGGCGATTCTTTTAGCTGACTCCCAGCAGCTGAAAGGTCTAGGAAATAATCTTGCTCAGGAGAACGGCAATATAATACTTCTGTATCATTGTCTTCAAAAACAGCTTGATCCCCTTGATGGCTCACAAAAGCCCGCACTCCTTGAGGAGGGATCATGACCTGTTCCTTGTCTGTGAGACTTGCATTGCTATGAGTTGTCTCCTCTTCACGAGTGATGACCTGTTCCTCATTTATAATAATTGCATCACTATCTTTTGTCTCCCCTTGAGGAGTGATTATAACCTGTTCCTCATCTGTAACACTTTCACAGCTATCAGGTGCCTCTACCTGAGGAATGATTATGTCCTGTTCCTTGTCTGTAACACTTGCATTGCTATCAGTTGTCTCCCCTTGAGGAAGTATAACAACCTGGTCCTTGTCAGCCACTTTGCCCTTCACCGACTGTGGCTCACTTAGAATTCTGACAAGTCGCTGCAGTCGATGATCCTGATCTGAATCTGAAAACACAAAAAGTAGCAAAGACAATTTAATTCTGCTTTGTACTTGCAATGAAAATGAAACGTAAATTTGATGCACACTTTATCATCTAGTGCACAACCTCTCTACCACTAATTTAAGCAGGTGTAGATACAAATCAATTTGTTATGTAAGATTTGTTATGGAATTAGCAAAGGTGAAGACCTAGCTAATAACGTAATCATGCCTATTAACAAATGTTCTGATATGTACTAACAACTCCTTCCATAACCGTTGTCTGAGAAACAGTCCTGGTCAGTGAAAGAAAGTCCATTTTTGCTAATAAGACATCATAACTTCCAAATTTTTTTTTTAAAAAACATGTACCATAAATACACTGGTCTCATTATAAAAGCAATCAATACTTCCTGACTATATGTTTTAAGCTGCTCCTACCTCTGACATTTCATCATGGTAGAAATCTGTAAATGTATGCATCCTCTCAGCAATTACTAAAATTATTGCTGGCAATTAATATTGTTATTATTGCATGTTGTATGTTTTCTCTTTCTTGAAATCAAGTCAAACATTAGGTTTACTTACAGAATCATATATAGCATCAATATATTTTATATAATGAATATCTTGAAGTGAAAATTTATGTCCCTTGTTTTGGGGTTTTTGTTTCATTATTTATATTTTCCTCCTTAAGAATAGAATATTTTCAATATTTTCTCTTTTCATTTTCCCAATCTGTAACTTACACTATCTCTTCATATGGGTAAGCAAGTACAATGTAGCATGTTTCATATAAATAATGACATTTTAAACAATATAAATATATGATTTATGGAAAGACAAAATATCGATACATTATAAACAATGTACATAAATTGTGATTTACGGAAAGATAAATGCAAATACATACACCTATTGATAGTATTAAATATACGACTGACATGCCAAATTTACTTATTTCAAAGGAGTGCTTCGTTCATTTGTATTGCAAGTCTTTTGTAAAAAGACTGTTCTTAAAAAAGACAGGAAGAAAGCTGTATCTGAAGAACTTGGAGGGAAAAGAAAGTCAAATTAACATTGCTGGCAACATAATGTAAGTTGTGGTTTACTAGCCTTGACGGTAATTGATGAAAGTTCCTGAAACACTATAATCAATGACATATAAGATTAGAAGAATTACTACACTACGCAACTGGTTTTTGTTTTTCAGCAGGTACATGTTTCAAATAGGAAGAAAATTAGTTAAAAATATAATGGTTGCTGGAACTAGCAGCTGATTACAGTACATACAATGTGTACATGTATATCTGACCTAATAACGATTTGAACGAAGCATTTGCAAAATTGACATTATAAAGAGAAATTGTATAGAATAGGGGCGATTGCGGATATCATATTTGATTACCGGAGATGATATTTGATAGATGTCATCGATCTTTATAGAAAATACTGGATTTCATTCAAACCATCATCGAGTGTAACCTTTGTAGGTCACTGCCACTGCTGTTGAGAGCTCACTCAGCATGTGCAAGATAGGTCCAGTATAGCATACCCGAGCAGAGGGCGATATGAGTGACAAAAATTGCGGTTCAACAATAGATTTAGGATAAATTTCTAGTAAAGCATTTTTCCCTGATGGCAACTTCAATAAATATATCTTTATAGTTTGAAATAATAATTACTTTGCATAGATTTATAGTCTCAAGATGAGATAGGATTTTCCAACTTCTTCAACATCCAACACATGTCTAGAGTATTCCAACTTTCAATGATATTCAAGCAAAATTCCAACTATACAGTATTTAAGGCCCAGGGGAAAGTTCGAATTGGTAGCAAGAAAGTTGGTGCACAAGCAAGGAGGCAACAGAGAATGTGAAGCCCAAATTCATTTGGTATGTACAGCAGCACACAACAGCCGGGTGAAACAGTCAATAGAGCAAGACATGGGTGTTTCCCTTAATTTTAGATTTTAGTTACTTCTATAATTTACTTAATATTTATTTTGCAATTATTTTTATTGCGTTAACATTTTCGTTAGTTAAGGAATTTTAAGATATGTAGATCTAATGATGCAATTATTCTAAAATAACAATATCTTCACTTTTAACATTTCATCTGTAGTCCGTTTCCGTGTGTTTGAGGTATGTATATATGTGACATTTAGTTCTGGTTCTTTGAGAAGAATTAGTTGCAAGTCCCAGATGTATCAATGTGAAAGAGTTCGCCTTGACTTCGGTATACATGGCAGTTAGAAAACTTTGTATAGATGATCATTGATAACATTTTCTTACCACATAAAGCCACTTTCTTATTAATCATGTGTGGTCATTGATCGAGCCCAACTTCTCATCACATACCACACTTCAGCTAATATTAAGTGTGTAGTCACTGAATAAGTCCATTTTCACCTCACATACCATGCCTTCACTAGTTACATTGTGTGATCTTTGGAGGAAAATAATTATATCCTCAAATCACACCTATTAAATTCTATCAATGCATGTGTGATCATTGAAGATATACATTTATCTTCAGGTATCATACTTTATTAGACTGAAATTCTCGATCTGATGAACTTATTTGTGTTCATTAGGCGAACATAATCTTCCCCCCGATACCGCATCCAAAATTCCAGTAATCGTCGATTAGGACCCCATCTAAGGGACACAACTATTTTCTGTGTTGGAAACAGGACAAGTTGCCTCCTTTGACCTATTGCATTCCTATTAACTCCAGGTAACGTTATCTACGAGAATTCTATGTGATAAAATCGTTTCCTAGATTGTATATTATGAATAGTATCCCCCCCCTTTTTCAGTCATTAAAGAATAATATACTAAGCAGGAGACAAGTCATACAGATACGGAAAGTTCGTGATATTTTCTCCTCCATGTCAGTGACTGAAAGCAAGGATAAAAATCAGCCTAAAAGAAAAATACCTAAATGTCAGGATTAATGTCAAAGTTTGCATTTCCACCACTGCAAAGCATTTCCATGAAATTCGGTGATTGCTGAATATTCAGTTCACTGCTGTATAACTTATCTGAATCTTGCATCTTGAATAAATATGCACAGTATGAATACAAAAGTTTGACTCGATCATGCTTTTAATCCAGTTTACTGCATCATGTGTCTTTAACAAATGTGGGATCAATGTGTCTGGGGTTATTCTATTAAAAAGTGAAAGAGAAATAAAGTACTTAATGGTCTAAAACCGTTACAAAAAGTTAACAAATTAGATGACTTTTGACTTCATTCAGATATTCAGGAGAATCATACTTCTTGCCAAAAAAAGGGACATTCAGACACCTGCAATGCCCTGGCACTTTCATATCATGGTGTTGTATAACCTGTTTCCAGGCCTTTCAGTCTTTAACAAACTGAAGCTGCATTCATAATTTTCCTGCATTTTTTTAATGGTATATCAACAAAATTATATATGCCAAGGCAAATCTACCAACTAAGTCATGGCTACTCCTGTACAAAAATTCAACTCATGAAAATGCCCAAAGTAACAAAATCATGGGAATTCTCCCATGTATAGTATGCAATCCTATGTTCCAAAGCCTTTAACCGTTACAAAAGTTGTTAAGAGCAAAGAAATAATGCACGTTGTCACTAAATTATCTTCCTGTTGTATTTCTTACACTGCCCAGTAAATTACAATGACTGATTGATTTATGCATTATCAATTTATCCAATCCTATGGTAATTGTTCTTCTACTGTTCCAAATTTGCTTTATCTAGGATTACAACAAACATGCAATGGAACAATCATACCCATCCATTGAACAACTTTTACCTGTGATGCTGTCACTTATACTCATCATTTAAACAACTTTTATATGTGATGCCATCAGTCATACTGGACCTTGAACTCATAATGGTTAAAAGATAATTTGTAAAAAATGCAACAGGAATCATCAGCACTTACATAATGCATGTTATTTATTGCAAAAAGGTAACAGTGCGATGGCATGTGAGGAAGAAATTACCCGAGTACGTATCATATTGTTTACAGTGTACCTTTCTCTAACTTTCCCACACACCCATCAAGTATGTCCTAACTGTAACGCCATCAAGTAAGATTATAAATTATTCTCACATCTTGACAAAGCTGCAATTTATTATTGCTCTTACTTTGCAATGTTTAGAAACCTATTTTAATTAAGATAATTATATTATCCTGTATTTTATATGCAAATTCAAATATAACAATAGTTCCAACACAAGTGTTGTAGCAGTGTTTTCTGATGCTGTTCCTGTAGGAATAGAAAATAACTACACCTCTCCCTCGATAACTTGCGCACAACGGGGTCCACAAACATAGACCGCACTATAAGCGAGGCACAAACTACCGAGGGACCTCCAAAAATTGAAAAAAAAATGGCTTTGACATCAAGAAAACTGTAGGGGGGAGAAGCGTTAGGAAACTGGGCTGTTTAATGACTGAATCCTCATTTTACAATCATGTCCACAATAATTTTTAATAATGCGCTTTTTCTAATGAAGTTGTTTGTTATTCTCTTTAAATAACATTTTTTTCTCTCAAAATATCCAACATATGAAAGATCATTCCAACTGGTTTGAACAACCATCATGTGTACGCAAAAAAATCTGCTTATTACGTCACTGCTTTTTGTTTTCTTGACGAGTCTGGTTCCCATACTGGTATTTAATAGTATCTTGCCAAATTGGTAGTCCACAATTTGGGAACTAGACTAACTGTTGATACACCACCAAGCAAGACATTTATTTCGTGATATGTCTACATCGAAACTCAATTTTTTATTATTCAGTTAGTACAATGTTAATGTCGTTATTTCATTGGAAGTAATAATGAAATTTCTTATCATCCCTGAGGATATCTCTAAATGCCAGTTCAAGAATTCTCTGAAACTCGCTTGCCCACAATGGTCCGGATCTGTTAAATCAAGCTCTTTACTTTATGAAGTATTCTTATGCTTTGCCTAGTTATCTTTGATCACAGTTATCAAAGAGTCGGTTAATTTATGGTAGTTTCTGTTACATACACAATAACATTTATTACAGTGTTCGATTGATCAAATGAAGTGAGTTCACCCAACATACGACCGAGGCCGCTAGATTTTAAGTTAGTCCGATTTTTGTGCCTTTCGACTTTTCTTTTATTCCATCTCCTTTTTTATTCAAAAGACATAATTAACATGATAATATAAAGGAGGCCAGCTTTTAATAAAGTGCACTTAATTAGGTTCTCAGAGAAACGCTTGCAGACATAGCTGTTACAGGAGATTGACGCACTTTATGTTTAATTACAAGAGGACACGATGCGCTTATGAAGATTACACTTAAAAAGAACTAAAAGATGGAACTAGAACACAAATTTCAATTGATTAAAAAAATTATTTAACTTGTATTTATTTATCAAAGTACTGCCTCCACTTGGCGTGACATTTTCATTGATTGTAATTTCCTTACATATCATTAATTGCGGTGTACTCGGAATGTCGTTTGGAAAGAAAATGTAAACTATTGTACGAGTTATTTTTAAATTTGATATTTCATAGTGTTGATTAAAATTTCCAGATCCTATCTACCGTTTTCAATGATAAAACAAGCGATACATAGAAGTTTCTGTTACCAATTTTGATTGCGATTTTCTTCAAGTTCAACAAATATGGATAATTTTTTGGGGTATTTTTGGGTTTAAAAAATGGCATCCACGCCTGACACCGCATTATAAGCAGGTTTGTGAGTTATCAGGGCATGAGTTATTGAGGGAGTGGTGTACTGGCAGTAATCATCAAACTGACAAGTCGATTTCTTGGTGTGCAGACGAAATATTTATGGAATGAATGCCTCTTTAAAGAGGGCACAATTTGATTTAATTTATGCTCTTGGTTTTTCCTGACAATCAACCAAACCCATGAGAGAAAAAAGTCATGGTTGAACTGGTGAACCAGGTGCTCGTGATTGTTTCCATTGTGATAATTTAAACTTGGTTTCCTTTCTTTCTACCAGTACTTGCTGACAAATCAGTAGGGTATCATTTACCATGGTAACCCACATCACTGGGTCATGGATAAGGTTAACAAGTAAGTGATACTATCTAGCACAACAACAATGGTTACATTACATAAGTGTACTCTTGAAAACTTTGAGACCTCACGTTTCTATTAACCACAGCAATGAGATACAAAGAGGCTCCACCAATGAAAGGCATGATCATGTGCTTTGAAAGTTTGAAAATGTTATGGTTAGTAAGGTATTTATGATTAAATAAGCAATAAAGTATTTATCGGCATGTTCAGTTTCTACTAATTTTGTTATTTTTTCCAGTCTGTTATTATATTAATTCACTGTATAGAATATCTACATGCAAGACATGGCTGTTGGACCGGTCCTTGGTGTATGTGGACTTGGGTAGTGTAGGGACAAGCAATTCAAAAGAGAAATTTTCAAGCACTGCATAAGCATCAGAAATATGAACACTGCTTTTCTCTTTGTGAAAACAAAGAAAAAGCGGTAGAAAAAGCAACCTTATGTTTCTTTAAAACCTTATAAAAGAATCTCAATAGAAACAATGGCAAGATGGTTTAAATACATTTAAATGAAAGCCGGTATTTATATCGAGCAATTGAAAGCTTCTACATGGTGTAATTAAACTTCACAAGCTTATAAGACAAGGTGACATTAAATGGGCTTTTTCAGTTGGTCTTTTAATTCAGCATTTCATACATATTACTGTACAAGTGTGTAGCAAGCTAGAGCTCAGTGATCCTTTCAATTGACCATGTCAAGAGGTAAAATGTGCTTGGGCTACAATTATTTGAGCCATTGCTAAGAGTGATAAATAAATCTCACACACACATCCACGCTCCTTCTAACCTGAGCCCCCAGTTCCTCCTGCATTGAGGTTGTCTGGTTAATGGCTTATATGGTGTTAGTACAGATACCACTCACCATATAGCTATGTTACAAAGCAGGTTAGCATGCAACAGAGGGTGACTAAAAGCCAAAGGGTGCATACAGGATAAAAGCAGCATATACATTCATGTGAACAGAATGAAAAGTACAATACACACAACACAACTAGATTGCTAATATGCTATATACTAAGAGTCAAACGTTAATACCAGAGCTTAATAATCCCACTTGTCTGCTCATATTTATGAGTGGTGGCTGAGGAAGCACAAGTCACTTCTTTAAGATTTTCATACAAACGGAAGAGTGGTATCGGTATTATAAAAAGTCTTAGATGTGTATACTTGATCCAGGTAAAGTATAAGTTCCAAGACCAACAGACCATATTAGGTTATAATTGTTAACTATGATTTTCCATGTCATCCCAGTTTGTTCTGATGTACAATTAAAATGTCGGCACACAAGATATCCAACATCAGTATATGCGTCAACTTTATGAGAAGTCACGCTCTCAGACTTCCAGTTAGCCTGAAAATCACCCAAGTCTTCATAATTGACATTATCCGAGTCAAAGGTACCAATCAGTTTTCATCAAATCATCTCTGTTGATTTTGCCAAAGAAAAGCTCATGATCTGCAGTCGAACGAAAACATAATTTTTCTTTTAACAGTGTCCATGTATTTATCAGACAAATGCAAGATAAACATTAAACTGGCATAATACACACACAGATTGCCTTAGAGCAAGCAAATGTTATTTTATTCTATTCTCAAATATACATGTACTGGGTTAGAACTTAGTTTGTTTTTGTGGTAGCCATATTTACCATGAAGTTTTACCACCTTTTACCAAAAGGTTCCCAACCTTTAGAAGTGTAAGGACTCCTTTACATCACTGACCCTCACATACAATCAGTTGTACTAAAATACTGCTTGGAATAACCACGTGACCCCGGGGGTGGGGTTCCTCAACCCACATCTTTGGAACCACTGCACTAGACCACACAAACATCTGAACACAGTTCCAAATTCTTGGTCATAATATCATCTAGATTCTATGCCACTGTGAAAAATTATATAGTAAAACCTGTCTTGAGAGACCTCTGTTAGAGAAACCATCTGTTTTAAGAGAGCAGGATCTCCATACACAGATTTATTGATTGTATAGTGTTATTACCTGTTATGAGAGACCACCTGTCTTGAGACCAATATTTTTTGGCAGAAGATGTGGTCTTTCAAGACAGGTTCTACTGTACCACAATTAGCCTGTCAGTGGAGCTATCTGACATTACTCAAAAATTCAGCAGTGGACAGTTTGTCAGCCATTTTATTTCTCATCTCTGCCAAAGAAAGAAGTCATTTAAGCAACTTTTTTGTCATTCTGATACTGCATCTAAACATCTAGACCTTTTTATAGAATGCATGTTCATTTCAGAATTCGTAAAATATATAGTTCTGAGTAAAGATTCTCAATCCAGTGGCCACCTCAGTTTTGCTTGGATCCACAGAAGGACTGTGCTTTATCATTTTAATCTGATGGCTCTGTCACAAGTCTAATAAATCGGGGGTAGGGGGCTGGGAAATTGTTTTCAGTCAGAATAATTTTGTTATCTGGAGTTTTAAATCAAAGATAGAATATTTTTTGCAATCTATTTACATGCCAGACAATCTTTTTTGTTGCTAATCTTAGGCTCCCACCAAATAAAATTAAATTTAGTGTAAGAAACTACAGAACTATTCAAGATGAATCTTCATTTATGGACATGTTACAAAATAACTTGATATGCTTCACCTTACAGCATGTTTGTATAAAATCTGTTGGTATTTTATGATTATGTATGGCTACATACTTTTTTTTCGCCGTGTCCATTCAAGGGTTGATAAAGAAGCATCACAACAATTGATGTACACATCTATGCCCTCCGTACTATGTCTCTCTAAAATGTTAACCTCCTCTCCAAGTAGTCGCTTTATCAGGGTTGTCTTCCCCACACCCAAGTGTCCAACAACCATGACTCTTATGTGGTAAACAGTCTCCTTGCCATCTTTAAGAGCCTCTTCAAAAAGTTGGATGGATCTCTCGTCCATGTTCAAAATTTCTACTGGGACACCTGTGTATATAATAGACAATATATATATATATATATATATATATATATATATATACACACACACACACACGTGTATTTTATGTTTGTATATATACACAGTATTATCGACACTGAACTAGATTAAAATACAAGAACTTCCTTAAATGTTTTGAGAGCTTGGCCTGAGCTTTCAAGCTATCATCGTTATTCATCTTAATAATGGTATGCAACATGCATATATCCTATGTTAATAAAACTTACCATATACAGCTCATTGGTTTTCATTTGTGCATAATCTTAAAAGTGGACCCAACTAAATAAATCACAACTTGGAAATTTTAATCTGAAAAAAAAAAAACATATAGTTGTGTTATGTATACCTGAAAGGCACCAAAAAAGAAAATGATATTTAAAAATAAAGTCATTGTAACCCAGATGTTAACCATTGCCCTTTAGCTTCTATACTATCTTCTCTAGCTGCAACTACATTACTTTCTGTTCAGAGATTCTGCCAGGAATTTATTTAATAGGGGTTGGGGGTACACACTAGTTATGGGGGGAGTACATGTAGTTCAAAAAGGAGGGAGAGGAGGAAATGGCCATAGTTCACTATATACTTAACACTTCAATATCCATCTACATTCTGTTCAAGTCCGATTTAAATCAAAATCTTTAAAAGATGTTGCCTCTAATTGTATACACATTAATCTGCTAATGTTTCTGAGCTTGATCTGTTCCCCACCAGTGTATGAATATTATGTGCTGAGATGCCCCCTGGTGACTGGGCATATACATAGCTAGCTTAGCCGGCTGTAACAATTAGTTCGAAAACTGTTCCTTTTGTTTATTATTTACTTTTTATTCACTGCTCATAAGATAGTTCACTAAAATAAGCTGTACTAAAGTATCGCTTTCCTGAAACGGTACTTTAATGACAACTATTCCCGATCTCCTATATGTTCATTAAAGCTATATTAGGATTCAAAGTCCATTAATTCCGTAATCTGCTTGTTCAGATAGTGGTACATGTAGTTTGATCAAATAAATATATGTGCTTCCTAAGTTTATTTTTAGATTATTTATTAAATTTATATGAATCCTTATAAGACTATATGTAGCTATGCTAAAGGTATTTTAAATAATGTATTTTTAAGAAGTACAGTTAACCTTTTTGGATATACCCTCATTATTATATTATACAAAAAAGCTGATTAAAAATTTAAATCTAAAAATAGCATGTAGTTACTATTTTCTGGACCTTGGGAATTTGAAAACACGCCAAAAATATGAAGACTTTGTATAGCACCTTAAATTCAATAAATAAATGATGCCCCAATAGTTCTTCCAGTGAATTAAGAAGACAGTGAAAACATACATCCCCATGTTTTTCCCCATCTAGGATGCGGTAAATCCTCACACACTGTACATTAGAATTAACCTTGCATTCATTTACTCCGAAAAAGAAATATAATCCAAGTAAATCAAAGAACATAAATCTGTGTTACTATTCATTGTTTCAATTACTTTTGGTCTTGTACCTGTGGACTGAGCAGTAAATAAAATATCCAGACAATACTTTAAAACACTCCTCAGTAGGGCATAACCGACTTTTGATCTGGAAATCGGATTCCACCGGATAGTATGAACTTCCGATTAATCGGAGTCGGACAAGGCAGGAACGACCGATTCGGATAATAAAAATAATAAAGTTGAATTTCTATAGCACCGTGTCTAACACTGCGTGTCATTCGATAGTGCGTTAATAAAGTTAAATAAGAAGTCAGAAAAGTCCAATATGGTCAACACAACGGGGTGAAACGATAATACTTGAGTTAGACCGAAAGATTTAAATTTATTAAAATATATAATACAGTCCTACCCGTTTATGTCAACATCCTCAATAATGAAGGCATAATACTGAATACATTGACACATGCTAATGAGGTATTAAAAGAAAATGATTCTTACAATCGTAAATATAAATAAAGTTAATAAGGAAACTTTCACAGCACAATAAACTTGTTTCAATCACCGATCACTCTGGAAAATGCAAGAATCGATCAGATTTCATTGCTTTTATTTAAGTCGCTGCAAGAGGCCAACTTTATAGGACCAAACAAAAGCCTGTTTTATTTTTATTTGACCGCGACATTAAAGCATGGCGGCAAGATCAACTAATTGTTGAATAAAGTACAGGATGGAACTGGCCGCTTGCCGACATAAATGATTAAGGCGGGAAAATTAAAGCCTGGCGGCAAGATCAACTAATTGTTGAACAAAGAATGGGTCGGAACAGGCAGCTGGTTTCAGTGCATTTTACAAAAATAAAAAATTTCATGGATTCTTTGTGGCTTTGAACTTCGTTGCATTTTGCTATAGTCCTGCCATATCCTTCCCCTTGTGACATCGGTGTGATATGCAAATCGTGTGTAAAACGGTTTAAAAAGTTAATTTGAAAAACCTTTTAATTTAGCATTTCCGATTAATTGAATTGTATCCGGAATCGGAACAATTTCATGCCCAAAATCCGGAATCGGAAATCAGTAGAAAAATGGTAATCGGTTATGCCCTACTCCTCAGGAATAAGAAAAAGTTAATCCCTATTTATAAGCCCAAAGATTGGTGTGAACAATGACCAAATGGATTAATGAGATCAATTCACCAGAAGGTATCTCTAAGTTAGTACAATTAATTTTGCACTAGCTTTATTTATTTCTTTACTTTTCACTCCCCTGGTGATTAGTAAATTTTTTTGTATTATGTTTTTGTTTCTTTGGGTCTTTAGCACTTGATGACTTTTGGTAGCCTTGGGGTTACAAGTTTTTGTATTGTACATCAAGCAAATAGTTAATTACATACCAACCATGATAGGGATAACCGCCTCATTTTAAATATTGAGTGGACTTTTTGTAAATCAATAAGCCATTAGTGGTGTGAGACCCTGATCCAAAAATCAAAAGGCAGGTGAAATGAACTCAGAAATTATGATAATCAAGGACAGGGACAAATTGAAATGGGACCAATAAGTGTTAAACCAAGTGATACAAAGCTGAGCACTTTTAGAACACAAGTAGAGAACAATGTGTTACTAGCTTTCCAACCATCGGGGTGTCAAACCCTCAACTTTGGAAATGCTACAAACATACCGAGACAAGGAGAAATATTAATGGCTCTACAAACAATGGGGATAGACATAAGAAAAACTGACGGCCTACAAAATGGAGGTTTTAATAAGTATGTTCTACACCCCAAACAATCTGATACTCCCCTACTCAGCACAAATACCATTGAAGTTAAAGGAGTAATGGCATCAGTAAGTGAAACAGGACCTTTGTAAGAGAGATTGAGGCAAAAACAACGGAAATTCATATTTCAGGCCTCCCTCTGGAAATTGATATGAGAAGTGATAAATAAAATAGAGAGCAAGCTACTTATCAAAGTTAAAACACACAAAATGGCCACAGTCTGGGGCTTTGGCCCCATAAAAACTGGGGTAAGAATAATTCTTATCTCCAGGAAGGAAGCTAAGAAAATCCCCGTTTTCTTTTATGTAATGGGATTCGGAGTAAAGACATGGTACAAGGGTAGCGAATTGGACAGGAAATGCCCCAAATGTAGCCAAACTGGGCATGACCCCAAAAATTGCAATAACCAACCGGCTGCACCTACTGATGCTAGCAAGGCTGCAGGCGACAAAAACTGCCCAAACAATGACCCACAGGTACAAATAGGGAATTTAATCTCAGAAATCAAATATGAGATGGGCAAAAATGTAAACAAGGAACAAATATCCCTACAGGGTATGACATTACCGGAAATTGACAAAACGGAAATGGGGAAATCTCCCAGATAACACCTGATTGGGTAAACATCTTGAGTGCGAACAAGAAGGGGATATATGAAACCCCATAAAAAAAGGGGCAAATGGAATTAAAAAATAGATTTACGTTCTTTGAAGTAGAGAAAAATCCCTCACAAAAAGAAGAAGACCAAACAGAGGAGGAGAAATCTAAACTATATGGGCTGAAACCTCTAACCTCAACGCCCTTGCCTGAAAAGAAAATAAATAAAAGAAATGCACTCTCAGTTTCAAGCTCATCTCAGGAAAGAGACGAAACAGAAAATGAACGAAACCCCCAAAATGGCACACGAAAGAAATGAGGCCAACATTATGAAACTAAAATTAAAAAAGACAAGATAATATCGAGGTGGACGGCCAAATGGACTATGACAAATCAGGAGACAACGACGAAAGCAACGAAGACTTTGAAACGGGAACGGAGTACAACAGTGACGAAAAGGATACGGATAACACAACTAACATGACAAACAGGAATGAAGACACAACTTGAGAAACTACTCCAATAAACAGTGGGGGGGGGGGGGCCAGTGTCCCCACAAATTGAACAAATATAATAATATTCTAATCTAACCCTTAAACATAAACAAAAAATACAAGAAAATAAACATAATTGAATACAACCACTAGTGCGGCACCCTGGATGGAAAACAAAAATGGAGGGAAAAAAACTTCCGTTTATTGTCACTAAATGCTAATGGAATTAACAAGGATAACATACTAAACATGAGAAATGACTTGGATTATGATGTGCTTTTTATACAGGAAACTCACAATGGTTTTACAAGGGATCTAATTGCTTTAATTGAGGAGAAATTAAATGGGATTTTAATATTAAATGATTTTAAAGGGAAGGATACTAGGGGAGGAGTAGCGACGCTAATAAAAAGGAGAAAAGACTTAAATTGGGAAAGGAAAGAGGAGGGTGAAAACTTCAAAGGGAGAATGATACATGTTGTGATAGAGGGGGCACATTTTGTAAACAGATATATGCCAGCAACCAAGTATCAAAAACAACATTTTTTTAGAAAAACTGTCAGACATTAACTGGGTGGGGGATAATATTGACAGAACAGGAGAACTGACAACAAAATGATATACGATTTAAGCCAGAGATGGAAAACTTCCTTAAAAAATACATAAACTGGTCATGTGTATAGATTTTTAAATATGCTTAGGAGAGAATATACGTACGAATACAAAATAAATAAAGGTAGCATGCTGGATAAGTTTTGCTGTACAAATTTTTACAAAACTATATGTAAAGATACAGGGATTATGGACTTTAAATTATCAGATTACAAATAAATATATACAGACTTGAATATTAAAAGTAACAGCAAATGAGACAAAAGGGAATTGGAAACTCAATAATAAGATTTTAGAAGATCAAGATTTTGTGAGAGAAATAAAGACAGAACTGAAGAAATTTGAAGATAAAGGGAATAAAGACATAATCATTGAATGGGATCATTTAAAACTAAATATTGAAAAGAAACAATAAACTACTCCAAAAGAAGGAAGGAAAAACAAAAATGTAAAAAGAGGCAATAAAAATACAATTACAAAAAGAAAGCACAGCAGAATTAGATAATAAGTTAAAACATAGATTAAATAAATTAATAGAAGAAAACAGAGGTAGGGAAATTAGGGCAGGGAAACTTACTAGACTATACAAAAAAGCAGAAGGACTATACAAGAGAGAAGAAATGGGGGGGGGGGGGAATGCATGAATAGCCTGAAGTTGAATACAAAGGAGACGACATCAGGTAAAAATGAAATTCTAAATTATATAAAGGAATACTACAGCAACCTGTACAAGTCGCAAAACACAGAGGATACTAACATAGAAAAATATCTACAGGGAATTGAATGCGAGACTGTATCATCAGAACATAATGACTTGTGTGGTGATTTCATCTCGACAGAAGAAATAATACATAGCATTGGGAAACTAACAAAAGGAAAATACCCAGGAGATGAACTCACCCTGAAGTTCATCATAAAATTCTGCAGCGAGTTGTCGCCCATACTAGAATGGTTATTCAATAAAATACTATTAAGGAACGATGCTATGACAAAAAGTATGAGACGGCATAATACCGCTAATATATAAGGGAAAAGGAGGTAGAGAGGATTTAAAAAATTGGAGGCCCATCTCCCTCGTAAATTCAGTCTACAAAATTTTAAGCAAAGTATTAGCTGAAAGACTGAATCAGACATGTGGGGCAAAAAGGAGGGACATTCAAAATAACATCCTAAGCATCAGAACAGTAATAGACTATGTAAATGAATGCGGTCTAAAAGGTGCTATGGTACTTTTTGACCAGGAAAAGGCCTTTGACAGATTAGAATACAACTATATACAGAAAGTATTTAACAAATTCGGCTTTGGAAATAATTTCCAAAAGTGGACTAAAATCTTGTACAGCAAAATAACTTCAAGAATACAGGTAAATGGAGCAAACACATGGAAAATTGATATCCAAAGATCAGTGAGGCAAGAATGCCTGCTATCTAAGCTATTATACGTAATAGCAATTGAAATTCTAAGTATAAGAGTAAGACTAAATAAAGAGATTGATGGCAATAAAGTTTCAAATATAAAAGAGAAGGTAAAAATGCTACAGCATGCGGACGATTGTATGAACTTCATTAGCGATCCAACTTCCTTCAAACACCTGGAAAAGGAATTTGAAAAATTCAGAAAGGCATCAGGATCTAAAATTAATCATGAAAAGACAGAAATTTTAAAAAGTAGGAAACTGGCGGGGAAATCACCTAGAATTACACCCTCACCTAATTAAGGAAAGAGTAAAAGCATTAGGTATCTATTTTGGAAGAGAAGTAGAGAAAGAAAACTAAAAACAAATGAATGAGAAAATAGAAAAAGTATGCAGAGATCTTGGAAACGCATAATTACGCATATTTGGATGCCAATTTGTGATCTGCGATGCAGAAAATCACAGTCGGGAGTCCTCCATACGCATGCAATTGGTGTGCGACAAAATTCAAAGACTTGCCAGTCCCGCTTCAGCCACCTGCTTTGTAGGAAAATGTGTTGATCAATTAGCTGTGCGGATATTTACAATGACAGAATTCAGTGACTGAAAGACTCCTTGATGTACATACATGTTGCCAATGTAAGAGTACATCAAAAAGAACATGATGCAATAGTTGTACAGCAAGTTCAAAGGCTTTGACTGGCGGCTGGGTAGAGAAATGTACTGATATTTACAGTGATTGAATTCAGAGTCAGCAAGACAGAGGTGTACATGCAGTCATTTATAAAAGTACATCAAATAAACAACTTTAGCTTTCGTTATTGTGTTCATTTCCGAATGTATCAGAAAAAGTAGTGCATGTGACCTCAGAATCAAAACATGTTGAGACTTAGACAAAATGCCATTCGTAAATTTGGATAAGTATTTTGGGGTTAAACTGCAAACTTAAGAAGATTGTAACAAGATTCAGAAGAGTGCTAAAGCTGCTAGAATTGATTGTTCGGATAGGACAGTAGCTGAGTGTAAGAAAGTGTGTGATGCCTAGCTTAGCGTTTGGAATAAGTCCTTACTTGGTCTGACAAAATTCAGTATCACTGATGGACGAACAAGAGCTATTTAAGAGGTACATTGACTGACCATAATTTTTTAAAATGCCCATCGCCTTAGCCCGGTTAGTTCTAGTGTTGTAGCGAAATGTATTCATCAAGACATCAGTAGCTAGGCCTAGTATTGATACCAATTACATTGACAAAACAAGCTCTTGCCCATTCACAAGCATGTTTTGATAGCTGATTGACCATTAACCCTTTTCCGAGTAAGGTAGCAACTATCAATTTCCTGATTGATATCCTTTGATGATAAAACATATAAACATGTGTTATAAAATCAGAATCGGTGATCTGGATATATATTAACTGCCTCTTGTACACTATTTCATCATAAGATTAGTTTGAAACTTGCAGAATTGGAGTCATAAATGAAATAAGCAAGGGAGAGAAATACAAAAAAGAAAACATACTGTACCTAGACAGAAAATTTACAAAGAGAACTCTATACAAAATAACAGAATATACAGCTGATGCTATGAGGGCATGCGGGCAGATTATAGACCATTCTTAATGAGATCCTCATGAATATTAATGTATCGCGAAAACGAGGCTACGGTAGGCAGACTGAGAAAAAAATATGGCGTCTTACTGTACATCGAGTAACGATCTGAGCTGTTTGCCAGATATTTCTTTTACATTCGTTGAGAATTTCATCACGGGTGTCTCCAGCAGTTCAGGGAATGAACAGATGACAAAAGGATTCAAGTATTACAGTGAGGGATATGTCCATTCTCTTAAAGGTAAGTTGATTTACGTCCTATCTTGAGTGTACTTTTTCTCTACTGCACACAAAACACAAGTTAACGATATAGAAATGAAACTATTTAAAGCATAATTTTTTTTTCTGAGTAGGTCTGATTTAAATGTACAGCTGTCAGTCAGTACTGTGGTCAAAACATGCGGTCAAAATAAAACATTTACAAAACGTGCATAGTGACACAAACTGCCCTTTTAACCAACCACGCCCCCTTCCTCACCAGTTGAGACTTTGTGGTGCGCTTTAAATAGTTTTGGGTACATACCTTGCATTTTAATATGTATCAAAAGTACACAACCTGACATTTTTATATTTACCCACAAAACAGCAGGATTATTTGTTCAAAGCTGCCCCCCCACACACAAATTGGTCCCTTATTTATGTGAACTTCTTCATTGTTCATTGATTATAATTATTAGTTTTGTGGTGTTGGTAGATGGATGAATTTTAACACCCAGTATGTAACTGCACACATTAGATCAAGTAAACATAATAGGGAATAATCGTGTCTAAACAATATAACATTTTGTCATTTTATGTATGGGATATTATGTTAATCTGTTTATTAAACTGAGTTTCTCTTTTATTTTCAGTTTATAGAGATGGAAATGAATGCCTTGTCAAGGGACGGTGTTTTAGATCACAAAAGAAGAACGAGTCACCACATGTTGTTGAGGTCATTTTCATTCATATTTATATTATAAATTATTAAAATTATATTCAACATGCACAAATATTTTTAATATTTCAACACTTAAAATATTATTGAAATTCAGATCTTGCATAAATGCTGTCTACGATACAGTTTGGCCATATCATATTTCTTCAAATAAACTTTCCAGGGCTGTCTATTTTCCTAAATTAGGATTGCTTTTGGAATACAAAATGAGTATGCTGTAAAGAAAAGAAGAAAAGAAAATTATCCGATTTGTATCCTTTTTAAAAGAAATTTCAACAACAAAAATTTGTAAAACTTGCTTAAGAAATCAAGGAAAATAATTTGTATTGCATAAATGACACCCCATTGTGTAGGAACATTTTATTTGAATAAGAAACAAAACCACCTTTTAAATTATTGCGATTTATGATTTTGGTTTGTTTTTATATAAAAAAAAAATAACTTTTTTCTTCTAGAGAATGAATGACAATGTCAATCTGTACCCAAGTGGCATAATTGTGAGCCCATTTTGTCATTGGCTTGCTGCAACTCCTGATCGTAAAGTCTACAACCCCAACAGGACCCCCACCCACCTTATGGTTTGTTGGAGATTAAATGTCCAGTTGCAGACACTTTACTATCTCTGAAGTACCTTGCGGTCTCTAATGATGCCTTGAAATTGAAGACAAACCACAACTACTACTACCAAGTTCAAATGCAGTTGGCAGTTACAGGACTGGAATGGTGTGATTTTTGTGTGTGGTTGGAAAATGACTTTCATGTTGAGACTATTCTGTTTGACAGGGAATTTTGGCAAGCTGTCAAGGACAAGCTTGATCTCTTCTGTTATAGATTCTACCTCAACTAGTACGTTCTCCTGTTTGTATATATGCATATGAATGTTTTGTAAGATATATTAAAATGAATTTTCTATGCCTTTACATTATTAAATCATTCTGACAACTCCAAGCAAAATGGCTGCAAGTCAGTTGCCAATGTGGACTTTGTTGCACTGCTTTTAAAATCTACTTACATAAATTGTCAATTTTAAATTCAGCGTAGCTGGTTTTGCTTACTATATATGTATATAGGCCGGAACAGTCACACATAGATGCATTATAGAATTGTGTATCATTTTCACATGAACCCTTTGAGTAATTGTGTGTGTGTGTGTGTGTGTATATATATATATATATATATATATATATATATATCGACATACACACATCTTACCAAAGGTATTTGCATGAAATTCAAGATGTCATTGAAATATTACACGATGTTACTAAAGGTGTTTTAAAAAAACTTGTATATTACTGAAATGTTAATAAAATGAACAAGATTCACACATCTAAAAGGTATTTGCATGACAAGATGCCAATGAAATGTGGCATGATTTTAAGGTCTAAAAATAAACAACTGAAATGTCAATAAAATGAACCTTATGTGGTACTTTCATAATGTCTCAGTATCTTTGTTTTCATTCACAAGTTCTACATGATACTTCCATGTCACAAAATGCTATTTCTTTTGTTTAATTAGTGGTCATTTGAACAAAGTCAGTACATTTGCTACTGTCCACAACTGATTTATTGACCCAGAAATTGTCAGAGGCACCACAGACTGTAATAACTTTGTATTCTTTCACCCTCTTAATGTATCTTTACACATGTATCCTCAGGCTTGCAATTTTTTGATTGGTTTCCACCTGGGAAGCTGTGAACTGCCCATCACTACACCGAAAGTGTGGTGTTGCAATGGAAACACCAGTACCTTCTAAAACTTTATGTAAAACAAAACCTTTATCTGCCATGATTGGTCCCCTGGTTCTAACAAATCTATAAGCCCTGACAGCTTTGTGATCTCCACATCACTCATGCGTCCCGAGTACAAGGAAGACACACGTGATTGCACCGTGTGGGGCTGTCCCTACCAAACCTTTTCAGGTGTTGTGAGTTTTGTAGTTTGAATAAGTCTTTGATGCAAGCACTAGAGATGAGGGTCTTTCTGTAAATATTTCTGTGCAGTCAATAATAATTCTAGTTCCTGGGTAGTACAGTTGAAAATCGAGAGGCATATTTGCTTGAACCTGCTCACGACTTGGTAAAAAATACAAATAATTTGTCCACATGATTATTATCCGACTTACAGAATACCTGTGAATATTAAATCGAACAGACATATCTTCAATCGGAAATCCACATCTCAATCTACACAAAAACATGAAAAGTTCATCCACTGGGTCCATTGCCTTTTGCCGTCCCCTGATGTTGATGTCATTCCCTGTGCTGTAATATAAGCTCTTCATTCTAAATGCAGTAGGTTTGATGCTATTGAAGAAGGTTATAAAAACCTCATATGTGGGAAAACCAGTGTAAAATTCTATCATTTCATCATCATCTGTAAATCTGTTCAATCCAAGCTTCTCCATGTTTATTTTTTTATTCAAATCTTGCAGTTGCCTTTCCTTCTCTTCCAATTCTGTTACTGCTTTCCTCAGTCTCTTCTCCAGCTCTGTAATTTTACTTTTGCATGCTATATGCAACTCACAGGATCTGAAGAAGATAAAATAATAATGTAGCTTTTCATCAACATTTGTTAACTATAATGGAGACAAAAAAATATAACTAGCAAAGTTACCAGCTTCACTATAATTTAAAATTATACAAGAGTTTTAACAGAGGCTGCTTTCCACTGATTGTCTGCTCTCTCTCTCTCTCTCATACACATAAACACACTGTGTCATGCACATACACACCATGCACACACTATGAAATAAATGTGTAAAACAAAAGTTACAAAGCTATGGTTTGATTAAATATCAGTGCCATCTGGAGAACAGCAAGCAAAATAAGCCCCACATAAATCAGGTCTTTTCAGAGTAAATAAGAGAAATTATGCAGTGATGTTTTATCAACAGCTTCATTAATTCTTATCCACTCTCTCTCTCTCTTAATTTCATTCAACTTGTACTCTCATCATTTTCATTGTACTGGTGCTATCTCTCTTCTCTATCGTGGTCATTTACATTCTAATTGTTTTTTTAACGAGGTAATAACTTTACCTTTTCTGTACTTACTACTCCTACGCAAAATTCATAATTTCTTATAAAAATGTGCTGCTTGGCGGTACGCCCAGTTTTCGATGACCCCGTTATGTGGAATGGGACTAGGGGTAACATTTTTAGAAACCTGTCATTATAAAACACACATACATACAATCATTTACTTCATCGACAGAATCTATTTTGCGTTTGGAATTCTTATTCTTACATCATTCAGTTGCAAGAAAATATAAACACACCAACAATCATCCAGTTTTCTTACCTTAAAATTCAGCCCCTCATCACGACGTATTGCAACAATCCATTTTCTACGAAGCTCCATCTTCTTCACTGATGGGATATGGTGGAAGCTTAAATCTATGTGAATTCTAGCATTCCCATTGCACAACGGAACACGACAATAATTGTCACGATTTTTTCTGTTGCCGGTATCAACTGTAGCAGCCATGGTTGCGAGGTAAAATGAAACTGGTGCCTATATTAGCCTCGTTTTGGATTCGCTGACCCAGGGTCACATGAATATATGAATACATTCTAAGAATGGTCTATAGCAATTGGAAGATAAAAATATGAAATCAGTGAAAATTAAAATAAAATTAGATATAATTCCAAGAAAATTTTAAACTGCCCAAACCATTTAAAGTTTATTAAATTTAAGATAATTTAATTACAAACCCAAATATACTGGCCATCATATAAACTCTTTATGTTCCTGGGGGAGGTAGAACATCAAGAGGAGGGGGATTGGAGGGAGAGCTTGAATTGGCCACCCACTAGGGGTGAGATACTGCCAGGGCGCAAGTCAGAGCTTCCATCTCATCCTCCGACCCAGAAATGCACCCTACCAAACCTTAGGAACCTTTAAACTCCACATTAAATCTTAAACATAAACTTCGAACTGCCAATTTTTTTTTAGCTTTACATTTTTTTGGGAGTACCCAATTTAAAACAGATAACTGTGTTTCTCTCCTTTTTTGTTTAGATTAGAAGGGTAGATGGGAAAGGACAGGGTTCCTACATGAGTGAAATACAGGAAGATAACGTCATGGGGCTATGTCACATGGCGCTGTGCGTAGAGGACAGACCTGTGAAAGAGTCTTGGAAAAGACCCCCATATTGGATATAAACAAACATAACATGATCATATCACAAAAAGATGCATAGCTTACATAAGATACACCCCAGTGAACTTTACTCTAAACATACAGTCCCTGTACTGCTATGTTTTATCGGTCTACTCCTTATAGACAAATAAACAATTTTTTAATTTTTGGAAAAATATGCAAATTTTAAAAAAGGGTGGGGCTAACTCGATTCAGGAGAAATACAATGAAATAAAATAAGTGTGGATCTTGAATCGAGAACACCCTACCTATTTCTATTTTTAGCACATACTGCGAGGCACGACACACATAAACCACTCGACTAAAACAATAGGATTATTATTTTATAAATGAACATACTGCACCGTTCCAATCGCCAAAATTCTAAATTGCAAATAAAATTATGAAATATAACTTAAAATATATTATACTGGATTCTAAATCCAAAAGACCGAAATAAGACAACTGGGAAAGAAATTTGATATAAAGTTGCTGTTTCAAACATGCAGACAATATAGCATACACACAATATAACACTCAAGCACATAGCAAACACGAAGACACAGGAGACCCCTAGCAAAGGTCACAAAAATTATTCTAGGGAAGGGACTCCGAGCAAGGTGAATAAAACCAGACTTGGACAAACAGCCCTATAGATAACACTAGGGAAAAATAAATACCCCATCAAAAATTTCAAACTTAAGTTTTGATTAAAAATTCTTTTTAAATAAAACATAAAACATACCTAAGGGGGAAACAAACGAACATAAATACTTTTTTATATTTTTTTTAGAAGGGGGAGCACCTGTCTGGTACCCCTCCCAAAAAGTATAATGTACGACACTTCTTCCAGAATTTTAGCAAGTGATTTTTTTTATCTGCATTGTGTATTGGAACATGTTGACTCAATATTTTGACACCATGTTATAAACAGAGTCAGTGTGTATTGTAACCTTGTGCAATTATTTTGTGCATATTTTACATGACAGTCATAACAATATAATGATAGTAGAGAATGCTAATTATAGACGACACGGATGATGTTTGTTTACATGTGGCACGCGATGGTTCCCATAAGGCACAGTGCTGTATGAAACATTTAAAGGAATTGGAGTCCCATTTTAGGATTCGATTACATATACCTTTCAATAACGATTATTCAATTAACTTCACTTGCTCGTCGATAAATATTCCTTGTATGATCAATATAGAATCGCTCCAAAAAATACAGGTTACAGTACATTGCCATTTTAGGACGCTGGCAAATAAAGCGCCGACTTCTGAAGAAAAAAGTGTACTAACCACCCCACCCCCCTTACTGATCAAGCCACCATTGTGGAAGTCGATAGCGATTTTAAATTTTTGCCAAAACGTTTCGTGATGACAACTAAGTACAAATAACTTTATTATTAGGAATTAATCGACATGGTTGTAACTATACTAGTATTAAAATTTAAAACATCAAATAATATTTTATTTATACTTAGATCAATAAAGATGTATATGCATGATCAACTTCTCACGTACTGTACATTTCAATCAGGAAAATAAAAACGGGAATTAATTATTCCATTTTGTTTTAAAACATTTAAATTTGTTTTCAATTTGTTTGTCTTCATAATACAGTTATAACTGAAATATTTCAAACTCACATCTATTTTTCAAGTATGAATTTAAAGCGTTGAGAATTGTAAATCAATGACGTATGTAGTTTTATTTGTTGTGTGATGTAAAATAGGAAATTTAGAAATATACCTTGTTGATGTGGATACTCCAGTCTGTATCGAGTAATCTTGTTACTTTCATATTCGTTGTGTGTGATGTATATAACTCCATCTTGTTCCTCATAGAATATTTCACTGGGCATTGATGACAACTTGTGTATGGTCACTAATTCACCTCTCTCTGTCAGTTGATGAATGCTGTAAGGGTTGTCGTTACATACATATATATAATCCCTCGTATCCACACATAGTCCCCTGGGTGAATTCAAATCACTATGGCGATACAAAAACTTCCGTCTTTTGGGATCAGGAATATGATACGAGTACACACCAGTATCAGAGGCTTTTCGAGCATGACACGAGATATAAACAGTGTCGTTTTTTACGGCCAAGTTACTATAACTATAATGGTACCCTTTACAGACCTTGTGAGTTAAGTCTACATGTCCATCTGTAAGGTTTACAACACACCAGTACAACATGCCGTCGTCCCATTTCCAACCGCTGACAACGAGTTTGTCCCTTGATTCGACTTTTGCCACTGAATGACATTCATATAATCCTGTCGTTACATGGAATCTCTTGACCCGTTCGATGCGATGTGTAGATTCAAATGACATGATTTCAATGGCAGAGTTCTCTAGAATCACAGCGACTTCCTTGTTACTAATAAGACACATACCCATGGGATCGTACTCCAGTTTGTCTGATACAGCCAGGAGTTTTCCATCATGGCGACTGCGTAGTTGGAGTTTCCCGCCGTCAATGACTATCAACACGTCTGCAGTGACGACAAGACCTATGTATGTGTAGAAGGGTTTACTGCCGGCTGTGGAGAAAAATAGCAAATTATAAGACATTTCCTTTACAAAGCAATACACAAATATACCGACATATATACTTATATTAAAGTAACGAAAAATAACTCGTATATAATTCCATATTATGGAATTCAAAATAACATTTAAATATATACTTAGACCATATGAAAATGAAGCAAAATAACTTGCATACATCTATATATCGTTATCTTTATTTTTTTTTACATTTTAATGAACAATCTACTGTCTTAACTTTTACAACCAACCGTCAATATCTTAATCGTCCTCTTAACAACACCACCATCTTCATAATTATCATATTGTAATTATTGTTGTTGTTGTTGTTGCTTATTTATTTGTTTCTTTTTTAAAGAAAGGGGAGGGGGTAAACAAACATATCGTACATATCATGTCCTTGAACTTCTACACCGTTAGTACTAAGAATGTTGATTTTACTAACACTATTTAGAAGTGTTATACTATCAGTAGTTACTAAGGCCTAATGGGTTAGGGGTGATTTTACATAATTTTCACACGAATCCCGAGTTCTTATACCACACAAGTGAAAACTGCAGTGTGTGATCGATGGCACATATAACATTAGCTGATACTCCGGGGTCTATCTCAACCCCTCTCTCAAAAGACACTTAGCCCCGGGCCATTGCCTAAATCTACTGAGATGCCCTAATAATTACTTAACAGGCACGAGAAACCACTTGTCCATTAATTATTTGCAAATATATACACTGAATCGGGATATATCCCTACCCTCAAGAAATGAAAATTGCGTAGCTCCCCTCCTTAAAACAATATAAAACTTACTATGCATACGGAGGCAAACGTATAACCCTAACCCTAACTTGAATTTGACCTCAGGGTTCTTCCCCCCCCCCCCCCGAGACTTAACCTATGTGTCACAACTAAGAATTCATTGAGATCTACATATTATAAGCGTGCATATACTTCGCTGCCTTGAATAGACAAATTAATACATGCTGCTGTCACCCACAGCATCCATCTCTGCTCCCAAGGGCGTAGCCTCGGTGTCATAACTTTAACAATTTTGAGATCCCCGCCCTATAAGCATATAAACACTTATAACTGGCGTGCAACGACATCTTAATACATGCATCATATTTTTACCGCAGGGACCATCCTTATTCCTGTGGGATTTTACCCCACAAATATAACTTGGAAACTAATGCAATTCCCATTATATAGCTATATATAAACTTACTGGCAATGAAAATACAAATTTGTACATGCAGCGCGAAATTGGCCTGGAGTCAATCGTTAACTCAACGGACTCAGTCCTTGGGACAATGTTCGAACCCGCGACTTCCCGCATCTAAGAAATTTTGTACGAAACAGTATAAAAATTTAGATAGTACTTTACAATATGATGCCTAGCGAGCGATGACAACTTTTACTCGGCGCTAGTTATATTTGAAGATGATATTAATTCTATGTTAAGAAGAAAATCTTCTCGGTCAACCTTTTCTTTTAAAAAATATGAAGTACTATGACAATGTTCGAACCCACGACCTCCCGCATCCGAGGCGGACGCTCTAACCACTTAGGTCATTGGAGCAGTCTAGATAATAATATAAAGTCAAATCAAACACAGGGTAACGCGGTAAATTTAAATTCTATTTTGTACGAAACAGTATAAAAATTCGGATAGTAGTTTACAATATGATGTCTAGCGATGGATGACAACTTTTACTCGGCGCTAATTATATTTGATGATAATAATTCTATGTAAAGAAAATCTTCTCGGTCAACTTTTTCTTTTAAAAAATATGAAGTACTATAAGAAAAAACATGCATTTTAGAACATTTTAAAAGAGATTACCATGACGGGCGATATAAACGATTAAGGGGTGGGGGTGAGGTGGAGGAAAAAGTCTTAATCATCTACACTTATAGCACAGGCATTCGTTTCCGTCAGTAATAAGGACTATTATTGACAACATCTGCTCCATTTCCACGAATTAGTAACAGAGGAGAGAGCGTGTTGTCAAAAAAAAAATTTTTTTACTGAGAGTAACAAACACCTATGAAACTCACATTAAAAACAATTTTGAAAAAAATATACAATAAAGTCTTAAAAAGATAGATTATCATTAGGACATTATATTTCCCTGTTATACACAAAATTTTATCGCATCCTTACATGTATACACTACCATGACTATTTCCATGCAAAGAGCTGTTTGTATGTAAACTTCAGCATTATTCCATTTATGTCGTCTGCTACTGAACCACAACACACCGCTTGCACTCTCCTCAGAGCTCATATTCTTGCAAAATACAGCGTCTGTGCGCAATAATACAAGACCACGTTGATTGCATACTCCTTTATTACTATGATCTACGATTGAAATCGAAAGAAAAGCAAGGGAAAAAGAACCAGACTGTTTGGCGGCCCTGAGACTCTGTATTGTGACATCACTGGTATGTTGTGACGTATGCCGCGTTCTACCTTGTAACATCAACAGTCTGTGTTCCATCACTGCAAGTAAAGAATCCCTGACTTTTTCCGCTAACGTATATAACAAAAAAAAAATCATCCCATTATGTATGAAAACATATACAGAGATCGAAACTGATCGAAATTGGGAGAACCATTTAGCAAAGCTTACTGTTTTCTCCATTGGTATTATACGGCCTACCAATAATAATAGACAGTGTTGTGGCCCTGTCAGGAGTATGCTGAATCGAAAGCCAAGGCCATGGGGTTATTCAGTGCAACTTTCGCTGATGGTTCTAAAGCGAGAAGCTAAATTTTACCGAGAATAAATAATAATTGTAATTATGCTCTCAAAGGATATAAAAGTAAATAAATTATAAGAACGTCAGATTTAGAAGTGGTCATTAAATAATGGTAGAGAACCATTATAAATAAATTTTGTCGTCGGTGTCATACATTACTTCTCAGCATTATTATAAATGCAAACACTTCCAACATCTTCATCTAATTGTTATCATCTTCGTTAACACTGTCTTTTGAGATGCTCGTTCATTTATTATTAATATTGTTGTTGTGGTGGTGGTGGTGGTTGCTGCTGTTTATTGTTGCTAATCTTATTCATGCCATGTAGTTAATGAAATAATTTTATTGTGACAGAAGTTATTTTGCACTATTTTTGTTTAGTCTAAAATTGCTGAGAGAGAGAGAGAGAGAGAGAGAGAGAGAGTGGCAGGGTGGGCGGGTTCATTTTCAAATGATCCCCGACCTAAACAAACTAATCTGTACCACTTCCCACAGTATACAATGTAACTTTATTTCTAGGTTTGGCAGCGATGTTCCAAGGGTGGAGTGAGTAGTTCGCGAATAAGTGGAGACTTATTTATATATTTATTTATTTATTTTTATGGCCAAACAGTAAAAAGTAAATTAACAGATAAGCCTTGGGCCATTTGTAGGTATTAGAGTCTATTGTAGATAACGTGAAGAACTATACAAATGTGATAGCATATCTTTAATAGTAAAATCGGTTGCTGAGAAACCAGCCTACTCCCCTATAAAATATATAGATATGGAAAGGGCAGTTTGAGGACCGGCAGGGAGTTTATGTTTTCAAAGGATCTAAAAGTCGATCAATACCGGAAATATACTCTCTCTCTCTCTCTCTCTCTCTCTCACACACACACACACACACACACACACACGTTGACTTGTTATGGCGAAGTGAATACAAATACTTCTACATCTTTACTGAGAAATACACAGACTTATCAAGCTACCAATACACAACCAAGCACATAACCATGCACGCTGACATCTTTAATGAGAAATAAACAGACTTATCACATTACCAATGCACGTAACCATGCACGCTGACATCTTTAATGAGAAATAATACATTGGTTTTATTAGATATATGCATTGGGTATAATTAATTTCATTTCCTCTGCAATTCACAACATTAATATTTTCTTTAAACCTTTTTGGCGGTGGAAAGACAGAACATTAAAATTGTCGGATCCTTTTTATTTAGGACGTTGCTGAGCCATAAAGCAACGAAAACAAGTGAGCTTGCAGACGCAGCATCTTCGATGACGAATGTTGCGAAATAAAGTGACTTTCATCATTAAAGTATGGATTCAATTTCGTATAAACGCATTTTAAAACTTTTTTGTGGTTAGAACACAAAATCCTGCACTTTAGACTTTACATGTTAAAATAATTTCAAGACATTATATGGAATACGATGAGTTGTGTCTAAACTTGGAATCGTAAATACATACTGCAATATAATTGAAAAAGATAACCCACCTTCCCATGCGATATGTTTGAAATTACCATACACATTTCCCTTCTGAGATATTTTTACACACAATTTTATGTTACTCCGAGTTCCTTCGGACAACGTTCAGATGACTGATTTCGAATAGATAACTGATTATCTCAGTGTAAATTAGTGCAGATTAGTCCCGTTAATTGGATGGAAACGGAATCCAGATAACGAAACAGTCGGTTATAGCCCTAATTCTTTAATAAAAGTATTCCCACTTAATGTGTCTTAAGTTGATAACCTGACTAATGGAAGTATAAAGTCTGATAAACTGACACAGAATTGCCATGATCCGGTTTTACTAAGGTAAGCACTGTTGGCTTGCTAACGAATGCTTAAATTTTAATATTTATTATTCATGTACAAAATGTGCCATATCTACGACTTTCTCCTAACCTAGACTTGCGATTTAAATAATAGTGTCATTTGAACTTAATCACATTAGCATGTTCTGTACAAACTCCAAATTCACAGGATATTTTTAGAATAGTTCTGTACAAACTCCAAATTCACAGGATATTTTTAGAATAGTTCTGTACAAACTCCAAATTCACAGGATATGTTTAGAATAGTTCTGTACAAACTCCAAATTCACAGGATATGTTTAGAATAGTTCTGTACAAACTCCAAATTCATAGGATATGTTTATAATAGTTCACTTTAATAAACCTTGGAATTTGTGAGCCATGGTATTTCAGCTGGCTTAGCGTAATAATCCAAGGGTCGCGGGTACGAAACCCGTCCAAACCAGTCAGTCGACAGGCGTTTGGGAAAGTCACTTACCCCATCCCCCACTTCCTTACATGATGTAGCCCGTATTTAACATGTCGTTAAAACAAAAACAAGCCTAAACACACACACACACACACACACACTATATATATATATATATATATATATATATATATATATATATATATATATATATATATATATATATATATTAAAAATAACATCGCATGTAAAGTGTTGGTATAAAGCAAATTGATATACCAATACTATTAGTATATCAAATTGTAATCCGCCCATGGCGCAATAACACGAATATATAAACATTCTTTCAATCGCAAGCCTATAGATCAATGATAATTTCTACTCATTCTTTAATCATAAATGACATATGAAAATAAGTATTAATAGTCACTGTTTTCTAAATGATATTAAAATGATACACAATTTAATCGGCATCCTTTATTTCTTCCATTCCCCTCTCGTGCGTAAATGACAAAATAAGCAAAAATCTGGAGTGAGAGAGAAAAACATATTGCGCTGGACGAAAACATTATAACTGAACTTGTACGAAGTAGCCTACATTGATCTGGTTCGTCGTAACGGTACGTTTACGCTATCCTTGGGATCTATCTACAGTGTTCATAATATATATGATACACAGTTGCAATAGCATGTGACACCACAGGGTTCGTTACAAAGAAAATTTGGAGTATCCGTCCATGAATCAAGGGATGAGGGTTCTAACCTTTAACAATATAGGATACTCCAAATTTTCTTTGTAACGAACCCCTGTGTATAACACTAGGACATACTGTATTGTGTTTTAATCCGTTCTTGTTGTTTCTTAAACCTATTACAATGTTCTAAAAATCGATTATTAATTATTAGATATAAAAATGTCCAAATGGTCGACCCCCCCCCCTCTGAATTATCGTAGCTAGATACGGGCGAAAATCCATGAAAATGCAAGCGTTGGCGATTTTCGCTTTTCATACGACGATGTCTCTGGACGTATGAATGATGCTAATGTTAGTCAAGCAGTCCAAAGGGAGGAGAGACAGACAGACAGACAGACAGATAGAGAGAGAATTGTATAGTCTTTATAAAGTTTAATTAAAGCAGATTAATGACTTAGATGAACTGTCAATATATTAAAATAGTTTAATTACCTCTTGTTGGTTCGTCATTTTACTTAGTTTCTATTCCACACTAATTTCCATACGCCATTACGTGAATGCCTGACAGTACAGGTTCACTCTACAAAAAGCTAACCTAGTACTAATATTAGTACTCTTACTCCTACCTCGTGGACAGGGTACTAACATGAGCATAAGCATGTCAATGGAGCAAGCCGGGTGTGATTCTCACCTGGCGCTCTTTTAGCCTAATATCAACAATTTGAACATATTCCTTGCATATAATACAATAAATTGAGTAGTCCTCTTATTTAATACCGGAAGTATTGACAATCATTGAAGAAATAGTTGTAAAATCTCGTTTACCTTTTTCTTTATCCGATATTTTCGTTGAGATCGTGCGCCATATTAGTTCAAATAATGATTACTTCCGTTCTCAGCCTCGTTTGTTTGTGTGCCATATAAGGACATTGACGCCTTATTTGGAAACGTAAACAAATCGTAGTAAAAATTTGGCGCGGTTTGAGTGAGAAATTCTGCGCTTTAAAAGTAAATATGGTTTATCGGCAAATTTGAAATTCCACCAAGAAGCCATTATTCGCCACTTGATTGATAATAACATAGCGTAGAAGGTCCAAAGATGGTCTGGCAAGCGTTACGTAAAAAGGGGTCACGGCGAGTCTCGCGTTATCTGTCTTGGTGGACACGGTGAGGTTAGTGTAACCATGCCAATAAATTATATCGTGTAAGGGCTTAATAAATTCAAAATAAGCCAAACTTCTTTCACAACATGATTATACTTATGTAGTAGATTTCTACACTGTTTGTTTTTCTGACTTTAGTGATGAATTTTTTTTGCTCCATTACATGATATGCGATCAGTTCGTAACCTCAACCACATTAAATCAAGTTGAGGCTACGACATCGTAGCTAGAAGCTAACCGTGTTTGCAGTGCACTACTTTATTCATAAAAACCATATCTCATGTTTAGATCATGAATGGGTCTTATATCGATTTAATAAATGTGAATAAAAATAGAAACTGAAAAAGAAAACAATCAACTTATCAATTTCCATATGTGATCGTGAACAAGAAGAAAAATCGTTTAACTACATTTTGTAGCGGACTGACTCACAGGATGCGAGGAGTTCATTCTCTCAGTCAATACACAGTTGCCAGGTGCATATCGTAACTCCATTCAATGTGCAAATATGTGTGTTTGTATGGGATTTAAATAAAATATATGTATAGTATATACGCTGTATCAATGATTTCCCACATGTTGCAAGCCTCGTTTCCTTTTAATGAAAAATGTATACATCTCGTGGTATATCATTGATATAGCGTACATACTATATATATATATATAGGTATGTATGTATGTGTGTGTGTATGTATGTATGTATGTATGTATGTATGTGTGTATATGAATGTGTGTGTGTATGTCTGTATGTGTGTGTGTGTGTGTGTATGACTGACTGACTTTATTTCCTCTTCAGAAGAGATTTCATTCAGTTAATTTTTCATTACTACAAAAAAGAGATATGAATATAGCTTGACATTAATGGACTTACAGTACACTAAGCATGTAATATATCTATGTATCTACAAAACTTAAGAAAACGCAATATCTAAACACATGAATGAGAAAACTTATTGCAAACGAGATATATACGCAACAGAGATAAGAGAGAAAAATAAAGGAATTGGAATTATTTACATTCGACTGGAACGATTTAAATGGATTATCACATTGGCTCTAACTTAGAACACTTGTAAATAATTTATAAGATAGTAACGAAATTGATGCATTTCCCTAATTTACTGAACAAGCATAATATCAGATATCGTTTTCAAGTTCATTTGTTCTTCTGTACATTATGTCTATTCCTTCAGCCACCACAAACATGAATGCCTGCCATGATTGATCATCCACAGAATCATAGATATCAACTCTCTTGCCCAAAAGGATATGAAATAATGAGTCATTGTCCTGACAGAAAAGGCAGCGCGAGTCTAGAATGTCTTTTGCATCTATTATTTTTTTCAAACATAGTATTACGTTCATCTTTTAGGGCTTGGCAGTATAGTAACATATGCTTGGCTCTGTCTGTAGTCAATCTCTTGCAGAGTTTACAGTTAAATTTATTCTCTGTTAAGTTTGAACACATAGTTAAATAGGGAATGTTAGCGAAAGTCAAGGTTTTATTAGGAAAACATTTACCAAGCTTCCAGACAACAAGTGGTTGAAGATCAGTATGGACACTTGCATAATGTAAAAGTTCAGGTCTCATTTCAAGTTTAGATCTCCACAATGATTCTTCGCAGCAGTGAACTGCCGTTTCAATATTCCTCCTCCAGATTGGTTTCGGGACAGAATATAGGGTGTTCACGTATAGAATGGAAAAAACCGCCAAGCTGGTATTTCAAAAGAACACGATATATATCTTTAACAAAACCAACGCTCTCGCTCTCGTGTATCAGGAAGTCAAGAATTCTTCTGTTGAATATAATTTTCCATGCTAGTGAACCATTAGCTCTGTAGATTTTATTGAAGAAACCTTATTTGATTTTATCTATATATCCCTCAACTGACCACAGTCCAAGGTTGCTGCCTGTTGAAGAGCGCTGATTAAGACCTATAATTCTTGTTTCAGATTTTCTTTGACATACTTCTAGATCATATACCTGTGACTGGCTCAAGTTGGACCATAATTCGCATCCATATGTCATAGCAGGTAGTACTATTGTTGACCATATTTTAGCACTATTAATTGGATTTATTCCATTCTTTCCAATGCCAGTTCCAACAAAGGAATAAAATACTGATCTTCCTTTATTAGAAAGATACGTAGAGAGAGTAACCCCAGCATAGATTCTAGAATAAACTATAGGAATCCTTTTATCTCCGAGCATGAACATAGATATCTTTTATGAATTTTTTCGTCGAAATATGACGATATTGCTTTTATCAGCATTGTATCGGAGTCTCCACTTCGATGTATAGTCATGGAGGTTGCGAAGTAAAACACACATACCATTAAATGATGAAGATAGTAATATCGCGTCATCCGCTAGTAAAATACAAGGGATCCTTAACGTACCAACTTGTATTCCAGATTTTGTTGACTCCAGCAAGGATATTAGGTCATTTATCATGACTATAGCCATGCTGATAGCATTCTTCCTTGTCCTACCCCTTGATTGACTGAGTATGGTTTCGAATGATGGCCGTTGAGCAGAATAAGGGCCCTAACATCTCGAAAAGAATTTCGAATCAATCTCCACAGTTTTCCTTTAACGCCAAGAAATAATAGCTTATAAAAGAGGCCATCATGCCATACCGTATTAAAGGCCTTTGCATTGTCCAGGAAAGCAGCATAGACTTTTGAGTGACCTTCTAAATAATGGGATATTCCCTCTTTTATAATAAAGGCTGCAGTGATGACACTGCATTTGCTTCGAAATCCCTGTTGTAATTGGTGAGGGAAATCGATACTTTCACTAAAAAGAGTTATCCTCTGCAACAATATTTTTCCAAATACTTTTTGAAAAACGGGAACGATTGAAATATCTCTATAGTTATTCATATCTAGCCTGTACTTTTTTCCCATCTTAGAAGATAGGTATAACATTTACAGTTTTGAAGTAGTCAGAATACGTTTCCAAGGAGATGATGCGATTATACACTTTGCACAAAATGAACTAATTGATTGACAGGGAAAAATTAAATGCTTTGCATATATTTTATCATGTCCACATGATTTATTTTTCTTCAGCTCTCTTACAGCCTCTTCAATGTCTTTCTGTAATATGGTTTCAAACATATCCTTATCTGCTCCGTCATCAATATTCTTCATGCTGTTTCTAATTTCAGCTGCAAACGATTCATTAAAAAGTATATCAGGTGTTTCAGTTCCTAAAGTTTTGAAATGCTGGTTCCACGCGTCACGAATCAAATGAGGATCCCGTATTATTTTTCCTTCCACTTTTAGTTCCGAGATATCTTGTCTCTGTCCCTTCTTATGAAGTCTTTCTATTCTGTAGAACTTCCCTACATCCAGTTCTGCAGCTTTTTCCAGCTCATTGAATTGTTCCTGTTCGTACTGGTCTTCTGCCTTGTTTAATTGGTTTCTGAATTTTCTTATCGCATTTTTATATTCTGCATAAGTTGTAAATGTGCATACCACGTGGCCGTTCGTCTTTTAGCGCTCGTTTTCTTCTCATCTCGTTATATAGTTCAGCCACATTAGTAAATTATCAGTAAGGTTTTTGGTGAGGCAGGAAGGTTTTCTTTGGAAGAATTGTGACAGCTGTATTGCGTAAAACAGTCGCAGCAGTAACAAGGGCGTTTTGTACATCTGAAATGTTATCTAAACAAATAGCTCCAATGAACTCAAGTGCTCGTTGGTTTCACTTCTGTACCGCTCCTGTTGTTCTGCAGAAGCTTTTCGCCAGGTGACTGTTACTGGATATTTGGAAAATGTTGATTCCAGGAGTTCGTCTGCAACTAACATGTCTGCTCTTGCAGTTAAATGATCAGATATATTAAGATGATGATCATCTTCAATATTGGCACTACGGACTAAATCTATTTTGGATGAGGGTATCAGAATGTACTAAGTCAAGGACGAGTGTTTGCCGTGAGATGAGCAATATGTATATCCTGGTATTCCAGAAGGGGAAATATCACATGTTGACATTAGATGACTATTTTTAAGAAAGGAATGTAATATGTAATCTTTACCATTTGTACTTTTTAGAATCACTTTTTTGGTAGCTCCGTATTAAAGGAACCGCAAATAATCACAGTTTCCATTATTTCTTTATAACAACAACATTAAATTCACACAATCAGTACGAAACCTTGGTGTTACTCTGGACAGTACTCTCACATTGCACCAACATGTCATGAACATATGCAAGGCTGCATATCTTGAGCTGAGACGCATCAGCTCCATTAGCAAATATCTTTCAGTTGATGCCACTAAAACACTTGTGTGTTCATTAGTACTTTCAGGACTGGACTATTGTAACTCAGTTCTGTCTTCATCTCAATATCTACTCCAGAAACTTCAAAAAGTTCAAAACACAGCTGCTCGGATCATACTTAGAGTACCACGACCAGAGCACACCTCCCCACTGCTCTGTACCCTGCACTGGGTATCCATTCGATCCAGAATAAAACACAAAATTTGTTCTCTGTGCTACGTTTCACAGTCGGACTCTAGTCCAACATACCTATCCGACCTCACCCATGAGCAGACACCTGCAAGATACTTACGCTCCTCTTCTGACAATCGTATACTCATTATTCTCACTATGAAAACAAAGTCCTATGGACAGCGTTCTTTTGCATACCAGGGCCCAGCAACGTGGAATGAATTGCCCACTGAACTTAGACACAAAGACACAGTGATCCAATTCAAGAGTGCTCTCAAAACTCACTTATGTCGACTGCAAGAACAAACTTAAAGACCTAATAATGTTTCCTACCTTAAATATTCTCAGCATATTTTTTATGTTTTCTAATTTCATGGTGTTTGTTTTTGTAAATCATATCATTATATTTGTTTTTTTTATCTTATAGGTGTTGTCTAATGTCGTAAAGCGCTTAGAGCTTCTAAAGATTAGGCGCTATACAAAGTCCTCATTATTATTATTATTATTATTATTATTATAATCATCTAATGAGGCATTTGTTGAAGGAAACCACACCAGAACAAAAACAATTTAATAGCGCGCAGGCTAATTTCAACTGCAGTTCCTCCAAATCCGGAGGGACGTTTTCTTTCCCATTGACATGTGTCAATTATATTATCCGGTCTCGAAAAAGCAGTAAATTCCCCGTCAATACAGAAAAAATTGCAGTTGCTCTGGTTGTAGACAATGCTCTTGTATGCACACAATATCTACCTTATGAAGTAATGAACAGAGATAGGGAATTCCTGTCATAATGATCTTCGCAATCCAAGTCATTCAAAAAGTTAACAAAAGCTTCTCCACATGCAATTTAGGGACACAGGATCATTAATCTATCGTACCTTTCTCTGGCTAATACAAATTGAGGCCAAAACTCCTGCTATAAAGTTTTGGTCAGCAGATTTTCTGGAACAGTGACACGAACGGTATACGTTTCTCCGTTCGTATTTGACCACTTTTTTAAGAAAGCTAATACTTGTGATTTTTACTCCTCGATTGTACGCATGTCTGCGTATTACATGATTTAGCTCTTATGGGTCATAGTCTGCTTTAATTCGAGATAACAACAAAGATGTTGTGCTAGTGCTCCTCTTCACTCCACTGAATGTCGTATTACTGATTCATTTTTTATTCTAGTACATGCTATTATAATATAATCTTGTTTACGTGATTTGGAATTTTTTTCTCAGAAAATCTGTTTGACCTGACTCTAATTGTAAACACCTAAGGCTGACCTAGTTGCTGACCCTAAATCAAAAATTAGTAGCAGCTACGTAAACAAGTTCTTTTCGTTTTTTTTTTTTTTTTTTTTTATTGTGGGAATAATAAGAGTGAGATCCAGGCTGTATTGGATACGTGACCCTACACTTATAAATACTTTTAGCGAAGTAAACAAAATTTTTAAAAACATGTATTCTTAGAGTAAAATGATTGGTTTTTGTCAGGGCCATGCTGGGAGTACATGATATAAACATGATCACGTTACCCTCATACGGGTATGTATTCTGCATCTCAAATTACTGTATAACCATTGTTTTAGAGAAATACTCTAAGTTTGGGCTTAAAACACTTGATGTCAAGTCGTTTTCTTCTGTTGTAGTCAGTTTTCGAGTTATATGTTAATTGTTCTTCAGATTATTCTATAAGATTATTTCGTTTTTCTGGAAATATTTAAGTGCTCATACAGAATTCTTGGACAAAGACATTTCTTACAACTTTTATTTGGATTTTTAGCACCGGAGTGTTATTTCTTGTGTTTCTACAATGAACTGTAGACAACAGTACTGTACAGGATACAGCATACGTCATCGCCTTCCATCTTGGATTTTCATCTGGTCTCAAACTTGAATTCATGAAAACATTTCATTAATAGGACTTTTAAAATTTAATTCGTGGATTATTCTTGAATTATTTTTGGATTTGATTCATAAACCTGTACGTTCTTATTTGTTTCATTTTGCAAGGGAAATAAATTATTTGTTAAATTTTTCAAAGCTTCTTGTTTTCAATCTTTGTTTTGTTACTGTTTATTTGAGCCTAAACGCGGAACAGAATTTAATTCATAATACTTTTAGTTCTCCTGAAGGTTTCATTTAGTACTCATTGGAAAGAAAGTATTTGTTAAATTTTACAAAACTCCTTGGGTTTCCCTCTGTTTTGTTATTTATTTGAAGAACACAGACTCGTAACAATCGCTTCAAGTTAGTCTTGAATACTAATTTTCAATAGTCCAGTTATCTCTTTTATTAAACCATAAAATACGAAATTTCTGCAGAGAAACAGTAGTTTGCTTCCTTACACTACATGTCAAGATGCTAAACACTTTTATCTTCTGTTGGCAGTGTTCGCAGAAACGTTAATGCTGACAGTCTAAAAAAAAAAACAAAAAAAAAAAAAAAACGTTACGGTCAAGTCCAACAAACATTGTCTAATATTGTCAACAACTACACTGAGAGATTCGTTAAAAGTGACGATAAAGTCATGTCAGACGTTGTCAACTATTGTCAAAAATTGCAATGAACTAAACGAGAAAATGCTCATGATCGTTAATTGCTCGTGTTCTTCTTCTCAAGTTATATGGATCCGCTTTTGTGAAACCTTAGTGTGAGTTTATGAATGAAAAACCCTATATTCCAGTTATTTCATATTTTTGCGACTATAATATATTTCCACTACTGAGTTATTGCCTGCTTCTGCTCCGAACGTTTTGTATACATCACCATGGAAGGCTAAAATAAAATTGTCACTCGTTACAAATTTGTACACTACAGTCAAGATACTCATTGGTACGCGTGCATAAAATAAAGCCTGTAGGATGGGTCTTATCCATGAATCGGGCATTTGAAATCTTATTTCGCTAAATGAGGTTTGACTTTTCTCAGTATGGCTAAGACCATGATACCTAAATGAAGTTTGAGATATTCACATTAAGGTGGAAAGTAATTTATAACTTGGTATAAATGTACCGCTGTAAAACAGAGCAAATTCATGAATAATCTATCAAGCAGCTATACGCCATGTACCCAACACCCAGCTAAAGGAATAGCTTACGCAAATTCTCTTCTTACAAGTACGGTAATTGTCCTCTTGATTTGTTTTTCAAACTACAGAGACCATTAAGTGATATGCACGCAAGTCTTTTAATTTCGCAGACGAAAAAAGTTTTAAAATCGTTAAATAATATTTTGTTTAATGTAAATGATATATCATTTCGATATTTAAAAATATTATTTCATTTAAGCGAAATAATAGTTCGATAAAATGAAATACTTCGCTATTTGCAATCTTTTTCATGACCTGAAATACTTTTCATTATTTCGAAACTGGACTTTATATGAATATGACGCTTCAATGTATGATATAATGGGTTTTACTAATTTCATACTCGTGCCGATAAAATTTCAGGCATTGCTGGGGAGACTCAGTGTCTATAATTGTAAACTCTATCGCATTTAATATTTGTCTATTCAGTTTCAACAAGTTTCATTATGCTGTGGCTAGGATTTGTAGCAAGTAATCTTTAATCACCAAAATATATAAAATAATCTTTGATCTCTAAAATATGGCCTCAAAAAGTAAATTTTATTTTAACAGTTGGTCAGTTTAAAATTGATCGTAAATATTTTGAAGGTAATACATTCTCTGTGCGGGATGATGGTATATAAAAATTTGATATAACATATTGTGATTCGCCCATATCAGCTTTTAGTTCAATAATGAATTTTAACTAATTATTCATGAAAGGAAGAAAGTGACCAGAAACATAACCAGAAAAATAAAAATCCCCGTTTTCAAATTGATTCAGACATCTTAAGCAATTTCATATAAATCCCCCCTCTCTCTCTGTCTCTCTCGTGCTATTAGTGAGAGAAAATTTGCTGGATTAAAAGCTTGTGAAACCCAGTACCCTACAAGAGCCCGTGTCGTCGTAATGGTATGTGTACACATTTCATATTTTTTGCGACTACAATATGTTTCCAGTAACTGAGTTCTTGCCTGCTTCTGTTAGGAACGTTTTGTATACATCATGGAATTCTATAACAAAATTGTCACTCGTTACAAAGTTTTAGACTACAGTGAAGATACTCATTGATAAACGTGTATAAAATAAAGCCAGTAGGACGAGTCTTATCCATGAAGCGGGCAATTGAAATCTTATTTCGCTAAATGAAGTTTGACTTTTCTCAATATGACTACGAACATGATACCTCAATGAAGTTCGAGATTTCACATTAAGGTGGAAAATAATTTATAACTTGGTATACATCTACCACTGCACAACACAGCAAATTCAGGAATAATCTATCAAGCAGTTATATCTAATGTACCTAACCCCCAGATAATGGAGTAGCTGTCGCAGATTCTCTTCTTACAAGTACAAAAATTTTCCTCCTGATTTGATTTTCATACTACATAGACCATTAAGGGATATGCATGCAAGTATTTTTATTTCTCAGGCGAAACAAAGTTTTGAAACATTTCGAAATTTCAAAATATTATTTCATTTAAACGAAATAATAGTTCTATAAACTGAAATAGTTCGTTATTTGCAATCTTCTTCATAACGTGAAATATTTTTTCATTATTTCAAAACTGGATTTTAGATAAATATGTCGTTTCGATATATAATATAATGGATTTTCCTAATTTTTAACTTGTGCAGATAAAATTTCGATATATGATATAAATGGTTTTCCTAATTTTATACTCGTGCCGATACAATTTCATCCATTGCTGGAGAGACTCAGTGCCTATCATTGTAAACTCTATCGCATTTAATATTTGTCTATTTAGTGCCAGCAAGTTTCATTATGCTGTGGCTAGGATTTGTAACAAGTAATCTTTAATTACCAAAATATATCAAATAACCTTTGATTTAAAAAAATATGGCCCCAAAAAGTAAATTTTATTTTAACAGTTGTTCAATTTAAAAATGATCGTAAACATTTTGAAGGTAATAAAGTCTATATGCGGGATTGATTGATTGACTGATTGGTTTATAGATCAAATTGATGGTAAATTTACATCTGATATAACATATTGGAATTTGCCCATAGCGTATGGATGGATATACGCATGAAACTGATTTATTGATTCCATGATTTTAGGTCAATAATGAATTTTAACTAATTATTCATGAAAGGAAGAAAATGACCAAAAAAAATCATCGTTTGATAAATGATTTAAACATCTTAAGCAATTTCCTATAAATCTTCTCTCTCTCTCTCTCTCTCTCTCTCTCTCTCTCTCGTGCCATTAGGGAGAGAATATCACCTGGGTTAAAAACTTGAGAAAACCACTAACCTACAACAGCCCGTGTCGTCGTAATGGTATGTGTACACATTGCATGGAGTTTTGATACAGTGTTACAAGATATCAATGATACAAAGTTGGCAAATCCTGTCGAAACTAGAAATCGGTAATGGTTAGACAATACATACTGTAAATATTTGATGCTTAGTTTTGCTTCAAACATAAAATTAGGTTTAACTATAAATATTAAAATGGTCTTTCTCACTCACTCACTCGGCATTGGTTGATCAGTCAGTATGTTTATTATATCTCGGTTAATCTCTCTCTCTCTCTCTGTCTGAACCGTCATTGCAAGAACATCAGCGAAGGAAAGAGCGCAACGGTTTAGCGGATTTACGCCCACGGTATGTGACCATGTCTCTGGACCTATTACAGTAAAACTGATCGATAAACTGACTATGAGAGGGGGAGGGTGGATGGTTGTGTTGATTAAAATGTGTACATCTCATGACATATCAAAAGATAGAGAGAGCATGCTTTACATACGTGGAAATTATAATGTAGTTGAGTCTCGAAAACACAGCTAAGTTGAGACAGAACCCACTAATAAATTAATTTGTTTCAGTTCATAACCTGTCAATGATTAAGCTATGATAGTAAACAAAGCCCTGCATGAACCTCAGTCAATTATAAATTTTATTATCCTGATACTTTTACCTGTGCAGGTATTTTATGTTTTGCTTGTATTCTCCAATGGGTTTGCTGAGACAGAAGGTGTGAAGTTCCAGTGGTTGATCCAGATCCAGACTAACACGAAGGTGGTGGGAAGGAGAAAGAGGTGCAGCTACCGCTCCACCCAATACAAACACGCAGACAACACAAAACACACATGGGGATCCATTTATGAGATGCATCTCGATAACTCGATATAATTGTGATTTTCGTGATAATGTATTGTTTTTGTTCTGTAAAATTTTGTTGACTACAAACCAGATTGGGGGGGGGGGGTCTGTACAAGTTACACTTCTAACGTTTCCGGACAAAAAACTTACAAAAGTTCACTTTCGCAATCTGAAAAGGTAACTTGCCTGATGCATCAAATGTTAATGTAATTGCACGTTGTTTTTGTTGGGTTTTTATTACGAGTCACGTGACGAATTAATATCATGATTTGTCCATTATTACCTCCTTACTATTAGTATACCTGTATAATAAATTTAATTTAAAGAAATGAACTGATCATGATAATTTGATTGAAAGTACGTTCAAATTTACATTTAAGAACTTAACACGATACCACGGTATACATCAATCATTTTAGCGACCAATAATTCAATGTTCTTGGGCATGGGCCTGACTAGTTTTTTGTTTACTTTGCATCTGTCAGTAGCTGTGAACATATCTTGTTCTTACTTATAGCAAAATAACACCATAGTATTTATATAATATTATTTTAGCAAATATTAATTATCTTTAGAGAAAAGAAAAGAAAGTATTTTATCTCAAAATAAATTCACAGCCACCCACCCCCCATTCCCCGGGAAAACAATTAATGGCCAGTATCGTATAGTAGATGAATTTGCTATGAGTATGTTAATTGTTGTATAAGTTGTTATTTAAAAGCTGTAATTTGAGTTGCTTGATTAAACACACACTACAGTTGATGTTGTGAAAGACGTAGTGCTGACATCTGAGTGCCTATTGATAAAATAAGAAGCGTTGATATTGAAGCCTACAATTTGCTAGCTACACTATTGATAAAATAGGAAGCGTCGATACTGAAGCCTACAATTTACAAGCTACACTAGTGATATAATAGGAAGCGTTGATACTGAAGCCTACAATTTACTAGACACACTATTGTTATAATAGGAAGCGTTGATACTGAAGCCTACAATTTGCTAGCTACGCTATTGATAAAATAGAAGCGCTGTTACTGAAGCCTACAATTTACTAACCACACTAGTTATATAATAGACATGGACCTTTGAGTAGGGCGCCAACATACGAGCAAGATATTTATCAGACAGGGTCAGTAAACATAAAACAAACGAGAAAATATTTAGTGGACTTGAGAAATTTGCATAAAGCTCAGACAGAAATCAAATGCTCCTGAAAATCGTAGAATGATTCGCAGTCGTACCAAGGTATACATGTACTTAACGTATTGACATGCGCTAGAAAATCCCTACCAATTTTACATCAGATATCGTCTATCGTAATTCAACAGAACTAAACTATATTCCGATCGCAACCTGAAGATGATACACAAACATTATATTAATATATGAATATATGTCTTTTTAGCAGCTAATCTCATTCCTAAATGGAAATATGACATAATTACCTCTGAGATAAAACATTACACCCCACTGTGAGCAGTAAATTGCTAGGTGACTATTGCATTTCGTCTGGGAACACTAACACCCTCGTCATCTTTGCCAATCAGGATTAATTTCTCTAACCACCAAATATATTATCGCTCCCATCGAAGTCAAAATAATCCTCTCTATACTGCCTTTATTAATGATATTCTGGAAAATATCATTCTATGAGACCTGTTTAATATGGCTCATGATTTTCTAAAATATTTGTTTTGGGTTGTCTCAACTCTCTCAGTTTTTGTTATTTGACCTTAAGTTAACACTGGCATCTTAAACCTGCCTGTCCTTTATCGGATGTTCTCTAATTAAAATTCGCTTATGTCTCCAAACGGAGCATATCCTATCCTTCATAGTCATCAATGTATTGCGAGTCTTGCCCATACGTCAATCCCAATGGTTACGTGTTACGCTGACCACGACATAATGTAGTTCAAAATTACCTCTACAAAGTTTTGCACCATTACAATTAATAATAATAATAATAATGATAGCCATCTTGTAATTTTCACCATAATCAGCATCATCGTCATACTATCCATATACGTTTCTATATCTTACACTATGCAGGTCTGGTTTAAGTACGATGTTCATCGTATCACTTGTTGTCTCGTAAGGTTTGCATGTTAGCAAACATATCAATCGTAAAGTTTTTTCTTTCTTGGTTTTGACTCCATAGTTTTTCGCTGACTTTTTAATTTTGACATCATCAACTATTTTCATTTTTAATCTGGGTCGCTTCTGAATACGTTTGCCACAACCTAGAATACATATCAGGAAGCTTTGTTCGACTCTCGCAGTTAAAAGATCGCCTTTATTCACTGTGTGTGTGTCTGCGGGCGCGCGCGCGTGTGTTCGTGTGTTTATAGACTTCGGATCCTTGTGCAATATTGCCATCAGTATACGTGATCGCAATAAATTAGACATTAATGTAAATACATCCATAGAATCAGCAACCTATATTGTCAGATCAATATAACGAAACAATATTTGATAATTAATATCAAGTAGTGTTACTTATGTTAAGGGGATATACAAAGGTTACAGACAGACATGTAATTATTCACTGGTATTTACAAAGCATGAATATGAGCACCGATTCCGGCATACTTTTCAATGGAAAGGTTGGTATATATGACTTATCATTTACATACCTTCGACTTCTAGTTGCAGAGTCCCATCTTCGACAAAACTGAAAATAGCTTCCTTTGATCTTGATGTGGCCATCGTGCCGTTCGAATTGTGGAGCAAGACAAACTGATTAAGTGACGTGAGTTGTCATCTTAACGCAGTGCTGATGTTAGGACTAGGCTGCAGAAAAAACAGAGAGCAAACTTACAGACAAATTCGGCGTCAAGAAATATTTAATTTAGAAATTCTTGTAGAGATAGCATCTTGTTTGTGAAAGGGGTCTTTACCTTATCAAGTGTATATGTAATATTTTTTCTATTAACCAAATTGAAAATTCTTATGTACAGATGAAAATAGAGACACGGTGTATTATTTTTTTGCAGGTAATTCAGCTATCACTAATACTGTAACAATAAAATGAACCACCTATATAATTAATCCAGTTTACTACCAGCTACCCATACAATTAACGATAGAAAAATTGGGGAAACGTATATGAGTACGCGAAACGTGTTTATAACACCTATGCTTTAGCTTATCTGTTCGAAGGCCAAGAAAGATTACAGATAAGGCGTTTCAATTGTCATAAAAAGTGCGCCAACCTTCGTCGTTTGTCTATAATAGTTTAGTGGCTTGATTTTCCAACAAGTTGCATTCATACTTTTTATATCAGCTTGTATGATTGAGATTTTGAAAAAGAATTGCTATGAGCGAAATGTGCGCATATTAATGAGACATTCTTGTATTTTATTGCCTTAGGGTTCAAACGCCGTACACAACTACAAACCACTATTGTATTGCTTTTTGCCGGTGTGGTGGCAAAAAAGAAGACATGATCGTTGTCAAATGTTACCAAGACCGTAATAATGTTAATTATGCCTAAACGTTATGGAAAATTAATTGTATCATCTGGGTGAAGAACGATTAGCTTCCAAATGAAAACAAATAACATCATATGTGAGTAAATCCAAACTGAATGTATATGTAAGTAGGTTAACATTTTATTTATAGGGTAGTTATTTAGTGGATTGCTTATATCGTCAGAGATGATACAAAATAGAATCATCTTTTACAGTTTAATAGACATGTTAATTCCTTTTCTAAAATTTGATAGAGAAAAAGCAAGAATTCTTGAAATAGGTTAATGTGTATTTTAATAGTGATTATTGAATAAAGTAAGAGTTAAGTTGAAGCACACTGAAATGTTTGTAGACCATATTCCGATGAAATGTTTAGTACTAGTCTCAAAAACCATTTCAAATCCTCCTCTCAAAATATTAGTAATTCTAGTGAAAATATCCCATTGTAATTAGGCAAGCAAACAGATTTACTAAATTGAAGAACATTTGGAAAGGTCTATAATCTCAGAGTATATTTCATTTAAAGTTATAGTTCATGCAAACCCTAATCCATCTGAAATCTCTAATCATAGTTAATATGAAGTTATAGTTTATCCAGATACGCATAAATGAAGTGAAGATATTTCAAGTTTTCCTAGGACTGTTGAATCACACACACACACACACACACGTAAACCGTTTGGAGAATGCAGTTAAGATTAGAGTCTTGTATGGGTCACATGTAATGTGTACATTCCACTGGCACACTGCGCTTTCACAATAGAGTGGTGGGTTTTAACACAAATTAGGAAAGGCAATTGCTAATTACCAAGTTTGGGAAATAGAACTGGTAATTTTCTAATTGTTATTGATGTTACATTATAGCACTGCACTGTTCGAATAATCCCTATAACTATGAAATATATCTCTTTGGTTCGATAGTAACAATACTTTTTTAAAATATCTTCCAAGTATTCATTTCATGCAGTGACTCCCTTCCTTCTCTTTCCTACCTTAATGAGAGCTATTTAGCGACTAAGTTCTGAAATATGGCATCATGTTACAACTTGGAAAAATCCTCATAACTGTGAAATATATATATGTGTGGAGGTGGAAACGAGACCTTTCAAGTATTAATTGTATGCAACAACTCGATTCCCTACCGTTCCTACCTTTAAAATAGTTCCTCAAATACTAATTCCGAAATAAGATCTCAAGCAACAACTTACGGTACCCCCATATCTGTAATATATGGCTCGTTAGGGGCAATATTAATATTCTCTTTAGACCTTGAAATACCTTCCAAAAGATCTTGTCTTATGCCAAAAATCTCTTCAATACCTTTCCTACCTTTCAAATAGTCTTTATATATGTAAATTCCGAAAAATGGCTTATAGGTGGAGGACGACAATAGAAAAGAAACCTTCATACATGTGAAATATTACAGTATGGGATGATAGTAATAACCCCATCATACAGTGAATACCTTTCAAATATTCATACCAAAATTGCTAAACATGGCATGCATAGACCATACAATAATGTGCAAGATACCCCAAACCACGCGTTTTAATTGGGCAAATAAATCATTAAATAATTAAATAAAAAGAATAATAAAAAGTAAACTTAAACCATTGTATTATGTAAATACATATGAAATGCAAATACACACAGATCGTTCCGGTGGCCTAGGAGGTCAGAGCGTGCCTCTGATACAGGAGGTGGCAGGTGCAAAAGATACATCAATGTTTTCTAATCGCGACTCGAAGTCAATCGGTCATTTCGACCTAGCTGGAGTTAAGATGAGAATGTAACTTGAAAGAACAATGTGAAAAGCTAGGGTCCTCGACTGTCGATCTCTCCCCCTCTCCCTTTCTCTCTCTCCCCCTTTCTCTCTCTCTCTCTCTGTGCGAATTATCTACATTTTGTATCTATCAGCGTAATATTTTCAGAATCTCTGAAACTTTAAATGTCGAATGTGTTTTTTTTTTGTGTTCCTTAACTTACTCACATCTTCATTTTTGATACACCGTATACAAAATATGATCACATTGACCTTGTCAGTAAGGCAGACAAACATTATGTCAGTTTAGCTTGCAAATATATTAATCATTATTATATGCGGATGTCGGAAAATGTATTGCAGTTGGTGAGGCTGAATGATGGTGTTTTCGGTTCATAGAGGTAACATCAAAATAAACCAAAGAGGGCTTAGCCAATATATATTTGCATCATAAACAGTAACTTGGAGTGTTTCGCTCAATTTCTATTCTCTCTCACCTTCCTTTTTTAGTACATGGAAAGAAACCTTTTGCTTTCAACCCCTTCGTAGAAGATCATCACTTTAGCACAAGCTTATCAAGCGAGACCCAGCTATGCAACTTGAAATACGTTCATGGAAATCGGATGCCACACCGAAATATCTCAGAAGACTTAAACTAGAAATGTAAGAAAGGTGTAGCCAACTGATGGACAGACGGACATGATTAATTCGATAATACATATGTCGTGACAAAGAATTGCACTGTTTGTGTTACTACCAATGTACTTAGCCAGTCAATCGCAGAGTGGGTGGAGAGTTCAAGCTAGCTCTATATAGATATCAAATCTTTCTAGCATTCACCTTGTACTCACAATACACAATGATTTTCTGCACAAAGTAGATTTTACACCATTTCCTAATAATCATTGCGATAACAAGGAATAACCTATCCATATTTGTGATATAAAATTTACCATGGACAATTATACCAAACAGTTGTAATGTTACCGTAGTGTTTGAACCTTTGGCGTAGAAGCGATTCTTATTGATAATTTATGTTTGGGGTAGAAAAAATGGACTCTGAAAAATATTATGATAATCACGACATTTCAAAGAAAATGAAATTTAAACTGGAAATGTGACAGATGTTAACCTTTGAAATGAAGGAAGTGTGAGTGGTTGATGATATGAAATTAAATAGAATATATAGTTTAATTGGAACAGTAAACCGACTCGATTTGCAGCGAACGTTAAAAACGATGCTCATGTCAGTTGGTTTCAAAACAGAGGAATTCGCTTTCTAAATAGGTTGTTGTTTGCATGAGTGCTATTCAACTGCGCATCAGCGTTTTGAAGCATTGGAGTAAAGTCCATTGTCCAGATAAATACTGTGGAGGTCCACCCGGTCATGTCGTAGAGTTTCGATTCAGTTTATAGGTGTTACGGTACCGATAATCTTTACATAGATCTCCATGCTAATGTTTTGTGAAATAAATATACTTTCTATCCTACCTTAGCATGCGTGTCTCACACTGTCATATAGAACAATGTTCGATTGTCAAATAAACAAGGATAGAACCAGGTACTCCAGTGTATTAAAGAGAAATAACTCTGCTGGAACTAAACATTGGTAAGAGTTATCTAGTCTCAACAGCTGCATTTTCAGTGATGTGTATGACATTTTTAAAAAGAATCATAAAACATCCAAATATGATATAGATATAAATTATATAAATCATCTCACGTGTTTCCAACACACTCAATTTGTTTTAAGCCTGACAGAAACTATAACTCTTACATAATGCACCAATCACAGCTAGTTATATTGTTTTTTTCTGAATACAATGTCCCTAGACCTTAAGCTCCTCCCACCTGGGCTTCTACAATTGGTACCGTGTTACCATAAACACACATCGTTTGTTTCTTCCGTTGATTCGTAGTCACATACTCTGAAGTTGTGTTGAGGTTCAGAGGGATCCTGAGGATGGCGTAGTGGACGCATGAGATTCATAACGTGAGACTAGAGGTAGGCAGGACAGGCGGCGCCAGAACACCAGTGTCTGTTTAAATATGACGATACCACAACTCGTGTGCGAAGTGTAAAACTCTGGCTTGGTCAATCAGGGTGGAGTTTCCCGGGATTAAGAATAACTAGGTCATTGTTATTCTTGTAAAGTTTTGGATCCGAGTTGTTTTAAATATCTAAGATTCCTCTCTATCAGCGGAAAACTCATGTGGCTGATACTTCGGAAATTAAGTTATTGTATATAGACAATACGGTGAAAGAGAGTGCACATTAATAAATAACTTACATATCTTATGACATGTCAAACGGCCAAATGAGATACGGTTTACAACGATTCCTCCTAATGAACTTCCACAATGAATTGCTAGCTATGACAAGCTAATTGTCCAACCAAGAAGGAACTCATAGCCTACTTGGTCAGACCAATGCATGACGGGATGCGCATGGTGTGCCGATGCTGTCATCAGAAGGAGAAGATCATTAAGAAGATCTGTGAAACAGAAAAGGACGCAAATAGATAGCAATGGTTAGTTTGGCGACCCCAGTGGGTTATATCTGGCAGTCCACCCAACCAACTATATGCGGATTGCTAGCCCATGAGATTACAATATAATCTAGCAGCTAAGATGGCAACCATAACATTTCAAATTGGTTGACAAAGTTGATTAATCCTGTAGAGTTTTACGTCTGTGAGAAATTTGTCATTGTTTTTCATTTGTTATCACATAAATCACTCATTGCCTTTAAAAGTTCGACATTTAACATTCCGAAATGTTTTCGTCTCCATTCTGAGGCTGCTTCAGCCTGATAAACATATTAAACATTGAGTTTCATGATTCGTAGTTTCGGGGCGAACAAATTATATAGTAGCAACTTTTTATGGATGGCATTATTGTTTGTATCTATGACCCATGACATCGATATTTAAATAATACAGGTGTGCGATTCATATACAACTACTTTCTAATGAAGCAACAGCGAACTTATTTTCAGTGAAACATGCTGATTCTGCATTAAGGTTAGATTCCTTGAGTACTACAATTGATTGTAGGACAACACTGTCTTGTGTCTTATTGCAACACCCCTAGCAATCACATTCCGTTTCGTGCTACACTACGATAGAGAATTATAATATGCAAGATTACGTCGTATTATACGGGTTGTATAGACATGGACAATTTGTGAACTGTTGGTCCTTAGTGCCGTTCAGAATAAACAGATGTTTTGATTTATTCCATACACATTCTTAAAATTGCCCTGTAGGAGTACGAGAACAGGATTGGTTCAGATATGATTTCTTGTTTTATTGGAAACATACTAGTATATTGGTGGCAGATTCTGGAGATGCCATTCGTATCTCCATTCTGAGCAGTACTTATATCATTTATAGCTTTTGTATGCTATGTGTAGTGGACAAGCAATTTAAGTTCAACAAATGTTTGTAAAGGAATGTTCAAGTATGAAAAATTGGAGGGCGGAAGATTGCAGACAATAAAGTAAAGCAAATTAATAGCTAAATAAGTCTCAAAGCAATTTAAAAAATATTGAAAATATACGTAGTGCTGGAAACTTATAGTCGGATATAATGTTTTCTTATAACAAAGGTCAGGAGAGATAGGCAATAATTAAGGTTTAAACCGCACAATAAGTTTGCTTGAAAATCTAGAAATGTATGATTTGTAACATACACAGATTTAGTTTAATAAATACATAAATAAAAATAAATAAATTGTACAAATTAATAAATAATCGTTGAAGGTTTTTCCAGAAAAGGCATTGTCTTCTTTGTTTTCCTTTTTGATCTTCTCATTTGTGTGTAAATGCTGCATCCAATAATGAACTTGTTTGCCAAATCTCAATACAACGTATTAACAGAACACGAAGATCTACTATCCACTGAAGGTTTACACCTGAATGCAAGTTCAAATGCAAACCCGTGTCCGTAAACTTGGGTTAAGTTCACTTGTCTTGCCACCATCGCTTAGAAAGCGACCTTCCCCAAAATAACGAAAGCTAACCTAAGCTAAAGTATAAAAACAATCCACCACTGGTGGCCTTAAACATTTCTCGTGTTACCTTGAATTCCCTTCAGATTTTCAAGTACCATAATAAATGCCGCTATAAGTCTTCAACATAAACATGTGATCCCAATAAGAGGAAGAGATGATACGGGCGAAAGCAATTAAAAATGAGGATGTCGTATAAATATGAATTCGTACTTAAACGTTTACAACATCTGACAGATTCAACACTGGAGTATAGCATCAGATTGGCGATCACCTGAACCGTAAATGTGTACTCTGATAGACCTGATGAGGCTGAACTTCTAGAAAATTTACGGACAAGAAGACACCGTAAAAATGCAAGGAAACTGTTTCATTATTATTCGTGTCTTCTATTTGCTTATCTCATAAACATCAAATAAGTTTGAAGACTAGTGTGATGCCGTGGTTACAACTACTCTTATATCTGTTACTATTGCCACTATTACCAACTGTTTTGTCTTCTACCACGAATTCAGCTGCCGATGTTAATACTAACAGTAGTGCGACTTTTAAGTTTACTAATGCCGATAACGTCCTCCTTTTGCAAGGCTACTCTTATTATTGCTGTTGTTGCAATTGATTTTAGTAATATTAATTCTGATATCACCTCTACTACTACCTTCGTTTGTTCTATTAATAAATGAAAAATAAACTATATAGGCGATTTGCTGTGCTCTAAACATATAAGACACATTTTAATCCATACGTGGAATAGCGTTACAAACTTAATAATGGTTTTAGAGTAATTGACCAAACTTGTCTGATATGTCATTTTATTTTGATTAGCTCCACGCTCAGCAGCCATGCGCAGTATGTCCGAGGTATCGGATGTTCCCTACGGTGTGAGGCAGGTAGCAGATATTGTGTGTACGGTGTAACAAAGGAATCTGAGGCTATCCACATACATTGTGACACATGTATCTGAGAAACTGTGTACAGTGTGACAGAAGAAACAGAGGCTGTGTGTATGCAGAATGACAGAGGTATTAGAGGCGGTGTGTACAAAGTGATAGAGGAATCAGGGGCTGTGTGAATGGTAAGATAGAGATATCAAAGGCTGAGTGTATTGTGTGGCAGAGGTATCAGGGGCGTTTCGTACAATATGACAGAGGAATGAGATGTCAAATATGTCTAACACGTGATCAACTAACGCGTTTGAAACAAATGCGATAGTTATTTCAACTAATGGGTTTGAACATAATATCTTACGTGAAAGAATTTATTTTGAACGCACGTCAAATCATAGCTCAAACTTGTCATAGTTTAATTTTTACGAATTTAAAATTTCATAAGTGCTAGAAGCATATTTAAATTTTTAGAACCAATTGTAATGTGTTTGTTAAAATCTTTAATCCTTTCGGAAGAAGAATCGTTCATGTTAAGTTCTATGCACTTGAAATGTGCTCTTCGTGTATGATTGAAGCTGTGAAGCAACTTTATTTGACCATAAAACTTTTACCACGTTAAAAATAATCTCTAATGGTTAAAAAAGTGTCTTTGAAATATGTTCTGTAAGTATGTTTTAATGCACAGTTGCAATATGGTTAAAAAAGATATATATGTTTTTGAGTAGATATTAGGGAATCTATTAAGAGCGAAGTTGGATTTATTGTGGTGAGTGGACAAGATATGGACGTGCTGCTGGTTAAAAAATGGGCATGACCTTAATAAATATGAAGCAGATTCAGAGTGATGCCAATTACTTTCTTAGAACTGAAAGCAGGAAAACTGGACATGACATTTGGTCGTTTTACAGACTAAATGTGTTCATATCGAGATTCAAAATAGTCTGACAGCTCATTAATATCTTTATAACTGAATCTTGTTTACCAGTGTCATTAATATCCGTATAACATAAGTATGCTTACCAAAGTCATTAATATCCGTATAACAGGGTTGTGTTTACATATGTCATTAATATCCTTATAACGTAATTATCTTTACCCAAAGTGTTCACTTAAAGATATATATTATACTCTAGTTTATAGATTTTCACCACTTAAGAGTAATGTGCTCTTTTCCTTCCTATCGTAACTATATTGTTAAACAGGTTAAATGTAAATATAACAATACAAATTTATACAATATGCCAATCAAAACAAGCCTTGTTTTATCGAGAAAGAAAGAGGCGGAGAATGTACCCTTTCAGTGCAAATTTACATTCCTTTCTTCATGAAAAAATGTTTGATAAAATTTGTCACAGTGGTGATATGGAAAATGCATGGCACCTCATCTCAATTAAACAAATATTTGCATACCAAGTTGGTGAGTGCAAATAGTACTGTTCATCTGGACCACCTAGCCTATTTATGTGACACAGAAATATGTCTTGAACGTATTTTGGCGTTGTAATTTGCAGAAAAAAATTATATCTTTGAGCTGATCATATGATTGATTGAAAGTTTGCGAATGAAAAGATAGCTCAATGCATTCTCAAATTCTCCGCTAATCTTTATTTCTTACATGGCCGAGATAGTTCGAATTGAAGTTGATATTAGCTATTAGCATACATACTAGATGTAATCCCTAAGTAGCGAATGACCCCAGTTCAGGAACCCACAATGTAACTTTAAATTTTGTCATTTACCCAGATCTCCTTACTGGCACAGATATATTGTTTTCAGAAAACGAAACAACATGCAACTGAAACTTTCTCCAAATTCAGTCTTGTAATTGGTTAGTATTTCGAAAATCTTGGGTATGGATAATAAAAAAAGAACACAACTAAACATGCAAATAACTGTTATACCATTGTCTAAAAAATAAAATAAAAATGAATAAAACAAATATTTACGCCAACCAAACACATATTATGTAGCCTGTGTATTAATTAGGATTACCATTTTCAAACACTAGCATAAATGAGGGTTAAGTTAAATTGTGTATTAGGATTATTATTTTCATGCACTAGTATTGTAGCCGATTCCTGTTGGTGGGTATAGTAGGTGCTAAATTATATAAACGTAATAATACGATGTAAGAAAGGCTACAATTCAGGACCGTTTTATTTTTGACTGTATGAAATTATGATAGAATACAAAATAAAATACATTTACGACTGAAATACATACACACACAGACACGCACACACATATGGATTTTAGAAACCAGAAAAAAAGGAATCTTACTGTATACGCCGCCTTAGAACATTGAAACCGAGCGGCTTAAACCAATAAGACTTTTCTCTAAATTTGCTTATTAGTCACGCAATAAAATGTACTAACTACTATACGAATGAAATATCCGTGAGATAATTTGCGGTTACATAAATTTAGATCAAATAATATATGGTGATAAGGCTCGACGATTTCTAGGTCAGTATAAAATAGTTCTCAGCATCCGCATTAAGTTGATTTAAACTAGTTGAAACACAAAAATCAAGCTTGTATTCATGTAGAAATAGTCATATAAAGTTTTGTAACCTCAGCGATTTTTCTGTTTTTATGTTTATATTGTCACCAAAAGAAGAAGAAGAAGAAGAAGAAAAAGAAGAAGAAGAAAGATGAGGAAGAAGGAAACGAATATATTATATTATTGCTATCGCGTTTCTTTTCACCAAAATCAAATCATCAAAATATAAAATATCGTTGAAATTCAGTAGTGTGGACATTTTTTAATACAGAGAGGAAGAACTAAGATTACTCGTCATTTCGAAATTACCAATAAATCAACAACCTGAAAATGACCTTTGCAATATCTCTTCCTGAATAAAGATTGCGGACACGTTGAACGATACCAACCTTGTTAAATATCGGAAGGACACTTCCGAATAATATTGGCCTTAACAAACACGTACATCTCAAAAGACTTGGGTACGTTTTGGTGGCTAATCGTAATTAAGGACGATATGTCCAAACTCTGATCAATAATGTTAAATAGAAGACGTTATTAAACAAGTTCATATATTATGTTATCATTTTGTGTTAGTAAAATAGCTTTTCATGGTCTGTTTGTTCTATTTTTATGTATACTAAATGCGCTAGATAAAGTATCATGTATATTCTCTTTCTTCCTGTCTAAGCTCGAGGTTGGGTGGATGGGTTTCATACAGTCATGGCTTTGGATGTTAAATCAGAACCCCAAAAAAGAAGTCAATCGTTTAACTCAGTAAACTGAATCGTATCCACCGATTTATGTACTAGAGAGAAAATTCGATACCACATTACCTTGGTTACCTGCCACTTTCCGCGACATATTTTACACGCGTCCGCCATTACGGTACTGATTACAAGTACTTCTTCTATTGATATGAATCGGGTTACCATTATTACATTCAGATCAGTACCCACGAACGTTGCCTTACTCTATATTTAGACAATATCTTCCTCTCTCATTCTGGAAATGTCACATGGTTTCGATTTATGCATTCTTGGCATTGCTTTGAAGGAAAATGTTTACTTGTTAGGATATGCACATTATGGCGTGGTTGTCGGTGTGTATATTGGTGACATTGAACAGTGAGTAATGAGTTATTGCTGATCGTCAGGAAGTTAAATCTGTGACCCACTGCACGTTGTTTTATTTAATAGTCCAGCCTTTCAAAAAATGCCGATTGACCTATGACAAGTCATGCACCGTGAGTTTATTTTCAAAGATGTGCTAGATTATAATATGATTTGTTAGGATTTGGACACTTTGTAAGTTCAATACTGACGAAAAAATGTAGGGACTATGTAGGAAAAACAACTTTGATCAAAGTCCATATGTCTGACACGAAAAAGACTAAACAAAACAGGATATGTACAAATACTTCCATATTTCTGGTCTACCTCGACTTTATTTACGTTTTGAATTTGTACTCTTCAGCATTATGGTAAACAATTACACAATATTTAAGTAAATAAAACAACATCAATAGCAACAACAAGAACGATACACATTAATCAGGACACTTGTGTTCATAAAACTGAGGTTCTTCTTTCATTTAAAAGAACGTACATTTCAGCTTACGAAGAATTTTAAAACATCGGCAAATTATCTGTGGAAGAAAAGACAATGAAATGCCAGTGTAATTAGAAACCACCTATATTATATATGCGATACTTTCGTTATTTACCACTTTACCACTTTAATCTGTAATCGCAAACTAAATACGTATGGGCATTAATGATTACGTTTCTTCTTTTCTAGAAAAACGAAAGAAAAACAATGACATTACAGAACAATTTGCAATGGTGGTTTATAAGTAGTTTGTGGAAAGGAATAATGTATATATTTCATAACGTTTATTATTACTACTTTAAGGATTGTACATATGTAACTGAAGTGTCTTTTTGTCTCAGGCAGTTATAATTTGACATTCGTCGATATAATGAATATAATTTTAATTCTTTATTGATTAACTATTGTACTAATTTGTTGAAATTAATAATTATTTAATTCATTCAATTGTGTGTTTATAAATATAAGTATGCATCTACTTATGTGATATAATAGAAGCAGTAAAGAACAAATTACGTTAACGAAGTGAATGTAAGAAACGTATGATGAATCTTAGCAGGCATACTTATCATTGGCCCAAAACATCACATAAAAATTGTCTTTTAAATAGTTAGGTCTATGATATAAACAACAATAAAAAAAACTTACTGTGCCAAGTTACACTGACAAAGGTTTAAATTATAATAACAATGAAGCTGTAGGCCACTCAGTTCTCCAACTATTTTTTTTCACAGCGACTTGTTGTTAGCTAAATGTTTGTACAAACTAATTATGGTTTACAGTTATTGTGTGCGAATATAGCTTCTACACCACAGATCATTATGCGATAGCAGTACAGTAATGGTGGAATATCACGTGATACATGCGTGCAGCGGCCATTGCAACCCATTTTTAAAGGCCATTGTAATCCGATGACTCAGTCATTCTCCATTCCAGTTGATCTATTTTATCCAGCAGTATAAGCCTATGACACGTTCACTCTCCATTCCAATACATATTTTTGATTCAACAGTATAACCTTACGACACCGTCATTCTCCATTACAGCCTATCTCTTTGATCCTGAAATATAACCGTATGACAGCCTTCATTCGCCATGTCATTATGTATCTTTGTTTCATAATTGTAATCCAACGACACTTTTTATTCTCCAATGCATTATGAATAGTATTACATATGAGCAATTGGGATAATACATACAATGGACATTATGCTCTAGTTATGATCTTTCATCTTTTATTCCACTGCTGTATTCATTATGTAGCACAGGAATGTTGCTATTTTAAGGATGATTGCACTTCGGACCGTTATCTGTGGCAGTTTGTACCCATCAGGAAACAAATTTTTATTTTAGTTTTGTGTTATGTATATTTTTCAACGATGCAATGTCACATATTGCTACCATGTCACCCGCACCCAATTTCGACCTAAGAGCTACGATGTTTGCATACATATTTTTCAACTTATTTATTTGAATTCGTTTTCCAGAGTATTTGTATCCATCCATCTATCCATCCATCCACCCATTCACCCACGCACCCACCTACCTACCTACATAAATACCTATCTATATATCTATCTTTATTTATTTCTATTCCAACAGTCTGGCATTTGAAACCATATTTGTCAACTTTGTCTCCTAGTTCCCCTCACTTTGATATTATTACGACCACAAGAAGACAATGAATAAGAAGTAGAAGAATGAGAAGCTGAAGACAACACTTACTCTGTTGTCGCTGTTGTTATCGCCAGAATCCAATCATCTAAATCCCATTCCTGCTGACAATGAGTCATGTGAAAGTTTGTTAACACAGAAGTGACAAAATAAAACTACTCCTCACTTTGAAATTACCAATGAGTCAGCAACTTCAAACGAGCTCTACATGCCGGAAGAAATATCACGGTAACGTTGGAGGACGCTTACCTAAGTTAAAGTAAGAACAACACATTACGTCAATACATGACTTAACAAACTCTTGCATTTGAAAAGAACTGAGAACATCTTGATAGCTAATTGTCGTTAAGGACACTATTTCTATACCCTGTTCAACAACGTAAAATAGAAGCCTTTGTTAAACTTGTTCACGCGTTAGATTATATTATCGTGCTGTGCCAGTAAAATAGCTATAAGCGACCTACTGGTTATATTGTGTCTTCATACTAAATGCGCCATATAAAGTGCTGTGTACCATCTCTTTATCACCACTAAGCTCGAGGTTGTGCGGACCAGCGGGTTTCATGCCATCTTGTCTATAGATGTTTAACCAAGGCCCAGCAAGGAACCAATCGTGTACCTCGGTAAATTGTATTGTATGCACCGATTCATGTACTGAACAGTACGGTAAACCCGTAGTACACAATTCCTTGTATCTTTGAAGTGTAAGTCGATATGTCAACAGGTTCTAAATTTCGAGATACCTCTATCTATGGTATAACAAATTAAATATGGTGTAGTAGAAAAACTGGATGTGAGTAGTGAAAGGGGTGAGATTAGCGTCAATGGGAATTAGCATTAAAAACACCCCCTGGGCGAGATTAGCGTCAATGGAAATTTAACATTAACCACCCTGGGCGAGATTAGCGTCAATGAAAATTTAACATGGGCAAAAAACCCTGGGTAAGATTAGCGTCAATGGAGTTTAACATTGGAGAAAGGAAAAAAAAAGGAAATATTGAGATTAGCGTCAAAGGCATTCGAACAATGGAAAAAAAAATATCGATTCTAGGGACAAAGGCAATTGAACATGGGGAATAGAGTTTGGGTCTGTCTAGGGACAAGGGGAATTGAACATGGGAATAGAGTTTGGGTTTGTCTAGGGACAAATGGGAATTGAACATGTTAGAAAAAAATAAACTACCTTAGGGACAAGGGGAATTGAACATGGGATTTTTTAAAAAAAAAATTTTAAATTTAAATTTAAATTTAAATTTAAAAAAGGGGTAGGCAATTGAAAAGTCATTCTCTTTTCGAGAAATATGGGTGGCCCTGAAAAGGGCCTTTGGTTTTTCTTCTTCTTCTTCTGCTTCTAATTTCTTCTTTTTCTCCACCAACTTCTTATTTTCTCTCCTACACTCTTTTTCTTCTTTTTTTCTCCTCCTCTTCTTTCTTCTTCTCTTCCTCCTCTTCTTTCTTCCTCTTCTCATTTTCTTCTTCTTTTTCAATTTTTCCATTCCATTTTCGTATTCTTATCCTTTCCTCTTCATCCTCCTTCTCCTCCTTTATCTCTTTCATGACACCACTTATTATGTCCTTTACTTTTCTTAAGTTATTAATTTCCATCTTTAGTCGATGGGGACTATAGGAATAGTGGTCTTCATTGAGTCTCACTAACATCTGCTCCATTATTCCTAAATTGTCTAAAACGTCTTGTAATTTTTGCATTTTGTCAAGGTGGTTCGAAGCCATCTTCTTTGTAGAATGGTTTGAACGACGAATACTGTGGGTTCTTATACGAAAAGCGCGGACGTGAAGGAAAACATCCCCCTAAGACATAAAATTGATCTTACCTAGATCATGACCAAACAACGCGCGAACGTGAAGGAAAACATCCCCTACTTTTCTCATTTCATATAATATACTATCCACATAAGTGAAGCAACAAAAAACAAACCCCAAATCTACTATTTACACACGCAAATCATTAAAACAAAATCCATAATCTACTATCCACACAATCGTACGTGAGCGGTTACAAAACCCAAACTATACTCTCCACATACGCTAAGAAACAATAAACAAAATCCATAATCTACTATCCACACAATCGTACGTGAGCGGTTACAAAACCCAAACTATACTCTCCACATACGCTAAGAAACAATAAACAAAATCCATAATCTACTATCCACACAATCGTACGTGAGCGGTTACAAAACCCAAACTATACTCTCCACATACGCTAAGAAACAATAAACAGAATCCATAATCTACTATCCACACAATCGTACGTGAGCGGTTACAAAACCCAAACTATACTCTCCACATACGCTAAGAAACAATAAACAAAATCCATAATCTACTATCCACACAATCGTACGTGAGCGGTTACAAAACCCAAACTATACTCTCCACATGCGCTAAGAAACAATAAACAAAATCCATAATCTACTATCCACACAATCGTACGTGAGCGGTTACAAAACCCAAACTATACTCTCCACATACGCTAAGAAACAATAAACAAAATCCATAATCTACTATCCACACAATCGTACGTGAGCGGTTACAAAACCCAAACTATACTCTTCACATACGCTAAGAAACAATAAAGAAACCCATAATCTACCATTCACACAAACTTACGTGATCAGTTACAAACACAAACACACAAACACATACACTCGCACTATGAAAAATGAGTTAGTGTTTATATTCACACTACTCTATCCTACACACACACACACACTCACACATTGGCAAATTGATGGTTATTTCTTTTCTAGAGTATTGGGTAGCCCTGAAAAGGGCTGTTTTTTTTGGAACTTCATGGACACCTGGTTAATGGTGGCACCTTCCAGGCCTGGCGCCACATACACATCTTGTTCCCCAGTTGCTTTTTACTTTTTTGGGGGAGAGAGCAGAGGCAGGATATGTGGCTTCAGAATCCCAATTTTCGGTTTCTGGGATTCTGAAATTTCTTCTTCTTTTCTCCTTTTCCTCCTCCTCTTCTTTGTATCTTCTCTCCTCCTCTTCTTTGTATCTTCTCTCCTCTTCTTTGTATCTTCTTTCCTTCTCTTCTTTGTATCTTCTCTCCTCCTCTTCTTTATTTCTTCTTTCCTCCTCCTCTCTCATCCTTCCTTCTTCCACAATGGCCTCCGCGGCCAGTTCGTTCAACAGGCGCCTGGCATATTCCAGATGAACATGAAGTTCCAACAGTTTCGCCAGTCTCGTGTTCATTCTGGTGTTGATCAATCAACAAGGGTAGCTGGACTGACGAACGAGTTTCAATTTATACTAAAACTGCGGACGTGAAGGAAAACATCCCCCTTAAAAACATAAAATTGATCTTACCTAGATCATGACCAAAAAACAACGCGCGGGCCTAAAAGAAACACTCACTCACTTTTTTATACTACCCATTCCTATTCTAAAATTTTTTTTCATTAATCACTCCAATATACTATTCACATACGCAAAGCAATTCAATAAAACCCCCCAAATCTACTCTCCCCACACCTCAAACAGCCAAAAAAAACATGATCTTAATCTACTATCCACACCAACGTACGTGAGATGTTACAAACACAAACACACAAACACATACCCTCACACTATAAAAAAGAGGTAGTGTTTATATTCACACTACTCTACCTACACACATTGGCAAATTGATTGTTATTTCTTTTCTAGAGAATTGGGGTAGCCCTGGAAAGGGCTGTTTTTTTTTTGTTTGCTATGGCAATCTTTTAGTTTCTAAGAATGCGATGTCCTCTGAGGATAGACTTTCTGGCGATAGGTCTGCTTCTTCGGAAACAGAAGAAGAACTCTTTGTTGTCGATACGACAATCGACAAAGCCTCTCTCAGGTTCAGGTTCCTGCTGCTGTTGCTGCTGCTGTTGTTGTTGTTGCTGCTGTCTCTGAAGTCTGTACTTCTCTGTCCATTCTTCTTTCTCCCTGTTCACTTCTTCTCTGAAGAGTTCTTCTATCAAGTCTTCAGTGACTTTTAACATTCTCACATTCTCTATCTCTTCTGGCTTCGGTATCAGACTGTGTCTGACCCTATGCAAATTCACGTAGGCTTCGTTTAGCTTAGCTAGTTTGGAGCACATCTTCATAGGAGGATGAGTCGACAATGGATGGTTAGACTGGAAACAACCCGGTTCTTAAAGTCAAAGCGCGGACGTGAAGGAAAACATCCCTCCACGGTTTTCGAGCCGCAATGTTCAATGAGTGTCATGAGAGGGATAGTAAGAAGTCAAAGAGCATGAATCAAACATTCTTATAGCCAAACAAATCACAAAGGCATTTTTTTTCAAAACACATCATTTTTTATTCAAAAATCACTTAACACTAACCAACAACTCTAACATTTTTTAACAATAATCCAACAATATAACATCAAACATTTTTTTCAATTTACACTCTACTTTAAACAGAGTTGGCAAAGTTGAGAATGAAATTGTGATTTCCACTGTTGCAAGTCATTGAGTCATGGATGGACACTACGTTTCCTAGCTTAAGACAACAAAATAAGCATACTAGTAAAAAAATCAACGATTTACTTTCTCATCGTTTCTAGAAAAATCACGATCAAAATAAGTCACTAAATGTTCTTTTGCTGATAATAAGTGATCAATTTCGATCTCGGCTTTCTCTTTGAATTTGTCAAAGAGGGTTTTGATGTAATGGATGTCTCGAGTCGTTAATGGAGGACAGAAATGTTCACGCAAGTCTTTATACCGCCAACGTAACACGTCTTTTTTTAAACAGACTCCAAGCTTCGTCCAGATATTCGTTGAATTTTTCTTCTTGACTGATGTTTTGACATCCATAGTAATCATGCTTCATCCATGTCGTAATTGTGTCTGCCAGGTATGTAGCACAGTAGGAGACCAATTGCTGTTTTTGTTCTGGCCATCTCGACTTGATCACGATGTCCTTTTCGTCTTTGTGTTGGGATTCTCCTTGCACGGTCTCCTCACATTCCATCTTCAAAACTTCTCCACTAGGTAAAGAGGGATAACAGTCTTCCATGGCTTCTAGTAATCTAGAATGACTTCTCTCAAACTGTTGATTTCTATGGTATTATCGAATTCTGCATACAGGATGACGTTCAACGTTACATCATCATCACCGATTCTGTTTCCGAACTGAATTTCCACACGAATCTGGCCGGATTTTATAGGGTGGAAATGTCCCTCGTCGCTGCCTTGGTCTGGAGTGAAATCAAAAGCCCACAAAGCATAGCCTCCGTCATAATCGTCGTACGTAATGCCGTGACTGGTGTTGGTTCCTAACTGTCCCGTGGCTTCGTACAAGGACAAGTACGATCTCAAGTAATTCTTCTTCTCAAAGTCAGGTTCGAAAGGTCGGGTACACAAGGTCTTGCCATCGCGACTGACTTCAATCTTGGACACGTTGAAGTGATGAAAGTTGAAAGGATTTTTAGTGATAGCTCCGTTGAAGGCTTCATTCGAGACCATACCAAGGATCAAACGTTTGGTTAGCTGTCCTTGGAACAGATGATCTTCGATCATGGATCGCTGTCCCCTAGGAATGGTGAAAGTTTTCACTTCTACGCGTCGGATCGGATACTTGGCGGTCGTTCTGCTCAACGTCTGATTGATGTCGTTACCTACTTTAGGTAACACTTCCACACGACGTACGTAGAGTCTGGCTTCTTGGATTTTGGTTTTGTACTCGCCAGCATCAGCCAATAAATGGAAAGCGGTACTGCTCCGATTCAGTCTCAGGCGGACATTCACCCCGTTCAGCAAATATTTTTCTTGCAACCACATGTCCAAATGCAAACGATCCATCAGTTCTAAACTTTGGTTGGGTCCTATGATTCTCTTTCTTCGTTCTACAAATCCCTCATTGGTGGTTGTTTTTGATTTGGGGTCAGCTTCAAGACCTGTTTTATCAAATTCGCCCGCTTCGTCAGGTTCCCATAGCACGCAGGCATTGAGATGAGTGTTCTTGGTGTCTATTCCGTACGTCAAGAGATTTTCCAGGTAGGCACGGTAAGGGTAAGTATCCATGCTGCTGCTAACCAGTTTGTTGTTCAAGTACAAGTCCACTGAGCTGAACAAGGAATGCATGAAATTGTTGACGGGAGCTACTGGCTCAGTGTCTATAGCATTTCCATCCTTATCTAGAACTTTGACTTTCAGGTACAAGTAACTGCTATTCAGATCGATGTAATCTTCGGGCTGTCCTTTGATTTCAAACTCGATGGGAGCGGAATCGGTCAATGAGGAGACGGGATGAAATTCCACCCATTGGGATTCTTACATGGTCATCATGGTGGGGGGCATGGCAAACAGATCCAGTTCCGTCTTGGAACAGGCGCAAGACTCTCGGTGCATCATTTTTTTGTTGCAGTGTCTCAATAATCGAAAACGTCTAAGTCTCGAACGGTTCTTCTTTTCTTGGCCTTTCTAGCTTGAAGTCTGGTGAAAGGGTGTTTTCTTCGTCGTCTCTTTCTGCCTTGTCCTTGCTGAATGCTTGACTCGGTAGCGTGCAGGGCATTTATAGGTGTGTCTTGTCGGCCCAAAAGGTCTTTACCCGTTTGCAGCAAGACAATTTTGCCTGCCCTCATGAAGGCTTCTTTAGGGTTTTGTTTGTCGATGATGACATTTTGGAGAAATTCTTTGCCTTGTGTCAGTGCCGCATCTTTCAAGGCGTGCAATCCGCGTGTCACCATCGGTTTCAACACCGGGGCCACCGAACGAAAGGCCGATTTTAACATATCTCCTAAACCGTGTCCTCGCTGTCGTTCAACCCCTCGATACACTGGATACATGACTTACGAGTCGTGAGAGAACCGTTTTCGAAAATGGAGTTTCACCGTGACTTTTCTTTGGTGAATGGAATATTTTGTCCCAAATCTCCTTTTATAGCAATGTTGACCGTGTCCAAATACGACTTGCTGACAGGCAAATAATGAGGATGCCCAAATTCCCGGTGGACGTGATAGGTATTTCCACCTTCCTGGTCACTGGTCGTGGTACTATCCACTTTGAAAGGAATGACACGCAGTAACGGTACAGAGGTGTGTCCCACCACGTTATGCTCCACCACATCGGAGTACACGAACATCAAATTCAGTCCTTGGTTCAGTTCTACAGGGAATCGAAAAAACTTGTAAAATTCCGTATTGCTGTTGATCTTCGGTTTAAAATTTGGAGCCATTTTTGTGTCTCCACCTAAAATATCAAACAAGTCACGATTAAAAACGTTTGGGTATCCTGAAATTTCACCAGTAAGCGACGAGCAACTTTATGGTACTCCAGGGTGTCACTTTTTTTGACTTTGTTCAGGGCTTTGCCAAAGGCTAACTCGAACCTGGAAGTAATGGTGTCCACCAAATGTTGGCCACTAAAATAAAACCCTGCCGGAATTTTCAAGGTGTAGATATTGAAGGGTGAATTGTTGGATGGTCTTGTGTCCCCTAAAAACCCGATGTCATTCATGGCTTCTTGTAATTGTTGGTTCAGGATTTCGACCTCAAAAGTGTTTTGCTTTTCGGTGATGTTTTGGATTTGTGTAGGGTGAATCATTTCTACTAAAGCCACTTCCCAATGGGCTTCGTGATCTAACTGGATGGCTTGAGGTAATTTAGCCGTGTAACAGCACAACGTGTTGTGGGGAAACACCTCCATGGAACTGTCACTGGGTAAGGTTAAGTAAAATTGGTTTTCGTGACTCATAATTCCAGAGTTCTGTGGCTGTCCGAGGGGTTAGTAGATGTCACAGGCGTGTCTCCGCCCAAAATGGGGTTCTGGTTGTGGTTGTTGTTGGAGTGGTGACTGGCACTGGCACTGGACACAAGGTTCCCGTGGTTCCCGTTCGAGGAGAATTTCAGGGAGGGACTGGGAAGCAGGTAACCGATGCAACTGCTCAATAAAATGGTCCACAATTGCTTGTCTCCTTGTTGCAAACTCAAATTGGCAATGGCTGCCCCGATGACACAATACACCACGAAGATTTGGCAGAAAAAGACGATTTGCGTTTTAGGCACACGTTCTCCACACCACACCCACAAGGGTTGTTTTTGTAAATCTTGCACAGAAGAACTAGGTGAAGGAGGAGTGGTCGACGTAGCTGCGTCTGTGTGAAAGGGCATGATGGTCACTTCTTTTTATAGTCGATGACTTGCGAAGCGTCGATCCAAGAATCAAAACTGGGCGGATATCCTTTCCAACGTACTTTGACTTCTTTGACACGTCGTTTGCCCACTTTACGGGTTCTGCGTTCGAGAATGCTTTCGATGTCGTACACGTCGTCTTCTTTTTTGGTGACACGTTGTAACTCGGGCAAATAAAACGTTCCTTTGAGCACTTCTCCGTTCATGTCTTCCAATTTATAGACGACAGGATGACGGCCATGCACTCGTCCAGTGACGCGAAACAATTCGGTCGTCCAGTTAGGTAAGTAACCTTTGTCGAAAGTGCGTTTGGTTTTGCCAATGCGCACCAAATCTCCTACGGCCAACTCTCCACTTTTCTTGGGGACAGCCCTCGTCGGGGACGTACCGAACAGACGCTCAAACACCAACACTTCGTTGTCGGGAGTCACGTCTTGCGGGGCACGTCCGATGCTTCGATGGTAAGATTGGTTGTACGCTTGCACCAGGTGCGGTAAGATGTCGATGTACTTCAGAGTGTGGTGATGCGTAAAATATATCCGCATGCGTTCTTTCAAAGTGCGTTGAAAACGTTCCACGATGCTGGCTTTGGTTTCGGGATTCTCGGTGGTAAAAAAATGAATGTCACGTTTCTTTAATTCTTTTTGGAAAGCTTGGTTCAGAAATTCGGTGCCTTTTCCGTTTGCCATCGAAGAGGGTGACGACCGCTTTGTTTCAACACCCGTTGCAGGGCTCGCACTAGCTCGCTGCTCGATTTGGAAGTCAAGGGCACGACCCAGGCAAATTTGGAAAAGACGTCGATGACACAAAACAAATATTTGTAGCCACGGTTGTAGCTGGCCAAATGAGAGACATCGGCTAAATCGGCTTGCCATTGATGATCGATGCCTTCCACTCGGGTGCGACTTCTGGCAAACTTGCGTCGAATGGGTTTTTGTAAAGTGTAGGTAGCTTGTTCTTGTAACCATCGTTGCACTTGAGGTAAACGGAGACTTTTCAGTCGCGTTTTGGTAGCACGATACAATTTTTGAACTCCTGCGTAACCTGCAGGATGCGAAGGATCATAGTAAATGCTGGCTAAGACTTTTTCCATTTTTTGTGTTGGTTGGTGTGTTAATAAGGCACCCACTCTTGGAAGATGCTACTCTTTTTCTCTTAGGGTACTTTCTTGGATTGCAATGCTTTGCGTGTGCGACCAGCAATAGGTGTTGAAGAGGAGGATATCTCAGCGGGGGATATCGGTTCTTGTTTCACTTCTGTCTTCACTTCTGTCTTCACTTTCTTTTTCTCTTGTGATGAAGAAAGGGTGACCATCATCCTTTTAATCCATCCAATTCTGGAGGTAGGTGGTGTTGTTAACTTGCGTACTTTTTCTGGTGGAATTTGAAACCCTTCTTCTTCTTCTCCTTTTTCTGTCTTGGTCACTGGTAGTGGTGGTACTGGTACTGGTACTGGTGATGGTGCTGGACTTTTCATCAAGGTCTTAAAATCTTTCAGAGTGGGTAGAGCTGTTTCGTCTAAAGCTTTCTGGTGAAAGAGTTGCAGTCGTTGCAAGAGTTGACCGTACTTTTGCGATTTTTCTGTTTCGGACAAATCTTGGCGATCCATCAAGGACTGCAATTCGTGTTGTAACTGGGACATCTCGCTCAAATGGGGATTGGGAGGTAAATGCGGGGTGTGTTGTTCTTGCCACCGATGGTATTCCATCCATCGTTTGTAAGGCACTAAAGCTAGTTTTCGTCCTTCCATGGGGTTGTCAGGGGTCGATTCTGAGATCTTGGAACTTCCGAGGCCTTTTTATCTTGCTCCCACCAGTCCTCCCAACATGGTTCCCAAGACTCCTTTCAGTATGGGGCCTAACAAGAGAGGTAAAATACCTCCACGTTGCACTAACATCTTCTTTTTTTGACGAATGGGAATTTTCTTTTGAACCATTTGGCGAAGAACGTGACGATGTTTGCCTAAGCATTGTTTCTGGTGTTTGGACAAAGGGATCGTGCCTTTCAAAACGTTCAAACAACATTCGCACACGGTATCGATGACCTCTTTGGAGGCTGTTTGAATGAGTTTTTTTCGTAGGGGTGGAGAAGCTTTGGACAGGACAGATAACATGTCCCCATGTTTGGCTAAACGTGGTGGCAGTCCTTTCCTTTTCCTTCCTTGGGGTTTTCTGGAGGGTGACAACTTTGAGTCTTCAGGAGCACCAAAAAACACTGATACCCGACTTGGTCACAGGCCTTTTTTATACTGGAACGCGTCGCCACTGATTGTCTTTACGTCGTATTAGTTTGAGGACAGGCATGACACGTCGTGCAGGGGTACGTAACGGACTAAATCGAGTCAGTTCTTGCTTGGACAAATCCAGTAAACTTTGTAACATGCCCGATCTTTCTTGAACTTTGATTCTGGGAGAAGGTACTTTGTGAGCAGCAGCCACTGCCACTAAATTGGAAGGTCCTGCCACTGGGGAAGTTCTTTTGGGGGTCATCAACGGAGAAGTTCTTGGTGTGATCAACGTCTCCAAGTACTCTTCAGTTCTGGGTGTCATTAACGGAGAAGTGGACAAACGTGAGGCTGCCGGAGACGCAGTCACCGCCGTGGCAGGTCGTGGTTTGCGAGTGTAAGGTTGCGTCCTGGCCGAAGTGCCTCTCTTGGGACTAGTTTTCTGTGGACTTTTCTTTTTCTGGGGACTTTTTCTCTGTTTCTTTTTCTGGGGGCTTCTTTTCTTTTTCCGGGGTGGTGTCTGGTAAGAGGAGGGTCCTGCCACTGGAGAAGTTCTCCTTGGGGACCTGGTCTTTTTCTTCTTGGGGCTTCGTTGGACTTTTGTCTTGGGTATAACTTTGGGGGCATTAGGATCCCATCTTAAGAGTGAGCGAATGATGACCCCTCCTAGAGTACCCCTCCCTCCAGGTTTCAAAATGATTTGTTTTTTGGTTTGAGTGTCGATGCGGGGATCGGCCAGTTGGACCAAAGCGACTTTCTTTCGATCAAAAAAGCGTTTGGTTTGATGAGGAATCTGAATGATTCCTTGGAGTAATTGACGTGCCGTCACCGTGAACCATCGTAAGACTTCTTTGAGACTAGCTTCTAAGACACGAGCTCGTGTTTGTGGATCTTTTTCTCGACTGATGCCATACAAGGCACGAATCAATTTGACGGGAAGATGCGACTGAAGGGACGTCATGTTCGCACTGAGAGTGAGACAGACGAAAAAGGGTCTGAGGTTTTTATAGATTTTTTTTATGTGGAGTGAAATGAAGTCGAGGACGGAGACGTGTACAGGACAGGCCCTCCGTCTTGGCACCAGTGGTGAAACAAGTGGGTACGAAATCGCAAATACTCGGGGGTCGTAGGTTTCAAATCGACGAGTAAATAGGCGTGTGGAGTTTGAGTGGCATCGTCGTACGCCTGAGTCAGCCAAGGCGTTCCTAACTGTTTGGCTAAGACTTGCACTTGCGATTTATCTCGAGGGCTTTTAAACAAGACCACGTAATGCGCATTGAGACTGATGGTGCGATGGGCTTTACTTTGTTGAAACAAATTTTGGGTGATGTAAACGACACTGGCATTACGGTGATGCCCTTTGCGCGTGAACCACAGTTTAATTTCTTCTTCGTCTTCTCCTAACATGTCGTCGAAAATGACCAAATGGGTTTGACGGGAGTCAGAGACGATGCCGTCGTCTTCTTTAGGAATGCCTTCCACAAACGCGATGGAATCGCCTTGACTTTCTCGCAAGAGGTTGTACGCCGATTGCCACTCTTTGTAACACCACACGATCCGTTGAGGTGGCCGATCGATCAAATGATGTTTATGTTCGATCAAACATTTGACGAATTCGGTTTTGCCTGAACCGCTAGGTCCAGCAATGAGCATGTTAAAGGGATCGCGAAGATACAAAGCCTCCCAACTGGCACGATCTAAGTGTTCGTCGATGACTTTGACAGTAGAGGAAGAGGGAGCAGAGACAGCAGAGGTAGCCATAGTGTGAGAAATGTCACTTGTGACACGAAAACAAACAAGACAAGAGTTTATATACTTTTTTTCAGAACACGTTTATTGAATGTTTTTTTTCAAACATGAATACGAAAGACAAAAATACATAAAAGCCAAAGGCTTAAGTACAAGAATAAAAGGCACATGATAACCATGAACGTGGAATAAAAACAAGTGTCTGTACAACAACCACATGTTTTGGGTAAAGTTCTAACCAGTTCTATAGTAGGGGGTAAGGTCACACAAGTGTCCTCCCGAAAGGGTCTTTCAGGCCTGTCCACGACAGTCCCATCCTGGGTGACGGGTTCTTCTGGCACCGTCACTAACACGGGTTGAAAAGTAACTTTTTTCCTTGAATAACTCTCGTGCATACTGGGCCACCTCTTGGGTCCAAGCCAAACCAATCTGGTTTCTTCTTCGTCAACGACATGGTAAGTTACTTCAATGAACAATGAACTATCGATCTTGCTTGGGTTCCTTTTTATATACAGACCAATACCGACGTGACCATACGGCAACGTAAAGTGATTGGGAAGTCGCACTCGCTTCTGGTATACAATTTGATAGACTTTTTCCAAGGGTCGACTGACGATTTGGTGAGTGGGTAAACGTACAATCTTGTTCGGTTGATAGGTGGTCACTTTAAAGTTTCCATCCTCTCCCGATTGCAAGGCTTCTTTCAATACCCCAAAGTTGACCACTCGACTGGTACGATGATTCAGAGTCAGTCCTTTCACTTTGCACGTCGTGTGCACTTGTCCTTGTTTGTCCCGGTATTCGTAGCCGTAATTTTTGGGGCCGCCACTGACGAAACTTAGAATCTTGTCGTCGGGATGCTCGTCTGTCCAGGCTCCTAAACGGTCTCCTTCGATGTCAGGGTGATGTTGAATCGGGTGATGGATGTAAATGCAACTGTCCGTGTCAAAGTACAGGACGCGATCCCCTAACAGTTCTAAAGCTTCGTACAATTTTAAGCGAGCATGAGCTGTCACGTAAGCCGCAATGATGACATTTCCAAAAGAGTCGTCTTGTACAAAGTCCAGATCTTCTTCGTAATTGACCAAGATCAAATCCTCTAGAACGACGTCCACGTGTTTCATGTATTTGGTTTTGTCGTGAATCATCTGGAAGTAGCGGGAAGGTTTTGTCAAATATTCCGTCTTGGGTAAACACGGTCGTTGTGCCATTTTACCCCACAAGCAATTTAACATCACTTTGGCAAACGATCGCCTGCCTGCGTTTTTCTCGATGTCGTCTAAAGAGATGCCTTCTTGTTGATAGTATTTCTCTTTGAATTGTATTTGGTCTTCGGGAGTGTGACACCAGGAAGGATAGCCGCTGCCTTCTTGTTTCAGTTTCAAAAAGGCATCCACGTAGTCGGCGAAAATGCCTTTCTGAGTAGGGTCACCCTTGTGGTACTGTTGTGTCTTGGGAAAGTAGCAAATTTCGTACACTTCTAACAGTTGGTATCCCATGTCCAGAGCTTTGAACAATTCCACGCTGACCCAGGTTCCCGTCAAGGCACGTTCTTCCTGGCTGTGATGGCAAGGTTGGTCTTGGTTGCACGTTTCGGCACAAGTACGGCACAAGGGAAACATCAGTTTGCCTTGACAATGGTGAGGTAAGACGGGATGGTATAGGTTCGTGGGAGGCAAAACTTTGCACTTGATCAAGCCTTCGTATTGTCGAATGTTTTTCAGGTTGTTGTGTTCCGTCAGCAATTGCGGGTGCCCTACGGGAAAGCGACAATATTTGCACACGTAGGGATGCAGCGAACACACGTCCAAGTATTTGATTTCTTCTCCTTTCTCTTCGTCGGCTTGGTACAGCAAACAGGTGGCATTGGTCCTTCCTCCGTACAAACTATCCCTCGGGTTCAACGGGTCCATGAACTGGCAACTTTCCACGAGGCGTTTAAACTCGGGATCGGTTTTCATACGGTGATCGTATTCGTGTTCCCACATTTCCACCACTTGGTATCCTTGCTGTTCTAACTTTAGACGCCGCTGACAAGTGTCCTGGTACAAGTCTTCCATGGTCCGTTGTAAAAACTGATTTTTAGTGTCACGGTCAGGGTAACAGACGGGACATCCGTGAAATAAGCAACCGTTAAACTCGTACACGATCTTGGGGTTTTCTAAGTCCCAGCCATCGACCGAATACGTTCCGATGGTCTTTTCGCCTCCTCCGTTGCGGGCATGCTGAATCCACTTGTCTTCCTTGTCGCACAAGTAATGTAACCAACGTAGGGCTTTGACCGAGTATTGACGTTTGACAAAGTGGGTCGTTTGAGGACTGATGACAGCCACGGTGTTTTCAGGCATAAATCGTTGGCGGTACACTAAGGAACACGCTTTGGCAATGGTGCAAGCTTCTTTCAAAGGATCGACCCCTCCGTGTTCCATGAACAGTTCTCGAAATTTTCCACAGCAACGTCGTAAAATGTCCACGTCGGAACGACAATACTTTAGCATTTCTTCCTGAAAGTCGAAAGGGTCCGAGGCGTGAGCCTGGTACCAAGCGTAGAAAGCTTCTCGTTGTTCGGTACGCATGTTGTCGGAGTCGTAATAGTGAGCCTCAGGCAAATGGGGTAGAACGGCGTGTTGATTGGCTTCTGTATTGAAAAAGTGAGGAAAGTACCCTTTAGCCATTTCTGTCATTCCAAACGTTTTAGGCATTCGACTAAAAGGCATGGCCAAGTAACTCATCGAATCTTTAAACTGCACTTGTCCCACTTGCATGAAAATGATTTTGGCTCCTTTCAAAATCACTTTAGGACGTTCGGTGCCATGTTCCGTATAGTACCTCAAAAGAAACTGTCCATCGTATCCGGAGAAATTGTGAGCCATCACCGTGGCATGACGATGACAATCTCCGTAACGTTTGATGTCCTCTTGGCTCCACGTCTTGTCGATGGGGTCTAAGACCCATTGGGCAAAATCGGCTAACGTGTTTGGTCCCCGAAAGATTTTTTCACGCCCTCCGGGAATCTTGCTGCAGTGAGGGCAATGCCTGAAGATAGGTTCTTGAATGCACTTCTCGCAGCTCGATGAGCCACGCAGAAATTAGGAATGTGAATGCCGGTCTCTTGCATGCATTCGAAATCGAAAAAGATGAAATTGCCTTTCTTCTTGTGACCGTACTCTTTCTCTGGTGGGGGTTGGTATTTTTGCACGTAGCATTGGTGTTCCAAGTCCACGATGCGGTGACAAATGTGACAGTTTTTCTTTCCTCGACATACGTGTGCCTTGGCATTATTGGTAAGTATGCCTTGTCCACAGGTAGGGCACAATCTCAGGAGTTGACAAGCACATTTCTTCTGTGAACCTTGTGTTTTCAAATGTTGTTGGTAACAGGTAGGGCTGACAAACGTGCGCAAACAAGCTGAACAAGGCACTGGTCCTTCGCTCAGACAGGGTGGAGAGGCCAAACATCCTGGGCATTTCCATCCACAATGCTTGTGTTGCTCTCGATTATTATGGCCATAGTCACATTTCTCACAGTAATAACTGTATCCCAGGAATCCGGTGATACTGGTAATGGTATCGAAATGGTCATCGTGATAATAGACATGAATGGATTTTCCGTCCTTAAAGTCTTTCCCTCTATGGATAGTGTCAAGCGATCGTCTTCTTTGGGTTGACATTGTCGCTTGAGTGCGGTGAGCGAAGAATCCCACATCTCGGTGATAAACCCTTCTGCTTTCTCTAAGGGTACGTCGGCCTTGAAATCTTTAAACTTCACCGTGTAGGTGTAATCCGTGGTTCTAAATTTTCTAGAGGAGCGCTTTTCCGTCTCTCGAATGGAATAGTATTTTTCAGGGTTGACTAAGGGTGACGAACTTGGTTTAGAGGTTTCAAATTCTGGTTCACTCATGTCCTCTTCAAAATCACTGGCATGAATTTGTGCCAAGATTTCAGCTCTGGTACGAGGCGATAGATCCCGTTTCTGCCTCTTACTTTCTTCTTCTTCTTTCTTCTCGAATGAATAGGATCGTTTCATCTTGAGTGCAAAACGTCAAATGACTCAAGTTTAAACACCATAGACTAATTTATAGTCATGGCAGACCAGCGTATATAAAAGGGTGTGTGTCTTGTCCTTTTCACTATTCATTTCACTCTCAAGCCGAGCACAACGATGGAAGAGACTAACCAAATCGAACGTTTCGTCAGAGCTTTGCGAGGGGTCATTAGAAAATTCTCTTCAGACCAGCCGACGGACTACTCTCCTTCCTTTCGAGATAAAAGTCAAGATACTTGCTATATCTGTCAGAAGAAAGGGCATTGGTCTTCAGAGTGTCCAGACCGTCAAAAAAGAAAAAAAAACAGGGGCTAAAAAAGACAAAAGTCAAGATACCTGTTATTATTGTAAAGAAAAAGGACATTGGTCTCCAGATTGCCCAAAAAAGAAACAAGAGGAGTCAGAAGAAAAGAAGGATTCTTCAGAAGAAGAGAGGGTTTCTTCGGAAGAAGAGAGGGATTCTTCGAAAGAAGAGAGGGATTCTTCAGAGGAAGAAGAGGAAGAAAGAAGACAATTCTATTTAAAAGAAGCAAAGAAACAGGAGAAGAAAAGAAGAAGGGAAGAAAATGAGGAAAAAACGGTGAAGAAATTCAAAAACAGAGAGACTAAACAAGGAGAAAGAAGAAGTCAATGAACTTTTAATTAAGGTGTTCTGTGGTGAATTGTGAATTGGATTGTAAAAAATGGATAAAAGACTACATGAATGATATAAGGTAAGTGTCTTTGAGTTTTGATTTTAAAATAAGAAGCTACACTCACGCACTCATACACAGACATGTACTATAAGGGTAAAATGGTTTGTTTTTTTTTTGTTGATTTTTGAGTTATTGGCAAATTGAAAGGCTATCTCTTTTCGAGAGAAGTGGGTGGCCCTGAAAAGGGCCTTTTTATTTTGGTGTAGGGGTGAGTTTAACCAATCAACTTTAACTGCCTTAAGCCTTTGCCATGGCCGAGGCCTACTTCTGATGATTGGGTTGAAATCACTAAGGGTGGTACGATAGGCTTAGTCACAGGGTTGGCGTGTTTAGCTCGGGAAGGTCGTATTCTCTTCGGTCGTGATAAAGAAGTCTGATACATTTGTTTCAGACTTCTTAACTCCGCTAAAATGTCGAACAGTACCGTGACGGTTTGATTTTCACCCTCTTGTTTCTTTGCTGCTACTTCTTCTTGCTGTTGTTGCTGTTGTTTTTTTCTTACCTCTTCTTGTTGCTGTTGCTGTTGCTGTAGGAGAAAAGCTTGTTCCGCTTCCTTTTGTCGTTGCATAAATTTCTCCAATTCTTCTTTCTGTCTCTGTCTAAAATTCTCCACTTGCGGTAATGAAGAAGGTAACGAAGGTTCCGGAACAAATTCTTGCGAGTTAAGAAAATCCACAAAATCCCAATGTACCTCTTCTGAAAGTAAGTCCGGGTTCCCTTGGGCAGTCTCCCCTGCTGGTGCACCCCAATGGATCGTTTTCTGAGTTTCCGTCATGTTGAATCACTGTCGCATAGATTGACTGCACACAAGCGCTAACGAATCTATATAGACCACGTGACGTCACAGACTGCTCTCTTCGGATTGGATGCGAGCTGACTGAATTTTGTAACGCGTGTTCGGATTGGTGAATGAATTCAATCCGTTTCAATCCTTCCTGTACCTATAAATAAGCGCAATTCACTGCATTGATTCACCTATTCTCGTCGCTTCAAGATGTGGACCACAGTTGAGTCATCCACCCTTGTGTCTTCCATGATGTTTAGGACGGACATGCTCATGTATGTCAGGTCCAAGTGGACTGTTGTTGATAGGACAGATACTAGTCAATGGATGAGGAGAGTTTACATAGAAAGACAAGGATGTCTCAAGAGGGTACTTGTGTATGGACCGGCAGTTAGAAGGAGTTTAAGAAGAAGAAGAAGAAGATGTGACAGATGCCATCTATGTTAATATTAATATTAACATAAACCCAAAGGCCCTTTTCAGGGCCAGCCATATTTCTCGAAAAGAGATAGCCTTTCCATTGCCTACCCCTTTTTAAATTTAAATTTAAATTTAAAAAAAAATCAAAAAAAAAATCCCATGTTCAATTCCCTTGAGGCTATAGTGGCCCAAGACTTTTTCCCATGTTAAATTCCCCTTGAGGCTAGAATGGCCCACGATTTTTCTCCATGTTAAATTTCCATTGAGGCTATATTTGCCAAGGGGTCTCTGTAATGCTAATTCCCATTGAGGCTCTAGTGCCCCACTTAACTACTGTTGTTGTTGGTGGTGGTATGTATCTGCGTGTGTTCGCGCGCAATTTTGCTGGGTAAGTCCGTTACAGAATTTAACAATTTGAACCAATAATGAAATTGACATCTAAGTGTGATTAAAAATATTGATATTTTATATATGATTGCTGCATTTATGTCTTTACAATTTAACAACATTCACTATACTGGACTATGTGTAATAAATGCCGAATTTGGCAAATAAAGGGCATTTTTTGGTCACTGTTTAGTTTGAAATCACTTCTTGGGATAACTGTCTTGGCGAAATATTGCTATTTCTCGATGTGTTATCTATTTTTTTATTGGAACCTTATAGAAAATAATATCTTTTAAAGCGAAAAAGTTCTTTTGCAAATTAATGCAAACGTTTCATGAACAAATTGCTTTTCACAATTTAAAAAAAAAATTTCCTCACATAAATGTTAATATACTGTAGAAAAAGAGCAATTTTCTTACAAAGTGAACATTTAAAAAAAAAAAATTTAATCTCCACAAAAAAGTCGATTCGTGTTTGCATATTCAGCCAGGACGCGCATGTTTTATATGAAGGAAGGAATCATATTTTCATTAAGTTCTATTGGCTTGAGACATTTTCTGGACAAGAAGTACCTTTTTCTATGAGGAAAGTAATTTTTTGACAAAAGGGAAAAATTTTCGTTATAGAAACATTTCGTTGAAGATTTTTCTTTGAGACTCGGTGAATGCATGGATAACCACGGATACCAAATGAATGTGGGTAGAATTCCCTTCCAAAAAAACAATGCTGGAGTGGGGTGGCAAAAAGGAGCCCCCATTTTACATTCCTTTTCCTCGTTCCAGACACTCTCTTGTCAAAATAAATTATGTGAAAAGAATATAATTTTTTTGAAAACCAGCTATAGTCTTTCGTTGTTTTTCAACCGAATTTTCCTCACATTGGCGGATACAAATTGAATTGTCCTAGGTACAAATCCTAGTTGGGAGTGACGATCAGTCAATCATATTATTTCTAACTTTCGCAGATGTCAAAATAATATCATGCATGAGCATATAACTCAAAGGCCAAATACTTTGGTCGTCAATGGGTTGTTGTCACAGGCGTAACGATTGAGTACGCAAATACCCACAATGCAATGCGCGCGCACCTTGCTCCGCAATCTTGAGTCCCTAACAAACCTTTGTCAACATTGGTCGTCATGTATATTCAAGATAATAATCTGATTTAACTGTCGATAAGGACATTTAATTCGTTGAAACAATACATAGATTAAACTTGAAATTAAGTGCCCTATAGAACGAAAATAAAAATAAGGCTGGAAGTTCCCTTGCTTTTATCGAAAGACAGAATAGTGAATCTGAACCGTAATCATGTATATTGCTATCAAATAGTAATGCATTCTTATTTTACAAACAGACAATATTGACATTTTTAAAAAGTGTGTCGTATCATATCCCTAAGCTTGTCATCTTGAAAGAGGATTTCCGGACAATGATTTTCGGGATACAATATCAGTTACGAATTAAAATTTCATAGCATGTGTTTTATGCCAGAACTTTTATGTACAAATACTTTTCGCGACAACAGGCGTTTGTGCCAAAGACAGTTGACAAACCAGTTTAATTAGTATGGTCAAATATTGTATTTGTTGTGGAGAAGATGGACGTCGGATGATACTGAATGAAAGCGATAACCGTTCAAAAAGACGTTTCATCTTCAGTGCATTCAAACGAAACACGTGCAGAACGGAACATGACTTTGTGTCGAATGTCAAAACGAATTATTCCTGAAATATGAAATTATATATTAACAATTGGCTTTGTAACTTGAAAGAGAACCAAATGATTGATTTCAGCCCATGAAAATTGAAAATCATTAAATGTTTTTACTTGTTGATGTATCCATTTGTGTATGCATTTGTTTATCGATCGATCTATTTGTTTATGAAAGAATAACAAAGATGGTTGAAATTTAATGTTTGACTTGAAGAAAACAAGTAGAAAAGTCAAACATTTGATCTCGTGCAGTTGACATGCACAACAGAATGTGATGTATTATTATATTATATTATTATATTCTTACGCACAAAATGAGACGTGCCTTCGTAATTATGCGGGAAGAACAATGTTATTAGGTGCCGATTAGAGGGGCTAGGGACTCAAAATGGCGGATAAGGAAGTACACACGTTTTGTGACGTCACGTGAAAACAACGGATAATTTGATATTGCAGTAATCGAGACATCAACGTTGATTAATTCCAGATAGTCGACAGTGATATGTATATTGTACGTGTATAGTTGAAATTTTAACTACCGTATATAACATAAAAGTCAGAAATACAAACATCATAGACCCAGATATGCCATCATAATGATTCGGCAGACATAAGTCCACGTATATTGTTTAGGAGAAATCAGTATAAAAAACAAATGACCAAATATAATACAATTATATCATTATGATCAATAATAATAATAATAATAATAATAATAATAATAATAATAAACAATAATAAATAATAATAATAATAATCATGTCTGAAGATGGGATTAACGTGATCCTCATTCGATATAGTTATTTGGTTTCATTATCTAAGGGATGATCGACCACAGTGATATTGCCCAAATCGAGTAAACAATATGATAAAATATGAAATTAATCGATGGAATGGCAGAGATCTGAGCAAAGATAGATATAATAACAACACGAGCGTCCGTATATAAAATATAACAATTTAATCAATTACAGAAACAAAATGAAATTAAACATTGCATTTTTGAGTGATATGCTTCTCTTTATAAATAGGGTTACAACAGAATTACAAAATTAAGGCGAAATTCAATTAGCCGTTCTGTTACACCGACAAAACAACTTTCATCTTATAATCGAGTGACTGATCGAACTCAAACTGCCAGCATGTCAGCATCATATGGTTGCTTCCACTCTTTTCCATATCACTTTTGGCGATAGGTTGGCGTTGCCCTATTTATTTTCCATCTTTCTCTCTCTCTCTTTACAGCTTAGGCGGCCTAAGTGGTTGGAGCGTTCGTTTCGTATGCGGGAGGTGGAGGGTTCGAAACCAACGACTTATAAAATGGTACTAGCAGCTGCCTCGTTTGGCGCTCAGCATTAAGAGGTTAATGATATGCCTGGTTGGTCTGGTGTCAGGATAATGTGTCTGGGTGGGACATAATGTTCCATGTGTGGGGCATGATGCCCAAGTGCTAGACATCACTATAAACTGTCACACGGCAGATATCGCAGCCATATGACTGAACAATTGTTAAAGCTACGTTACTAATACAAATAACACGCACACACTCTGGCCTATTCGAGTCATCAACCGTATTGGTTGCCGACTGCACTCTTTTCCACTGTACAGTACCGGTATGGAGCTATTTATTTTCTTCCGAGTAACATATAATGCCCAATATAAGTACGCGCGCCAGGTTTCTCTTCTCCTGAGATCAAACAATATCCCTACCATTTTTACGTCAGCTATCGTCTATTGTAATTCATCAGAACTAAGCTATATTCAGTTCGCAACCTGAAGCTGAAGATAGGAAAACTATCTCTCAATTTGCTTGATTTATTTACTGTGTAAAACCGGCTTGGTGTATAATTTTAAAAGTTCTACTGAGTGCGGCCACCACCATCACCAATTAACATAGAAGAAAGGAACAGGAAAATAAGAGCAAAGAAATAATACTAAGAAGAGGAAACGATTAGCAACCCGCCAAGCCGTGAACAAAGGAAGTGCACAGAACAAAGGAACTCTCAAACAAAGGAACGATAGGAACACGTAACAGAAAACAAAGGAACAAAGGAGAGACTTGGAGCGGAGGAGCAGACTGGGCGTTAGGACAAACAAAAGATAAGTCATCATTCAATGCTAGACGCAATTTAAGTAGAAGAAAGCAAACTAGGTCCAAACAAATGGCTCTATTCAATCCAAACACACAAACACACAAGCCACCAAACAACCCTATCAACAATCAGTAAAAATAATGGATGTATCACAACTCCAAACAGTACCAATAAAGCATGTAAAACAAGCAAGATTAACGCAAGTCGTACCAACCACAGCAAACTCCAATTCAACCAACATCACACTGGGACCCCAAATTCTGGTCACAAACACAGACCAAACAAACCACAAACCAGCAGACATAACTAACACCCCCACCCCACCAACAGAAACTACTAGAAATACAAAACTACACTCCAGGGAACAATATAAATACAATGCTAATACTATCGCCAATCCTCTTCAAGGAAGCGGAAAAACCACACACAAATGAAAATATAGACACCACTATTCCAAGCCTAACAAATGAATTTGACAGTAACCTACTTACCTTAAACTCCCCACAATTAGACCACATAACCATAACCAGCACCCCAAAATTCACCAAAAATGAAATACCCAATCCTAGAAACATGCAAACAAACCAACAACAGGAAATCAAGCAAAAAACAATAAATCAAAACATTAGGAAAGAAACTATACACTCAAGCCAAACTCCTGGACCTTCTGGGATAATAACACCAAGGGAACCACCAACCTATGGGAACAAATCCAAAGAATTAGACACTACCAAACTACCCAACAGCATCACTAATAAGGTAACCCAAAGACCCCCAAAAAAACCCAAACCCCCAAACACATACCTAGGTAAAGGCAAGGGCCCGCTCAAACCCAAAAACAACCAAAGTCCCCCCACTAGTAAGGTTAACTCAAAACAGGAAATAAAACAACAACAGAACTCCCAAAACAAAATTCACAATTATCATTCCATCGAATGCACCATATACATAAGCAGCAGGTGCAACATAATTTTACTAGTCTAAGTACCAATAGTATTATGACAGCACTGGCCAAAATTCACACTGGACAATTCAAACTGATAAGACCAAGGCGAAACTAGCTGATTTGCCAATGCAGCACAATTCAACAGGTGGAAAATTCATCCAAATTGAAACTATAGGCCCAATAAAGATCACAGTAGAGAGACAACCTAGCACTCAAAGGAAAACACGAGTCACTTCGAACTCCAAACAGTGAAACCACAACTAATCTGCCTGAACCCACTAAAACCACTATCTTTAAAAAAGTAATAGCACTAAACGGATACAACAAGGACATAATCAATGAACTCCAACTCCATAAACTCACAGCAAATGGAACAAAGACCACCAAAGTCTATCGTCTTAAAAATCACAAGGGACAAGAAACAAACAAATCAGTTATAGAGGCTACCGAGCCAATACCCTCAATAATAAAACTAGGACAGTCAGGAGTGTACCATAAGCTATAAAACTACATAAATAGGCCAAGATTTTGCACCAAATGCCTGCACTGGGGACACTATGCCCTCAGATGTAGATTCAAACCAAAATGTAAGTACTGCGGAAGTCCACACAAAGGAGAATGCCACACAACTAAACAAAAATGTGCTAAATGTAAAGAAAACCATTATCCTAGATCGGCAGAATGCAGATTTGCAATAAAAGAGAAACAAATAGTGAACTTAATGAACGAAAAACACCTCACCTACCATTCTGCCAAAAACATTATCTGTAAAAACAACCCCAACACACCAAAATCTACCTCGGAAATAATCAATGAGCATCAAAACTCTCCACACAGAATCAGAAGGGAAAACATTGCACAACAAAACATACCCTCGAATCAGGAAACAAAAGAACCAAAAACTACAACCCACATTGTAACAAACCAAGACCACCGTGATAACACTCCAGATACAAACAAAACTGTCACCCCAAACATCCCCAAATCTAACACACACCCCAACACAGAATTAATACAGGAAGTAATGAACCTAACAACAGGAACCCTAATACAAGATCTCAATAGCATAATGAGAACCCTCAAAACCATTTTCACCATACTAGCTGATTAGACCACAAGACTAACAGATAAAGACAACGTCAAAAATGGATAGTACAAAAAATGATAAAATCACCATCTGGCAATGGAACTGCAGAGGAATCTTTAAAAACCTATCAGAACTGCAGAACAAGCTGAATAATACGACCGTAAAACCAGACGTAATCTGCATACAGGAAACCCTCATAAAACAAGAACACAAACGCCTGCCCAAACTACAAGGCTATACCCAGGGAATCTTTAAAAACAGACACATAGGGCAGAAAGCGGGTGGACTAGCAATTTTGTTGATAGCTAAACTAATCTACTATGAAATAATAGAAGTACCCCCTAACCTAAACATCAATAATAGCATCGAAATAATGTCAGTAATGATAAATATAGGAACCACAAACATTCAAATAATAAATGCATACGACCCAGGGGGTACCTTCTGCCCTACCAACCTAATCTCACTAAGGGCAATCACTAATAACAACAACAACAATCTAATGATCTGTGGCGACTTCAACGCACACAGTGAATTATGGGGAGGTAAAAAGAAAGATTAAAGAGGGCAAATGGTTGAAAAATGGATAACTGAGAACAATCTGGTCATCTTAAATGACGGGTCGAACATTAGATTAAACCCTGAGGATGGCACTCTTTTAGCCATAGACCTAACCATCACTACCCCAAAACTGGCTCAAATCACAAATTGTTGGGTGGATCAAGAAGATACGTTAGGAAGTTACCATTTCCCCATCACAATCAATATTCAAACAAAAACTCAACACATTCCAAACGAAACCCCACCAAAATGGAGGTACCAACAGGCAGACTGGGACCAATTCCAATTATTGCAACTAGAGTAAATCCAGATAACTTAGAAAACCCAAATATTGACATATGATAACACAACAGACACAATTATAGAGGCAGCTAACCGATGCATCCCAAAGACAACTAATATCCAAAATAAAAACCCTGTACCATGGTGGACTAAACAGTGCACTTACAGCACATAAAAACAAAAAAGGGCCTTAAATAAATATAAACGCACAAAAAATTCTATCTACTTCCAGCAATATAAAGATAAAGAAAAAGCACTAAAACAAACTATAAAAACTGCTAAAATTAATTTATGGCAAACCTTTTGCTCTAAACTGAGTCTAAGATCAAACTCAGAACAAATATGGGACAAGATAAAAGCCATAAAAGGGAAAGCAACTACCTCAGTCCCAAAAATTAAAAATGCCATAACAAATAAAGATAAGGCAGACCTCCTAGCGAAGCATTTTTCGAACATGAGTAGCAACAATAACCACACCAGAAACTTTCAAGAACACAAAAAACTAATGGAGAAAACCCATCCTCAAATGTTTCAAGACCAAGGAACAATAGAATCTCACCTAAATAGTGGCATCACAGTACATGAATGGGAGATAGCCCTACGATCCAAAATCGACACATCCCCTGGTAAAGATTAGTTAGGTTACATTATTTATTAAAAAAAACTACCTATCAATATAACAATAGCCATAATCAAACTCTTTAATAGGATATGGGATAAAGGCCAACTACCCACCAAATGGAAACAGGCCATAGTAATACCAATCCCTAAGCTAGGTAAAAATCTCAACAACATAAATTCGTACCGACCCATCTTCCTTACAAACAATATTTGCAAAATAATGGAGACAATAATCGCAAATAGGTTAAAATACCTCCTAGAAACCAATAATCTACTCTCCATAAATCAATGTGGCTTTCGGAACAAACGGTCCACCACTGACCAACTTCTCAGATTGGAAACAAACATCAAACTCGCTTTTAACACACACAGGAAACCCGATCTCAACCTCATAGCGATTTTTCTAGACCTAGAAAAAGCGTTCGACCTAGTATGGACCAATGGACTAATGGCCAAATTAAAACAATTTGGAATAACTGGACGTTTGTTCAACTGGATTGGCGATTTCCTCACAGGCCGGAAAATTACCACAAGAATAGACAACACCCATTTGGAAGAATTTTCACTGGAAAATGGAACATCGCAAGGCAGTGTAATAAGTCCCCTACTATTTAACCTAATGGTAAACGACACTGACCTCAATGCAGCCTCCACAAAAATAAACTTGTCACAATTTGCAGATGATAGTGGCATATGGAGGAATGGAAATCCTACCAATAAAACAGTAGTTAAAGAAATCCAGCAGAGCCTAGACAACATAGGGAGATGGGCGGACAAATGGGGCTTCAAAATATCTCATGAAAAAACTGTGGCAATCATATTCACCCCCAAACGAAATAACAACCTAGTCTATCCAATCTTCTATATACAAAATCAATTAATCAAATATGTAACAGTAGTAAAATTCCGAGGAATGTTCTTTGACAACCACCTCACATGGAAACAGCACATTGAACAACTCACCCAGAATTGTAACAAAGATCTCAATTTACTCAGGAACATCACAGGGACTGACTGGGGATCCAACCAGGAAACCCTCCTCACAATATATAAAACCCTAATTAGATCAAAACTGGATTACGTTTGCCAAGCATATAACTCGGCTAAGCAACCTGTACTACAAAAACTTGACACTATCCAGAGAAAAGCCTAACTATTATGAACAGGAACACTCCCCTCAACATCATTACAAGAACTGCAAACACTAACAGGAGAACTACCCTTAAAATTACGTAGGCAAGAACTGCTCCTCTGATACTCCATTCGATTAGATACCCACCCAGACAACCATCAAACCAAAATAGCTATAAACAAGTGTAAATTTGTCTTCAAACCCAAAATTATACCCACCACACCAAGTGGCAAAATAGTCCTTGAACTAAGAGAAAAGATACCTCTACTAAAAAAACAGGTAACAAACAATACAGACCAGAACAAATCACCATGGTTACAAAAACCACCAAGGATTAACATCGAAGCTACCAAATTAGGCAATAAAGAAGGACAAGAAAATTTACTAAAACCTGTACTGGTAAACGAAATCAACCAAAAATACCCGGACTATGTTAAAATATATACCGATGGATCAAAAACAAAGAACCCACCAAGAACAGCAGCAGCAAAAGTCATCCCTGAATTCAATATACAAACGGGGTCCAGATTACCTGACTATTGCTCCATTTACACCACTGAATTCTGGGCTATACTTGAAACACTACAATGGATCAAAGACAACCAAATACCTAAAGCAGTCATTATAAGTGAGTTCCTAAGCGTTATCAAATCGATCCAAAATCGCAATACACACTCTAGGGAACAATTCCTCGACAGAGCATGCCAATTAATCGACGATATCACCACAGCACATCAATTAATCGAGCTCATGTGGATACCATCGCACATTGGAATCTCTGGCAACGAAACAGCAGACAAAGCTGCACAAATCAAACTAGGAGATCAAAACTCTATCAAGCTTAACTATAGCTCTACAGAAGCACTAAGCTTCGCACAAACATATATAGACCAAAAATGGCAAGATTTTTGGAACTTCTCCACAAAAGGTAAAAAGCACCATGAAACCCCAAAAACCGTAGATAGGAACATACAGCTACCTAAGGGTACCTATTTAGAACAGAAAACCATAAACAGGATAATAACTGGAAAAACTAAACTAGCAAGCAGTTTTGGAAGGTTTATAGGACCCAAACCAGCAACCATTAACTGCTTTAACTGCCAAACCACCGAAGATCTACACCACGTATTCAATATATGCCCAAAATATCAACCCGCTAGGAAAATATTTATCAAAAACCAAAAAGAGATTGGATCACCACACACATACCCAGAGTTACTTATGGACTCTGATAAAAATAAACAATCAGCATATAAATATATAAATCAATTCATAGACTCAGCAGGACTTAGGAACCAAATATAATTACTATCCCCACAAAACCAAAAGACCCATTAACTAGCTAAATAAATTTAGAAGCCCCCACATAAAAACCCATAACATATTCATTCAATTTTATGAAAATATTAATAAATAATTCACTTACGAAGCACCTATCAAAAACTAAGGAAACAGCAAAATCGGATGTCCTAGATGTCCTTAACGAACCGAGTAATCAGCTAGGACTCCGGTCCTAGATGTCCTTAACGAACCGTGTAATAGGCTAGGACTCCGGTCCTAGATGTCCTTAACGAACCGTGTAATAGGCTAGGACTCCGGTCTCTTGCTAAATAAAGTATCAATAACATTCAGTCTCTAAAAGCATTAAAAAATAAATAACTTAATGAGGCAATATCTAAAAACTTATAAATAACATAACGTAGGAAGCACACCCTAAACACCTCGACTAGTAATACCATAATTACCTTGAAAATCTCTCTTCATACATGATTTCTACTAACAACCTCTATAAACAGCATAGAACACCCCCCTTTTTTAGAACATTGTGAGAAGAAGAAAAAAAACAAAAAACAAAAAAACAAAAAACAAAAAAAAGAAACCACAAAAAAACGCAAGAAACACCAGGCAAATGCAACAAGAAACCAGCGATGTGAAGCAACCAGGACCGTTTCCGAGCTCTCCTTCCCACTAATGACAGCCAACCATTCAACTGTAAGGGACCTTTATGGACCCACAGATTGAGGCCAAACTATCAGGGTTCCTTGAACCCATAAAAGCCTGGAGGAGGTGGCACCATTCCCTTCCCCAGGAACAACTAGCAGGCTGCGGTGCAGTCAGAAAAAAAGTGGCACATGCACAATTGTGCGCACGCCACTATAATTAAACTCAACAACAACAACAACCTAAAGCTGATACACAAACAACGTATTAACATGAATGTATGTCTTTTCTAGCAGCTACTCTAATTCCTAACTGGAAATATAACACAAGTACACCTCTGAGATAAACATTACATCCCACTGTGAGCAGTAAATTACTAGTTGACTATTGTTTCTCGTCTGGGAACACCCACTCCCTGGTTTAGCTTAGCCAATCAGGATTACTTTCTCTAAACGACAAATATTTTATCGCTCACATCGAAGTCAGAATAATCCTCTCTATGCTGCCTTTATTAATGACTATTCTGGAAAATATTATTCTATGACACCTGTCTAATATGTCCCAAGATTTCCCAAAATATTTGTTCTGGGTTGCCGCAACTGTGTCATTTTGTGTTATTTAACCTTACGTTAACATTGGCCTCTTTCACCTGCCTGACCTTTATCGAACGGACTCTAATTAAAATTTTCTTATGCCTCCAAACGTATCATATAATATCCTTCGCAGTCATCAATTTACTGCGAACCTTGCCCTTACGTCAGTCCCAATGGTAACGCTGACCACGACAGAATGAAGTTTGGAATTACCTCTACACCATCACAATTAATAATAATAATAATAATAATAATAATAATAATAATAATAATAATAACCTCATGTAATTTTCAACATCATCAGCATCATGGTCATAATCAACATGTATGTTTTTATATCTTACACTATGCAAGTTTGGTTTAACTACGAAGTTCATCGTATGATTTGTTGTCTCGTAAGGTTTGCATTTTAGCAAACATACCAGTCGTAAAGTTTTTTCTTCCTTGTTTTTGACTTCATCGGTTTTCGCTGATTGTTTAATTTTGACATCATCAACTATCCTCATTTTTAATCTGGGTCGCTTTTGAATAAGTTCACCATAACCTATAATAGATATCAGGAAAATTTGTTTGACTCTTGCAGTTAAAAGATAGCCTTTACTTGCTCTGTGTGTGTGTATTTAGAAAATGCGGATCCTTGTGCACTATTGCCATCGGTATACGTGATTGGAGTGTTTGGGTATTTAATTGCAATAAATTAGACATTCCTGTTAATATATCAATAGAATCAACAACCTATATTGTCAAACCAATATAAAGAAACACGAGTTGACAATTAATATCAAATAGTGTTACATATGTAATGAGGATACACAAAGGTTACAGACAGACATGTAATTATTCATTGGTATTTCACAAAGCATGCATGAATATGACCGCTGATTCCGGCATACTTTTCAATGAAAATGTTGGTATATATGGCTTATCAATGACATACCTTCGCCTTCTAGTTGCAGAGTCCCATCTTCGACAAAACTGAAAATAGTTTCCTTTGATTTTGCTGTGGCCATCCTGTCGTTCTGACTGTAGAGCAAGACAAACTGCTTAACTGATGGTGAGTTGTTAACTTAACGCTGAGCTGTTGTTAGGATAGGACTGCAAGAAAACAGAGCAAACTTACTAACAAATTCGGCGTAAATGACTATTTAATTTAGAAATTCTTGTATCCTGTTTGTGAAAAGGGTCTTTACAAGGTCAAGCATATATGTAATATTTCCACTATTAACCCACTTAAAAAATATTGTGTACAGATGAAAATAGAGACACGGTGTATTATTGTTTTAGAGATAATTCAGTTATCACCAATATTGTAATAATATTGTGAACCACTTATATAATTAATCCAGTTTACTACCAGCTACACATACAAATAAAGATAGAGAAACTGGGGATACCTACTTGAGCACGCGAGAAGTGTGTATCACGCCCTTGCTTTTAGCTTATCTGTTCGAAGGCTAAGTAAAATAACAAGGCCTTTCAAATGTCGTAATTGGTGCACCTTCTTTCGTCGCTTGTCTATAGTAGCTTAGTGGCTTGATTTGCCAACAAGTTGTATTGGTACTTATATATCAGCTTATATCATTGAGATTTTTAATGAGATTTGTTACGAGCAACATGTGCGCATATTAATGAGACAATCTTACAGTTTATTGCCTGAGGGTTTAAACGATCTTGAAATTTTATTTTACAGTTTAATGTTTGCCACCTTGCATTTTATTTGGGTTAAACCACTAGGGTCGGTATGTTTGTGAGTTTAGCATAATTCTTCAGCACACAATCGGCTATTCATTGCGGCCATCCACCGACACAAGAATATCTACTGGTGAGATTTCTCACATACCCGAGCTGTCCACACGGACGGAGATGAGGTGTCAATAATTTATAGAGGCGAAGGCCTTAGACACATTGGCCACCAGGGCCCCTTCCATGATATGCTGTTTACCACCCCATATTTATGAATTTGAATTTGAATGTCCTTTAGATATTTAATTAAGAATAATCACTTACTTCCAATCATACCTCAAGTAATTATTAGATTAGAAATCGACATAAACTCGAATTGTAGGTCCTTGGAAATTTTTTGAAATCAAACATCGTTCGGTTTTACAACAATTAACTTTGCTACTTTAAAATTGTATAGCTGCATTATAACAACTTTCGTGCAATCAAACGCATCAAATGTTTTTATTTAAATCTCTAAAAATTGAATATTCCACATAATCAGGTCAAATATTATATAATTCACCATGCTTTTTATATTTGGCAACTTATGTGGAATGCAAGCTCAATAAACGCACTTTTGGGACATCAACCCCACTTTGTGGAGTGACGTCCTTCATATAGAAAATATAGCAGTGGATAATGCGGTTTGTCATTCATTGTCCGGTGAAATAATCGTGTCCGCTGATCAGGATATGGTCATTTTAGTTGAAAGATAAACTGTAGCAACCCATGCTGAATATTGAATTAAAGTTAACGTAGAGGAATCAAAACATATAATGCTGGAAGAGTTTATAATTATTACATAAATTACTTAATATGGGCGTCTGTGACCATTATCAAGCTCACACCTCTAGAGTCTTCTATACTGGGATTTGAATCTCTCAGGCCCACATAATCCTTCCTCACTGGAATTTTTTTTTTTGACATTATAGTCTACATTTTCTTTTCCATATATATTGCTTTCGAAAGAAATACTACACTGTTTTTACTGAAGATTTCAAGTATTCTTGTTGATATTCTATACCAATAATCACTATGTACTCTCGATTGGTGCACACGTTAATCAAACTCAGTAAGACGTTTCTGTCAACTAATGAAATTGATAGCTGCACAACATTAGCAATGAGAGCACTCTATTCAGTAAGCTTTGGATCCAGGCAATTCAATCTATAGTCAACTTAATTGTTTCTTTTGTATAATTCCTATGGACGTTACAGAAGGAACTTTCGCGTGCAAGAGATGAAAAATAAAGGTATATGGTGCAACGGCGATGACTAGAATGAACCCTGTAAACTAATGTAAACAATTTATATTTACGTCTGTCCATTATTCTAATAATAAAATCGCATTTAATGACATGTTTGCGTATTGTTCCTACCTAAAAATGTTGCAATATCAGTATATAATTATTTTCAGAACTAATTTTCTATGTATTTTTCTCCCCTGCAGTTAATTTTGCCCCAATGTTGCCGTTATTACCTCACATTACCTTATGATACATACAATGTGACAACTACGACCCATTTTTGTATTGTCTTTTTTTGCCAGTGTAGTCGCAAAAACAGAAAAGATCGCTTGTCAAATATTACCAAGGGCGTAATAATGTTAATCATGCCTAAAATTTATGGAAAATTAGTTTTATCGTCTAACTGAATAACGAGTAGCATTCATGTCAAACAAGTAGCATCACATGTGAGTAAATCCAGACTGAGTGCATATTTAAGCAGGTTGACTTTTGATTTAAAGGGTAGTCATATAGTAGATTACTTGTATCACTAGCGGTGATGCAAAATAGAATCATGCATCTTTCACGGTTTCACATTTTTCTATAGACGACATTTTTTAAATACCTTTTTTAAAAATTATAAGATAAAACACAAGAATTTATTAGAGCAGTTAATCTACATTAGTATTAATTTCTGAACAAACCAACAATTCAGCTGAAACCCACTTATTTCAGTTTGCAGAACATATTCCGATAAAACTTTGAGTACTAGCCTCAAACACCGTTTAAAATCCTCCTCTCAAAATAGGAGTAATTCTAGTGACTGTATCCCATTGTAATTAGGCAAGCAATTAGACATACTAAATTGAAGAACATTTGGAACGATCTATAATCTCAAAACTTAAAGTTATAGTGCAAGCACTCCGTAACCATTCTGTACTCTCTAACTGTAGTTAATGGAAAGTTATAGTATATCCAGGTACGCAGAAATGATGCGAAGATGCATCAAGTTTTCCTCGGATTGTTGAATCGAAACAGACTTCCACGCCCACACAAACACGCACACGCACAGACACACACATCGACGATCACTTTATACATTCACTACAGGAGACTAGAATAAAATGTATGTGTGCATCTATAAAATCTTTTGGTGAGTGCAATGAAGATCAGTCTGTGATGGGTGGAATGTAATGTGTACTGTCGATGGTCATACTGTTTATGCTATGGGTGGAATGTAATGTGTACTGTCGATGGTCATACTGTTTATGGTATGGGTGGAATGTAATGTGTGTTGTCGATGGGCACACTGTGTCTGGTATGGGTGACATGTAATATGTACTGCCGATGGTCACATTGTATCTGGTAGGGGTGACATATAATGTGTACTGTCAATGGCCACACTGTGCTCGAAATGGGTGAAGTTATATGTACTGTCAATAGGCACACTGTGCTTGGGATGGGTTACATATAACGTGTGCTGTCCATTGGCACACTATGCTTGGGATGGGTGTCATGAAATAAGTACTGTCGATGGGATCACTATGCTTGGGATGAGTGGAATGTAACGTGTGCTGTCGATGAGCACACTGTGCCTTGGATGGGTGACATGTAATGTGTGCTGTCGATGGACACACTGCGCTTTCGCCATAGAGAGGTGGTGTTTAACACAAATTAGGAAAGGTAACTGCTAAGTACCAAGCTTGTTTGCATTCATGGGAAAATAGCCGAAATTGCTAAATATGACATGCATGGAATATGTAACAACAATGGACGATACTCAGAACCACACTTTTCAGAAATAGAATACAATAAAAAATATTAATGGTTAAATATAACTGAGTAAATAATTCTAAAATACGTAAAGAAAGAATAATAAACGACCAAAATTGACCCATTGTATATATATATATATATATATATATATATATATATATATATATATATATATATATATATATATGTGTGTGTGTGTGTGTGTGTGTGTGTGTGTGTGTGTGTATGAACTGCAAATACTGGCAAAGATTATGCCATAAGGTAGCAAACGTATATGAAGTAAATAAATATTTAAAATCAAACATGAAACAATCAAACAAGTTAGATAAGTGCTAAGTTTCACACTGAATGGTTACGTGATTCGGGTTGGATTATTCACCTCGTTCATATAGTGCAAAACATTTCCAAAGGCATCGCCGCAATCAGATGGTTGCTCAAAAATATTTCTTTTCTGAAGCTTTATTATTGTACTTATTGTAAACTCAGCACACATAGCACACATTCATGCTTACTTATTCGGTTAAAAATCAGCAACAAAGAAACCCGGAAAAGGCCTGTCTTTAAAACAAGCAGAAAAAACTGACTATGCAATTTCTTAAGAAAGAGCGCAGGTATTTTGAATTACAAGTTGTCGTCTCAATAAATGGCTTATTCGAAGTTGTCGCCCCATGTATAACTGGATCAAAATACCTTCGAAGTAATGTCATTCAACAGTATTCAAACAGGTTATGTAGTTCCAATACCGTCTCAAGCACTGTCTAGATACGAATTCCTGTAACTGTGAACATAGGTAATATGAACGCTTGTTTTGTATAGGTTGATTTATACTTGCAAAATACATAGACACGAAAGTATTGACCGGAGACGTTATCATACGTGTGAATACAAGTAATATCGATATGTATGTGTGTAGTTAGACAGATACATGAAACTTACATTGAACAAATCGTAGTTCCTCCATTGTAAATATGTGTAATGTAAATTTGTATTTGCCTTGTTTAATAATCATATAACAAAGGCTGATACTTACAAAATATCTATAAATCCCTCAAAATGTAAGTTTCCTGAATAATCTTGTTTTCTAGACCACATCCACCTGGCAAGGTCCTGTTGCTATAAACAAACCAACCAATCACTGCAGAGAGTTTCGGAGGCATAGATCAGCAAGTTAGGCCTTGAATAGCTTACCTAACCGAGTTGATTTTTCTTGTTACAAACGCTGTTTGTTTCGACAAATGAAGGTTAATTAAATAAAATAATAGGGTAGAATTAGAAGGAACCAGTTGTAACCAAAAAGCTCCGATGTTTGCAAACATGTCTTTCAATTTATTTAATTGAATTCAGTTACCGCCCTACAGTAGCTATTCTAATCTGCGCTTCATGGGTGGTCCAATTTCCAAAGGGAGGAACGTGTTGATCATTTTGTATCTGTTTATGTCTTTTTGAATATCGTACATCACTGTTTGACTGAAAACGTTCGTGAATTACGTTGCATTGATTTTTCTAACAGTCTTTGGATTACTCATGCACTGTTCTGATTATTCCTACATGCCACAATATATATATATATATATATATATATATATATATATATATATATATATATAAAAGCCTGGATAAGGTAGGTATTTCTTTTTTGTGGAGAAAAGATGGGCGTTTATTAGAAGGGCTTCTATTAGAATTACTGCGGTATTTGAGTATATCTATGTATATATGTATCTATCTACGTATCTATGTATCTATCTATCTCACGGTATGGCATATATTACTCACACGAATTAAAATTATCGTTGTGAGCTTTGTCTATTCTTCACCAGAAGAAGAAGAAGAAGAAAAAGAAGAAGAAAGATGAGGAAGAAGGAAACGAATATATTATATTATTGCTATCGCGTTTCTTTTCACCAAAATCAAATCATCAAAATATAAAATATCATTGAAATTCAGTAGTGTGGACATTTTTTAATACAGAGAGGAAGAACTCAGATTGCTCTTCATTTCGAAATTACCAATAAATCAACAACCTGAAAATGACCTTTGCAATATCTCTTCCTGAATAAAGGTTGCGGAGACGTTGAACGATACCTACCTTGTTAAATATCAGAAGGACACTTCCGAATAATATTGGCCTTAACAAACACGTACATCTCAAAAGACTTGGGTACGTTTTGGTGGCTAATCGTAATTAAGGACGATATGTCCAAACTCTGATCAATAATGTTAAATAGAAGACGTTATTAAACAAGTTCATATATTATGTTATCATTTTGTGTTAGTAAAATAGCTTTTCATGGTCTGTTTGTTCTATTGTTATGTATACTAAATGCGCTAGATAAAGTATCATGTATATTCTCTTTCTTCCTGTCTAAGCTCGACGTTGGGTGGTTGGGTTTCATACAGTCATGGCTTTGGATGTTAAATCAGAACCCCAAAAAAGAAGTCAATCGTTTAACTCAGTAAACTGAATCGTATCCACCGATTTATGTACTAGAGAGAAAATTCGATACCACATTACCTTGGTTACCTGCCACTTTCCGCGACATATTTTACACGCGTCCGCCATTACGGTACTGATTACAAGTACTTCTTCTATTGATATGAATCGGGTTACCATTATTACATTCAGATCAATACCCACGAACGTTGCCTTACTCTATATTTAGACAATATCTTCCTCTCTCATTCTGGAAATGTCACATGTTTTCGATTTATGCATTCTTGGCATTGCTTTGAAGGAAAATGTTTACTTGTTAGGATATGCACATTATGGCGTGGTTGTCGGTGTGTATATTGGTGACATTGAACAGTGAGTAATGAGTTATTGCTGGTCGTCAGGAAGTTAAATCTGTGACCCACTGCACGTTGTTTTATTTAATAGTCCAGCCTTTCAAAAAATGCCGATTGAGCTATGACAAGTCATGCACCGTGAGTTTATTTTCAAAGATGTGCTAGATTATAATATGATTTGTTAGGATTTGGACACTTTGTAAGTTCAATACTGACGAAAAAATGTAGGGACTATGTAGGAAAAACAACTTTGATCTAAGTCCATATGTCTGACACGAAAAAGACTAAACAAAACAGGATATGTACAAATACTTCCATATTTCTGGTCTACCTCGACTTTATTTACGTTTTGAATTTGTACTCTTTAGCATTATGGTAAACAATTACACAATATTTAAGTAAATAAAACAACATCAATAGCAACAACAAGAACGATACACATTAATCAGGACACTTCTGTTCATAACATTGAGGTTCTTCTTTCATTTAAAAGAACGTACATTTCAGCTTACGAAGAATTTTAAAACATTGGCAAATTATCTGTAGAAGAAAAGACAATGAAATGCCAGTGTAATTAGAAACCACCTATATTATATATGCGATACTTTCGTTATTTACCACTTTACCACTTTAATCTGTAATCGCAAACTAAATACGTATGGGCATTAATGATTACGTTTCTTCTTTTCTAGAAAAACGAAAGAAAAACAATGACATTACAGAACAATTTGCAATGGTGGTTTATAAGTAGTTTGTGGAAAGGAATAATGTATATATTTCATAACGTTTATTATTACTACTTTAAGGATTGTACATATGTAACTGAAGTGTCTTTTTGTCTCAAGCAGTTATAATTTGACATTCGTCGATATAATGAATATAATTTTAATTCTTTATTGATTAACTATTGTACTAATTTGTTGAAATTAATAATTATTTAATTCATTCAATTGTGTGTTTATAAATATAAGTATGCATCTACTTATGTGATATAATAGAAGCAGTAAAGAACAAATTACGTTAACGAAGTGAATGTAAGAAACGTATGATGAATCTTAGCAGGCATACTTATCATTGGCCCAAAACATCACATAAAAATTGTCTTTTAAATAGTTAGGTCTATGATATAAACAACAATAAAAAAAAAAAAACTTACTGTGCCAAGTTACACTGACAAAGGTTTAAATTATAATAACAATGAAGCTGTAGGCCACTCAGTTCTCCAACTATTTTTTTTTCACAGCGACTTGTTGTTAGTTAAATGTTTGTACAAACTAATTATAGTTTACAGTTATTGTGTGCGAATATAGCTTCTACACCACAGATCACTATGCGATAGCAGTACAGTAATGGTGGAATATCACGTGATACATGCGTGCAGCGGCCATTGCAACCCATTTTTAAAGGCCATTGTAATCCGATGACTCAGTCATTCTCCATTCCAGTTGATCTATTTTATCCAGCAGTATAAGCCTATGACACGTTCACTCTCCATTCCAATACATATTTTTGATTCAACAGTATAACCTTACGACACCGTCATTCTCCATTACAGCCTATCTCTTTGATCCTGAATTATAACCGTATGACAGCCTTCATTCGCCATGTCATTATGTATCTTTGTTTCATAATTGTAATCCAACGACACTTTTTATTCTCCAATGCATTATGAATAGTATTACATATGAGCAATTGGGATAATACATACAATAGACATTATGCTCTAGTTATGATCTTTCATCTTTTATTCCACTGCTGTATTCATTATGTAGCACAGGAATGTTGCTATTTTAAGGATGATTGCACTTCGGACCGTTATCTGTGGCAGTTTTTACCCATCAGGAAACAAATTTTTATTTTAGTTTTGTGTTATGTATATTTTTCAACGATGCAATGTCACATATCGCTACCATGTCACCCGCACCCAATTTCGACCTCAGAGCTACGATGTTTGCATACATATTTTTCAACTTATTTATTTGAATTCGTTTTCCAGAGTATTTGTATCCATCCATCTATCCATCCATCCACCCATTCACCCACTCACCCACCTACCTACCTGCCTAAATACCTATCTATCTATTTTTATTTATTTCTATTCCAACAGTCTGGCATTTGAAACCATATTTGTCAACTTTGTCTCCTCGTTCCCCTCACTTTGATATTATTACGACCACAAGAAGACAATGAATAAGAAGTAGAAGAATGTTGTCGCTGTTGTTATCGCCAGAATCCAATCATCTAAATCCCATTCCTGCTGACAATGAGTCATGTGAAAGTTTGTTAACACAGAAGTGACAAAATAAAACTACTCCTCACTTTGAAATTACCAATGAGTCAGCAACTTCAAATGAGCTCTACATGCCGGAAGAAATATCACGGTAATGATGGAGGACACTTACCTAAGTTAAAGTAAGAACAACAGTAGTATATGGGGTCACCCTAGCGTCAAGTGGACTTACCATGCAAAAACAGTCGATTCACTCTGGCGTCAAGGGGAATTTAACATGGGAAATTTTAACATGGATGGAACTGTAGAGCGTCAAGGGGAATTGAACATGGAAATTGAACAGGACCGGTACTTTAACGTCAATGGGACTTTAACGTTAAAATATGGGGTTTGCACTTTGTCGTAAATGGAAATTGAACATGGGAATGTCACCTGGATGTCAATGGGAATTGAACTTTGGGTGACGTCATGAGGTTTATAGGGTCAAAACATTTTATAGGGATTTTAATGTATTTGTAAGGACAAAGGGTAGATAGGGACAAACATACAAATACACATTTAAACACACAGAAAAGACGACAGAAATGTTCTAAAACAAACCTCACAGAGAGAATAATGGCTCAAAAAAGAAAAGTCTATTGTATGGGTTCAAAACATTTATTCAAGTATATACATGGGCTCTCTGGCCTGTGCTTTGGTCTAAGCACTATCCATTTAATACATAAACATTTCTACATCAAACAAACCTATTTACTAGTTATTTAGTTCTTGGCTCTAGTAAACCTGTTTACATTTAATGTTCATTTATAAGAAAAAGCTAACACAAAACAAGTAACATGCAATCAAATAGGACAAAGTTCATGTTTCTCTCTCTCTCTATTCCTCTCACACGTTGTTAAAAATCTGGTCAGCTAGCACTTGTGTCCCAGCGTAGATATTTCCCATCACTTAATCCGTTTCATTCATAAATCGGCTGTTATATCCATCGTGCTAGGTACACTTATCAGTAAGCAGATCAAGTGCAGTCATCGTCTTCTTCCCATGGAGGTACAATGTATACCATATGAATGGTTACTTTTCCTTCGTTGATGTCAAATTTTCCTCTCATCGACTGCACGTCTTCAATAGCCCTAAAAAGTTTGGACGAAGTTATTTCTGCAGGTGTGCTAAATCCGAGACATACAGGTGAGTTCAAACTGTCGCGATACATAGATAGGCTCAAACGACCTCGATCTTTGACTTGGCAATGACATTTGAGTTCCTCTAACAGTGAGTCAAGTAGGTCCGTAATGAAACCTGCTACTTCCTCGGCTGAAATGTCAGACGCGAAGTCTCTAAATTTCACCGTGTAGGTGTAAGTTGTCGTTCTAAATTTTCTTGAGGTCGCTGTCTGAGTCATTTGGATGCTAAAATACTCCTGTAGGTCTACTGAATCCTTTCCCTTCTTGGACGCACTTGGCTGTGACGGTATGGTAGTGAAAGAGGTCAGTGATGTTTGTTCCTTCTCTTTTTTCATCTGCGTAGAGTGATTCATCTTTCTCGTTGCTTGTCCTCGCAATGAAGTGTCGTTCTTGGAAGTCGTACCTTTTTATACTGGGTGATATCAGTATGTCCATAAGGTAAAGTTTTGTGGTCTGGAAGTTTCACTAGCTGCACGTAGTTTGTCATGGCGTTAGTACATAAATAACTAAGATGTGTTACTGCATTGGTGATGTGATAGTGAGGCAAAGAATCACACCCGAGTTTCTCGTTGGACTTGAGTCTTACGCTCTATACTTGCTGTTTGAAGGGATTCATTTTTTCTCAATTGGTCTTAGTAGTGACAATAAACTTTTGGTCTTGGACGTTGTCCTTTTTTATATGCTGACCAATATTGATGTGACCGTACGGCAAAGTAAAGTGGTTGGGAAGTCGCACTCGCTTCTGGTACACGATTTGATAGACTTTTTCCAAGGGTCGACTGACGATGTGGTGAGTGGGTAAACGTACAATCTTGTTCGGCTGGTAGGTGGTCACTTTAAAGTTTCCATCCTCTCCAGACTGCAATGCTTCTTTCAATACGCCAAAGTTGACCACACGACTGGTACGATAATTCAGAGTCAATCCTTTCACTTTACACTCTGTGTGCACTTCTCCTTGTGGGTCCCGGTATTCGTAGCCGTAATTTTTAGGACCGCCACTCGCGAAACTTAGAATCTTGTCGTCAGGATGTTCGTCTGTCCAGGCTCCTAAACGGTCTCCTTCGATGTTAGGGTGTTGCTGACCCGGTCGATCGATGTAGATGCAACTGTCCGTGTCAAAGTACAGGACGCGATCCCCTAACAGTTCTAAAGCTTCGTACAATTTTAAGCGAGCATGAGCTGTCACGTAAGCCGCAATGATGACATTTCCAAAAGGGTCGTCTTGTACAAAGTCCAGATCTTCTTCGTAATTGACCAAGATTAAATTCTCTCGAACGACGTCCACGTGTTTCATGTATTTGGTTTTGTCGTGAATCATCTGGAAGTAGCGGGAAGGTTCTGTCAAATATTCCGTCTTGGGTAAACACGGTCGTTGTGCCATTTTACCCCACAAGCAATTTAACATCACTTTGGCAAACGATCGCCTGCCTTCGTTTTTCTCGATGTGGTCTAAAGTGATGCCTTCTTGTTCCCGGTATTTCTCTTTGAATTTTATTTGGTCTTCGGGAGTGTGACACCAGGAAGGATAGCCGCTGGCTTCTTGCTTCAGTTTCAAAAAGGCATCCACGTAGTCTGCGAAAATGCCTTTCTGAGTAGGGTCACCCTTGTGGTATTGTTGTGTCTTGGGAAAGTGGCAAATTTCGTACACTTCTAACAGTTGGTATCCCATGTCCATAGCTTTGAACAATTCTACGCTGACCCAGGTTCCCGTCAAGGCCCGTTCTTCCTGGGTGTGCTGACAAGGCTGATCTTGGTTGCACGTTTCGGCACAAGTACGGCACAAGGGAAGCATCAGTTTGCCTTGACAATGGTGAGGTAAGACGGGATGGTATAGGTTCGTGGGAGGCAAAACTTTGCACTTGATCAAGCCTTCGTATTGTCGAATGTTGACCAGGTCGATGTGTTCCGTCAGCAATCGCGGGTGCCCTGTAGGAAAGTGACAATATTTGCACACGTAGGGATATAGCGAACACACATCCAAGTATTTGATTTCTTCTCCTTTCTCTTCGTCGGCTTGGTACAGCAAACAGGTGGCATTGGTCCTTCCTCCGTACAAACTATCCCTCGGGTTCAGGGGGTCCATCAGCTTGTAACTTTCCACGACACGTTTAAACTCGGGATCGATTTTCAAACGGTGATCGTATTCGTGTTCCCACATTTCCACCACTTGGTATCCTTGTTGTTCTAACTTCAAGCGTCGCTGACAAGTGTCCTGGTACAGGTCTTCCATGGTCCGTTGTAAAAACTGATTTTTAGTGTCACGGTCAGGGTAGCAGACGGGACATCCGTGAAATAAGCAACCGTTAAACTCATACACGATCTTGGGGTTTTTTAAGTCCCAGCCATCGACCGAATACGTTCCGATGGTCCTTTCGCCTCCTCCGTTGCGTGCATGCTGAATCCATTTGCCTTCCTTGTCGCACAAGTAATGTAACCAGCGTAGGGCTTTGACCGAGTATTGACGCTTGACATAGTTGGTCGTTTGAGGACTGATGACAGCCACGGTCTTTTGAGGCATGAATCGTTGGCGGTACACTAAGGAACACGCTTTGGCAATGGTGCAAGCTTCTTTCAAAGGATCGACCCCTCCGTGTTCCATGAACAGTTCTCGAAATTTTCCACAGCAACGTCGTAAAATGTCCACGTCGGAACGACAATACTTTAACATTTCTTCCTGAAAGTCGAAGGGGTCAGAGGCATGAGCCTGGTACCAAGCGTAGAAATCTTCTCGTTGTTCGGTACGCATGTTGTCGGGGTCGTAATAGTGAGCCTCAGGCAAATGGGGTAGAACGGCATGTTGATTGGCTTCCGTATTGAAAAAGTGTGGAAAGTACCCTTTAGCCATTTCTGTCATTCCAAACGTTTTAGGCATTCGACTCAAAGGCATGGCCAAGTAACTCATCGAATCTTTAAACTGCACTTGTCCCACTTGCATGAAAATGATTTTGGCTCCGTTCAAAGTGACTTTAGGACGTTCGGTGCCATGTTCCGTATAGTACCTCAAAAGAAACTGTCCATCGTATCCGGAGAAATTGTGAGCCATCACTGTGGCATGGCGATGACAATCTCGGTAACGTTCGATGTCCTCTTTGCTCCATGTCTTGTCGATGGGGTCTAAGACCCATTTGGCAAAATCGTCTAGCGTCTTTGGTCCTCGAAAGATTTTTTCACGCCCTCCAGGAATTTTGCTGCAGTGAGGGCAATAACTGAAGATAGGTTCTTGAATACACTTCTCGCACGCTCGATGAGCCACGCAGAAATTAGGAATGTGAATGCCGGTCTCTTGCATGCATTCGAAATCGAAAAAGATGAAATTGCCTTTCTTCTTGTGACCGTCCTCTTTCTCTGGTGGGGGTTGGTATTTTTGCACGTAACATTGGTGTTCCAAGTCCACGATGTGGTGACAAATGTGACTTTTTTTTTTTCCTGAACATACGTGTGCCTTGACACTATTGGTACGTATGCCTTGTCCACACGCGGGGCACAATCTCAGCAGTTGACAAGCGCATTTCTTCTGTGAACCTTGCGTCTTCAAATGTTGTTGGTAACAGGTAGGGCTGACAAACGTGCGCAGACAAGTTGAACAAGGCACTGGTTCTTCGCTCAGACAGGGCTGAGAGGCCAAACATCCTGAGCATTTCCATCCACAATGTTTGTGTTGCTTTCGATTATTATAACCATAGTCACATTTCTCACAATAATAAACATATCCCAGGAATCCAGTGATACTGGTAATGGTATCGAAATGTTCATCGTGATGATAAAGGTGAATGTATTTTCCGTCCATAAAATGTTGGCCTCGAAACAACAGAGGCCCGCGCATTTCTTGAGGGTGCACTTTCAAGGTGTAGCGTGGAGCTAGGGCATCTTGCAATTTTTGCATCTCAGGAATGCCACAGGGTGTGTCTTTGGACAGTCCGGCTTGTTGTAACAGGAGTTCTGCTTCATTTCGTTGTTTGGCTCGGTCGGATTGTTGAATAGTTTTCCAGGTTCTTTTCCATTCTACCGTGTCGTTCTTGTTGGCATAGGTTCGTCCCACCACGATGGCACGGGCTAAACACATCTGGTCATGAGGGTTGTTAATTCGGACGAGACTTGTTTTGGTGTTGCGAAGGTCGTCCACCAATAAGACCTTTTTGCGTCCTGTCCCTTGAGGAAGAGAGACGTGAGCCATTTTCAGTGTGGCTTTACCATCGGTGATGTCAAACTTGTCATTGGATTGTTGCACCTGTTGTATCTTGTCCATGACTTTGGAAGGGGTCAGTTCTGCGGGTCTGCTAAACTCGATCCAATCAGGGGATTTCAAGCTGTCGTGTTGTATGGATAGTGTCAAGCGATCGTCTTCTTTGGGTTGACATTGTCGCTTGAGTGTGGTGAGCAAAGAATCCCACATCTCGGTGATGAACCCTTCTGCTTTCTCCAACGGTACGTCGGACTTGAAATCTTTAAACTTCACCGTGTAGGTGTAAGCCGTGGTTTTAAATTTTCTAGAGGAGCGCTTTTCCGTCTCTCGAATGTGATAGTACTTTTCAGGGTTGACTGGTGAACTTTGGTTTGGAGTAGACTCTCTCTGTCTGGTCGCAGACGTGGAAGGTGTTGGTTCAGGTTCGCTCATGTCTTCTATTTGAGCGAACACTTCTTTTCGTGTGTGAGGCGATACGTCACTTCGCTGCCTCTTACGTTCTTCTTCTCTCTCACTGAAATCGTGCGATCGTTTCATCTCGATTGCTGATTCAGAAATGATTTAACCAAGTTCATTCTTTCCATATATACCCTCTCTACCTCTCGTTGTGACAATGACTTGGTATATTTCACAAGGCAAGTGAAAGCCAAGCATATAGGAACCCAACGACAGCGTTGCGTCTTAAACACCTCATGCATCTTGACGACCCTTCGATTCAAACCCTACCACGAAAGAAAATAGTTGCAAGAAAAATAAAACAGACAGTTGGTGTCTTCAAGAGAGCTAGAGACGGCACTGTGTCGCTGGGACACGTACGTACGTACTCCAGAAAACTACGCTACTCGACAACGTGAGTGTGCTTGTCAAAATGTTTGAATAAGATTAAAAATGTTTGTCAGTTTCAAAACGCGAACCAGTACTGTGTCCGTTTAAAATTTGATGTGGCAAGAAGAAATGGTACAATACGCAACAAAGGGTTTGTACGTTTATACTCCAATCTGTCTGTACTGCAATGGTAACAGCGCTCTTGCGTTGACATTATTTTGCCACACTACCTTTTAAATAAAACAATGCATCACTCATCATAAACGATTTCATTGGCTAAACTTATTTTCTTACCGCTTTCGCTTCGAATTGACTTCAGTACCTTTTTGCACAGCGACAAGATCGGACGTGTTTTTTTTTTTATTCTGCGGCTGGTCGCTACACTACTGTCAACAAGCCCTGAATTTACAACCAAACAATGTGTTACACATTGTAAGTGACTTCATTGGCTAACCGATATTTTACAATTCTGTCTCTATTGATGTGAGTGTGCTTGTCGAAATGTTTGAGTAAGATTAAAAATGTTTGTCAGTTTCAAAACGCGAACCAGTACTGTGGCCGTTTAATATTTGACGTGGCAAGAAGAAATGGTACAATACGCATCAAAGGGTTTGTACGTTTACACTCCAATCTGTCTGCACTGCAATGGTAATAGCACACTTGCGTTGGTATTATTTTGCCACACTACCTTTAATAAAACCCCAATGCATCACTCATCATAAACGATTTCATTGGCTATACTTATTTTATTACCGCTTTCGCTTCGAATTGACTTCAGTACCTTTTCGCACAGCGACAAGATCGGACGTGTTGTTTTATTCTGCGGCTGGTCGCTACTCTACTTGCCCTGAATTTACAATCAAACAATGTGTTACACATTGTAAGTGACTTCATTGGTCAGTCGATATTTTCCACCGCCTTAGCTTCAAATTGGTTTCACTTGTTATTCGCACCGTGAGATGATCAGACACGTTTTTCTGTACCTGACCATTAGTCACTTCACAAACAATAAAACTAAAACACAAATGATCACGCCATGAGCGGCTCATGGAAATTATGTTAGTCATGTTACGAAATATAGCACGACTTGTTTGGATGTACTTTTCTGTGGTCACTCTTTAATTACATGCGTCTTCAGTTCACTCTTGTGATATTTTTTGTAAAGGGTGTATTTTTTCTATGGATGTGATTGTGTTATGTTCTATATGTTCTTTTATGTTTTCAGTGATTTTACTTTATATCTATATTTTAATTTAGATGTATAGACTATGTAGTCTGAAATAAAGAATTCTTATCTTATCTTATGTAAATGGAATGAGTGTTTCTTTGAAACTTTCATAAGGAAAATGTGCCATAAAAACAAACGTACGTGTCGTCATATTTTTAAAGTAGGAATACATGATCTCTCTCTCTCTCTCTCTCTCTCTCTCATTGTAGTTTTGATTTATACCCTAATGGAATATGTTCCCGTTTGAAGATACCTCTCCAAAATTGTGATCAGTAGTCACCATAATTACGTGAACTGTTCGTCATGTCATTTTTTTCGAAAGTTTACACTCTAAAAAATTGCAGAACGATTATTTTTCTTCCATCAGTAAATCTTTGTATGAAATAAAAGCTTGAGTTTGCACAATTCTGGTATCTTAACTTTATCCGGTTTTGGAACTGCAATATGTCACGCAATTTTTTTCTTTTAACGTTAGATTTACAGTTTTTCAGAAAAAAGACAATCACACGGCTTTTTTAAGAATGAAACAAATGACATTGCACTGTATAACCCTGCCTATGGTTAACTCTGAATTCTAAAGTCAAAACATGGGTTCAGGAAAAAATGTAACAATGTTCGTCCTATCCTCAGTGTAAATTACCGAGATTGTCATCGCCATGCCACAGTGATGGCTCACAATTTCTCCGGATACGATGGACAGTTTCTTTTGAGGTACTATACGGAACATGGCACCGAACGTCCTAAAGTCACTTTGAACGGAGCCAAAATCATTTTCATGCAAGTGGGACAAGTGCAGTTTAAAGATTCGATGAGTTACTTGGCCATGCCTTTGAGTCGAATGCCTAAAACGTTTGGAATGACAGAAATGGCTAAAGGGTACTTTCCACACTTTTTCAATACGGAAGCCAATCAACATGCCGTTCTACCCCATTTGCCTGAGGCTCACTATTACGACCCCGACAACATGCGTACCGAACAACGAGAAGATTTCTACGCTTGGTACCAGGCTCATGCCTCTGACCCCTTCGACTTTCAGGAAGAAATGTTAAAGTATTGTCGTTCCGACGTGGACATTTTACGACGTTGCTGTGGAAAATTTCGAGAACTGTTCATGGAACACGGAGGGGTCGATCCTTTGAAAGAAGCTTGCACCATTGCCAAAGCGTGTTCCTTAGTGTACCGCCAACGATTCATGCCTCAAAAGACCGTGGCTGTCATCAGTCCTCAAACGACCAACTATGTCAAGCGTCAATACTCGGTCAAAGCCCTACGCTGGTTACATTACTTGTGCGACAAGGAAGGCAAATGGATTCAGCATGCACGCAACGGAGGAGGCGAAAGGACCATCGGAACGTATTCGGTCGATGGCTGGGACTTAAAAAACCCCAAGATCGTGTATGAGTTTAACGGTTGCTTATTTCACGGATGTCCCGTCTGCTACCCTGACCGTGACACTAAAAATCAGTTTTTACAACGGACCATGGAAGACCTGTACCAGGACACTTGTCAGCGACGCTTGAAGTTAGAACAACAAGGATACCAAGTGGTGGAAATGTGGGAACACGAATACGATCACCGTTTGAAAATCGATCCCGAGTTTAAACGTGTCGTGGAAAGTTACAAGCTGATGGACCCCCTGAACCCGAGGGATAGTTTGTACGGAGGAAGGACCAATGCCACCTGTTTGCTGTACCAAGCCGACGAAGAGAAAGGAGAAGAAATCAAATACTTGGATGTGTGTTCGCTATATCCCTACGTGTGCAAATATTGTCACTTTCCTACAGGGCACCCGCGATTGCTGACGGAACACATCGACCTGGTCAACATTCGACAATACGAAGGCTTGATCAAGTGCAAAGTTTTGCCTCCCACGAACCTATACCATCCCGTCTTACCTCACCATTGTCAAGGCAAACTGATGCTTCCCTTGTGCCGTACTTGTGCCGAAACGTGCAACCAAGACCAGCCTTGTCAGCACACCCAGGAAGAACGGGCCTTGACGGGAACCTGGGTCAGCGTAGAATTGTTCAAAGCTATGGACATGGGATACCAACTGTTAGAAGTGTACGAAATTTGCCACTTTCCCAAGACACAACAATACCACAAGGGTGACCCTACTCAGAAAGGCATTTTCGCAGACTACGTGGATGCCTTTTTGAAACTGAAGCAAGAAGCCAGCGGCTATCCTTCCTGGTGTCACACTCCCGAAGACCAAATAAAATTCAAAGAGAAATACCGGGAACAAGAAGGCATCACTTTAGACCACATCGAGAAAAACGAAGGCAGGCGATCGTTTGCCAAAGTGATGTTAAATTGCTTGTGGGGTAAAATGGCACAACGACCGTGTTTACCCAAGACGGAATATTTGACAGAACCTTCCCGCTACTTCCAGATGATTCACGACAAAACCAAATACATGAAACACGTGGACGTCGTTCGAGAGAATTTAATCTTGGTCAATTACGAAGAAGATCTGGACTTTGTACAAGACGACCCTTTTGGAAATGTCATCATTGCGGCTTACGTGACAGCTCATGCTCGCTTAAAATTGTACGAAGCTTTAGAACTGTTAGGGGATCGCGTCCTGTACTTTGACACGGACAGTTGCATCTACATCGATCGACCGGGTCAGCAACACCCTAACATCGAAGGAGACCGTTTAGGAGCCTGGACAGACGAACATCCTGACGACAAGATTCTAAGTTTCGCGAGTGGCGGTCCTAAAAATTACGGCTACGAATACCGGGACCCACAAGGAGAAGTGCACACAGAGTGTAAAGTGAAAGGATTGACTCTGAATTATCGTACCAGTCGTGTGGTCAACTTTGGCGTATTGAAAGAAGCATTGCAGTCTGGAGAGGATGGAAACTTTAAAGTGACCACCTACCAGCCGAACAAGATTGTACGTTTACCCACTCACCACATCGTCAGTCGACCCTTGGAAAAAGTCTATCAAATCGTGTACCAGAAGCGAGTGCGACTTCCCAACCACTTTACTTTGCCGTACGGTCACATCAATATTGGTCAGCATATAAAAAAGGACAACGTCCAAGACCAAAAGTTTATTGTCACTACTAAGACCAATTGAGAAAAAATGAATCCCTTCAAACAGCAAGTATAGAGCGTAAGACTCAAGTCCAACGAGAAACTCGGGTGTGATTCTTTGCCTCACTATCACATCACCAATGCAGTAACACATCTTAGTTATTTATGTACTAACGCCATGACAAACTACGTGCAGCTAGTGAAACTTCCAGACCACAAAACTTTACCTTATGGACATACTGATATCACCCAGTATAAAAAGGTACGACTTCCAAGAACGACACTTCATTGCGAGGACAAGCAACGAGAAAGATGAATCACTCTACGCAGATGAAAAAAGAGAAGGAACAAACATCACTGACCTCTTTCACTACCATACCGTCACAGCAAAGTGCGTCCAAGAAGGGAAAGGATTCAGTAGACCTACAGGAGTATTTTAGCATCCAAATGACTCAGACAGCGACCTCAAGAAAATTTAGAACGACAACTTACACCTACACGGTGAAATTTAGAGACTTCGCGTCTGACATTTCAGCCGAGGAAGTAGCAGGTTTCATTACGGACCTACTTGACTCACTGTTAGAGGAACTCAAATGTCATTGCCAAGTCAAAGATCGAGGTCGTTTGAGCCTATCTATGTATCGCGACAGTTTGAACTCACCTGTATGTCTCGGATTTAGCACACCTGCAGAAATAACTTCGTCCAAACTTTTTAGGGCTATTGAAGACGTGCAGTCGATGAGAAGAAAATTTGACATCAACGAAGGAAAAGTAACCATTCATATGGTATACATTGTACCTCCATGGGAAGAAGACGATGACTGCACTTGATCTGCTTACTGATAAGTGTACCTAGCACGATGGATATAACAGCCGATTTATGAATGAAACGGATTAAGTGATGGGAAATATCTACGCTGGGACACAAGTGCTAGCTGACCAGATTTTTAACAACGTGTGAGAGGAATAGAGAGAGAGAAACATGAACTTTGTCCTATTTGATTGCATGTTACTTGTTTTGTGTTAGCTTTTTCTTATAAATGAACATTAAATGTAAACAGGTTTACTAGAGCCAAGAACTAAATAACTAGTAAATAGGTTTGTTTGATGTAGAAATGTTTATGTATTAAATGGATAGTGCTTAGACCAAAGCACAGGCCAGAGAGCCCATGTATATACTTGAATAAATGTTTTGAACCCATACAATAGACTTTTCTTTTTTGAGCCATTATTCTCTCTGTGAGGTTTGTTTTAGAACATTTCTGTCGTCTTTTCTGTGTGTTTAAATGTGTATTTGTATGTTTGTCCCTATCTACCCTTTGTCCTTACAAATACATTAAAATCCCTATAAAATGTTTTGACCCTATAAACCTCATGACGTCACCCAAAGTTCAATTCCCATTGACATCCAGGTGACATTCCCATGTTCAATTTCCATTTACGACAAAGTGCAAACCCCATATTTTAACGTTAAAGTCCCATTGACGTTAAAGTACCGGTCCTGTTCAATTTCCATGTTCAATTCCCCTTGACGCTCTACAGTTCCATCCATGTTAAAATTTCCCATGTTAAATTCCCCTTGACGCCAGAGTGAATCGACTGTTTTTGCATGGTAAGTCCACTTGACGCTAGGGTGACCCCATATACTACTAACAACACATTACGTTAATACATGACTTAACAAACTCTTGCATTTGAAAAGAACTGAGAACATCTTGATAGCTAATTATCGTTAAGGACACTATTTCTATACCCTGTTCAACAACGTAAAATAGAAGCCTTTGTTAAACTTGTTCACGCGTTATATTATATTATCGTGCTGTGCCAGTAAAATAGCTATACGCGACCTACTGGTTATATTGTGTCTTCATACTAAATGCGCGATATAAAGTGTTGTGTACCATCTCTTTATCACCACTAAGCTCGAGGTTGTGCGGACCAGCGGGTTTCATGCCATCTTGTCTATAGATGTTTAACCAAGGCCCAGCAAGGAACCAATCGTGTACCTCGGTAAATTGTATTGTATGCACCGATTCATGTACTGAACAGTACGGTAAACCCGTAGTACACAATTCCTTGTATCTTTGAAGTGTAAGTCGCTTGTAGAGTAGTAGCGGTCAATATGTCAACAGGTTCTAAATTTCGAGATACCTCTATCTATGGTATAACAAATTAAATATGGTGTAGTAGAAAAACTGGATCCGTGCTGGTTGTGTAAAATTATGTTATTTCTGCCAACTCCCTGACTGATATTCTTTTTATCTGCTGGTTTCCAGAGCAATCGTATATATAATCGTTTACAACACAATTAACAATAAAGCAATTCATATCTAAACAGCGTTTTTTCTCGCCCGTTTGTGGAGAGAGGTTTGTATCTGGTATCCGCTTCATTTATAGGTACATTTTTAAGACCATACCTACCTACCTACCTACCTAAATACATACATACCTACCTAAATACATACATACATACATACATACATACATACATACATACATACATACATACATACATACATACATGCATGCATGCATGCATGTATGCATACCTACATACATACATACATACACGCAATGAAAAGGTAAAATTATTAACTGTTTGAAGAGATGTTTCGCATTGGGAACAAATACTATATATACTGAAAAAGATAGATACCTAAAAACCTATTTACCAATATATTCCTACATGCACAGACATATACCTGTTTACTCACAAATATACTTACCAAAATAATAAATGTTTTCTTCACTCTGCATTTGTATATATAGATACAAAACGTTGGTTACTAAGAAAATTGTGAGTATGTTCTGATATCACCATTATTTCATAAGTGTAGACATACAAAAGTGATATATTCTTAAGTAATCTATATTTGAGACACAAGGAAAACGTGTTTTCTTGGGACAGAAGGAAATCATTTTTTCTTGGCATACTGATATATTTATTATAACAGGTAATTACTCTGGTAGCTAACTACAGTGCTTATTTAATAACAGGGACGGACGACATTGACGTGCTATAAAACAATATGGTCCCTGGGTGGCTCGATGGTCTAAGGCCCTGGGTGGCTGAGTGGTCTACGGCCCTGGGTGGCTGAATGGTCTAAGGCCCTGGGTGGCTGAGTGGTCTATGGGCCCTGGGTGGCTAAATGGTCTATGGGCCCTGGGTGGCTGAATGGTCTAAGGCCCTGGGTGGCTAAGTGGTCTATGGGCCCTGGTTGGCTGAATGGTCTAAGGCCCTGGGTGGCTGAGTGGTCTAAGGCGCTCGCCTTTAGATATCATTCATACATCTCACCTTTGTCCGCGTGAGTTCGAATCTCGGCTTGACCAACTTACAAAGCTCTCACTCTCTCTCTCTCTCCGGTTCACGTGCTAGTCCACGCTATTTATTTATTCTGTAACATGAGAATGAGGAACACAAATTATGTGAAGACTGGTTTAACATCATTCAAAGTTTCTCAACAGATTCTGCATATAAGATAAGCCTTTTGCGTAAGTCACGTTGAAGATAAATGTCATACTGTTGGTTGGTTGTAATGGCCCTCTTAACACATTATTAGTTATATCACACGGAGGAAATCGGGGCAAAGTGCCTATCAAAATAGCAACACCGGGGCAGCTGACGCCGGCTGGCAGGGGGAGGTGTCGAACAGGAAGGAGAAAAATGGATTACGACTTCGACAGTCTACTAAGCCCTTGAGGCACCCGTACCGCTAATAGAAATATTAATATCTCGTAAATGGCAATTTAAACCAGAAATATCTGTATTCATACCTGCTGAAAGAGTGCAGACTGGCTACTTGTTATTATGATTTTCAAGGTAAATTACGGATCACTCTCTATATATTACAGAAGGACATACTGCAGGGATCAAGACAAGCCTTTTGTTTAAACCCTATTATTTTAGTTTACACATATTTTATTACCTTTATTAATGCAATACAAATTATAGTTATGATCAGCGAGAAAATACATATTCTTGGTATCCATGTTGTTACATCATTTTGATAGGCCTAAGCAAGAGCCAAATTTATGGTGTCAAATTATAGGTAGGTTGGACTGGGCATTTTGCCATATCTTTAGAGTCCTGTAATATAAAATATAAGTCTTGTCGCATGTGCCTTTGGTAGGTTTTATCTCTAGCTTTTCCACATACATGCCAGATGTCAAGTATAATAAGAGGTTTTGAAGTATTATGCAGTTTTTGATCTTTGTGTCCAAGATTAAATGTTTTGGTTGCGTCAGTTTATCTACGATGGTGCCTGCTATCGAAACAGCAGAATATCGTTTAGCGAAATTATCTCATCCTTAAACGCTAAAACAGTCTTTAAAACACACAGAAAACATGACCCTGCAGTTTTTCCAGAAAGAGCGCAACAATCTGGAATTTCCAGGTTTTCGTACTCAATTTCTAGTGAGATGGCTTATTCCAAGTTGTCTCCAAAAATCAGTACTGGATAACGTATACCTTCGCAGTAATGACATTCTAATTGCAGTTCGATCAATAACTGCATGTCAACTCCCGTAATTGTCGACACGGTTAATATCAATATGCTCTTGTTTAGTTAGACTGGTAATTTCAAAATACTCTGACACGATAGAATTATCATTATTATGAACAGATGTTTATTCAGACAAATGAAAAGCAGATAAAATACAAAATAGCATGGGTGATGTTTGCATAAAATTAAATATCTTTCAATTTTTTAAAATTAGATTTCATTTATCGCAATATTTGCATCTATCTATCTATCTATCTATCTATCTATCTATCTATCTATCTAACGAAACGAGAGTAATGCAGAGTCAGCAGTATGAGAAGAACATGATACGTTTTACAAAGAGATTAATGACATAGCAAAAATAAACAAACAAAAAATAACATGGAGAGTTTGATTATGTTTTAAAGGTGAAGTGCATAGAGGTAAGAAGCCTCATGATTAAAATCATCAAAAACTCAGACAGCGACAATTATAAATATATCACGAGTCTAATCGCAAAGGAATTAAATTTACCAGCTAATGATATGCTAACGGAAACGAATAATTTGAATGATTTTACTGCTACTTACACAATTGTACGACAGTATTTTTCTTCCAGGTGTTGTGTCTCACGGCTCTTTCTGAATCTATTGGTTAGCATGTCTTTCGACACTTTCAACATCATTCAAATTATTCAAATTATTCATTTTCGTTAGCATATCATTCACAGGTATATTTAGTTCCTTTGCAATTAGAAATTTCGGTAATGTCAAAGGGACGAAGCTAGTCGATGCTTGTTTTTACACACACAAATTCTACTCTGTAGTAGTCGTAGTAGTATCTATAGTAGTAGTAGTAATAGTTAGTCGTCACACTCCCCATTCAGCATATTGTCCTAATGATGACTGATGACTGGTGGAATTGTTACCGTGTTCAACGAATGAAGATAGTTGTTTTTGCAAAGGTGACGATCCAAGCAATACAAACCCACAAAAAGTGTTATAGGATGTTGTGTATTGTTTGCGTTCCAACCAGGAAAACATCAGTCCCTATGTAAGAGTCGTTATACAGAACAGTATTCGCAACAGTACAACGTTGCAACTGTCTACATATTAATAGCTTAAATACATAATTCAAAATTCGTCAAACGTAGATTAAAGATAGTAAATTTCTTTTTCCTAAAGTGAATGTGCATAGAATAGTGAAATGGTTTTCCCAATAAAAATATTGCAGTAAGATCAAATTTTAATTTCAAAACGGAGCTCTTGCAACACATATTTACGGCTGGGTGTAAATCCCTAATGAATTCCCAAATTATCATCTACTTTTGCATAACTGCATCAGTTCCAATCATAGCCCGCAGGTGGCTATTGTTAAAATATATTTTGCATTCATTATGACGAAACAGAGGATACACACATGCCCCTGGTGGACGAGTGGTCTTGAGCACTCGCCTTTACCGACCACTGACACATCACCTCCGCGTAGTTTCAAGTCTCGTGCTAGGCCATTGTGGATAGGTAAAAAAGCTTGCAGGTATTTTCCTGTGGGTCAGTGGATCTTTCTGGGGTTTCGTGGTTTCTTCATCCACCACTTATACTGGCTCCCATGTAAAGCCTAATTAGGGTTGAGAAATGGCGTTCATCCCAAAACAACAACAAGGCTAACCACAAGTGTCAAAACCACTTCGAGACAACCACGTGACAAATGACGTCATTGATAACCTAATAATGTTTGAATTACGAAATTAATTTGCTGCCGTGCTGTAACGTAATTAATTTTCTGCACAGCTATAAACTTTGATTTGCAACAGTGAAAACGGTCCAAATATAATTGTGTTGTGGATTAACATGATTTATATTAATATCAATACATAAAAGTATGTTAAGGTACTTTCAGTATACAACCCTATGTTAAGATATGCTTAGTTCACAGCGCTTGGTTAAATCTATATTGAGTTTACTGCCTATGTTAAAATATGCTTAACATATCCTAGACCAAACATAATCCAGCTTTTAAACAATCCATTTCACAAAACAGCGTACGCCAAAGATTTTCGTAAGTTTTTACGTACGACAATCGTTCGTGATTACACGTGTTTCACTAACGAGAATTACGTACGTTGTTCTACTTTTCTTACAATATTTACGTAAATTTACAGCAAGTGTCAGGCATGCATAAGAACAAAGTTTCTCGTAAGTATATTTGTGGAGAGTGAGAGTCACACACACACACACACACAAACACCCACACCCACAGAGGGTTGGTTTTAGATGCCCCCTAACATTCCAATATCGTGATTATTTCTCTATTAAAGCTCCCTAAACATATTTATAAACGTTCTCCTTAAACAAAATTGTAAACATGAATATGTTTATAATACGTTTTACTTTGTTAATTGGCCTTAAAAATGTAAACAAGTGAGACATTGAGTCATCAATTTTAATGAAATTCCGTCAAAAACCACGACAAACAAATTAACCCTTTTATACATGGTATATCAGGGTCAGGAAGTGCTGATATTCAGAGAGATATTCCATCCAATACGATATATAATGGTATTGATGTTAGTAAAGAATTAAATCAAACCCAGTCGACAAAGTTCCTCTCCATAACTTATTTTCATCATGTAAAACATTTTTTGACTGCGTGTTTACATGTGACGATGTTATTATTTTCATTCCGTATGGTACAATCAGCTGTCTTTTCTTGCCGTTGTTCTGGATTTAACAGGCATGACATATTTTACATGGGTCAGAATAACTGGCGGAGGAAGAACCCTAGAAAACACCGACCCACATGAAGCTACTTGATAAGCTGTCTCGTATACCCCCATTGACCGTGCCCGAGACTCGAACCCACGCGGTGATATGGCAATGATCGGTAAAGGCAAGTGCTTTGGACAACCCTGGAAACCGTTTTCTTTTAATAAATCACATGAAAAAATAATGGTTCTTACCGTAAACGATGATCATCATCGTCATCACCATCTTAGTTATCACCATGATTAGATAGTCGTATCCTGATGAAGCTGGAATTAATAAATATTTTAATAACAGCTAATATTACTCTTTCAACCAGACTCAGTCAAAACAATAACTTAATATTCATTAAAGGGACATCTGTATAATTGAATAATATATAAAATGGAAAGTTAAAAACCTTGATATAAGGCTGTGGCAGATTTTAAAGTATGAATATATGTATGTATGTATATATATATATATATATATATATATATATATATATATATATATATATATATATATATATGAAAAATGTAGGCAACTAGTGCTATCTCAAAGTTACAGCGTACATACTATACATATATTTTATTTATATCATATACAATTACATATATAGTAGCTTCCTACGATATCGCTAGTTCTATGGTATCGCCAAACTCAGACGTTTTCGGTATTTTCCTGCATAGCGCCACCTATCGGAAAAAGGAGTTAGTCAAGATAGAATGATAGGACCATGCTAAAGATCAGCGATATTGAAAATATCAAAACAGTTTAATTCTAATAAAATAGTAAAGTAATAATGAAACCTGTGTGTGTATGTGTGATTAGGATTTTTAACACACCTTTAACAATTCTTCAGTCATATCGATACAATGTCTGCAGTGTGGCAGTTGATAGTGATGACTAGGACTGGGGCATCATGCCGCAAATATGTAGCATGATGTCCCACCCAGTCACATTATCCTGATACCAGGCCGACCAGTCCTAACACTAACCTCATAATGTTGAGCGCCTAGCGAGGCAACTGTTAGTACCGTTTTTGTAAGTCTTTTGTATGACTTGGCCGGGGTTTGAACCCACGACCTACCGCTTCCGAAGCGGACTCTCTAAGCACTAGGCCACCAGAGCGGTCAATAAAGTTGTTATTTTATAGAGTAAACTGTCTAAATAAATAATGAATTTAACGTATTGATTGTAAAGTAATTTTATTTTATTCTATTTTATTATATTCCTGATAAAAGTAGTTTTTTAGTCTACAAAACATGTTTATTATTATCTGGTTGTAAGCTATAGTTTGATCTGTACATCGTAACGCATTATCCAGACATAAAATATAATTTTAATTGCAATAAATTGTACGCATTTAAGTAATAAACAAAGTCATTATGAAGATTAATGATTGTCATGTTTAAACAAAATTATATATATATATATATATATATATATATATATATATATATATATATATATATATATATATATATATATATAGTATATGTTAACCATGCCTCCATTGTATAATTAATTCTAAAATAAACATTATATGTATACTGTAGTGCAGCTTGATACGTAAGGGAGCTTGTTAAGTGTTTTCCTAACGTAAACATCAATCTAATATAATCTTTAGTTGAATTTTGTGGTCTGTTAAATGGACTTGCATAAACGATTACACCTTTAATCGCTTTAATCTGCATTATATTGGTTTACAAGAACAGTAAAACATCGGAGTTTCGATCAATGATTCACGCAACCATCATTCCATGCTAGCTTATTGTGAGTTCAGATGCAGTTTTGATTAAATGAGAGATCTGTGTTGTTTTCATAATGTGTGGATCACTATAATTTGGAGGGGGAACAGTTTGCAACTGATTCTGACCAGAAAATTGGATTGAGATATACCAGACAGGTGTCTCGTATTTGATAAAAGTCGAATTGAATCTAAATCATTCAATAGTTTGTTTGTTTTTTCAAAAAGAAACGAAACCTGTAGATAATACTGATACTCTTCAGTGAAATTGTACCGTTTGTTTCTGATTATTATATGTAAACGTCCATTTCTCTGTCTAATCAAGACTGTCTTTAATATGGGAAAGAGATAAAATGATTATGTTGCGGAAGATTTTATAAAGTGCTTGTATTGATAGTAGTGACAGCAATATTTCAACTGCTTATCACACTAGTCACCGACCAGTTTTAAAAGTTTAGTTGTGAGAAAAGATAATATTTGGAAATTACACTTAATTTATTTAAATAAAACTATGTTTCATCATTCCATACCACACATAGTCTAAATTTGATTGACACTGTAGTGTCCTGAATCTGGACAAAGTTCTGCGCGCATGTGAGAAATGTTCTAATAGTCATCCCGAGATTCGAGTTCTAGCCACGTATAATTATGAAAGGTAAGTGATGCAGACATTTATTGTAGTACCTGAGGGAACATCCAACCTTTCAACAACATGATATTATAGCTAAAACGCGAGCTAGTTCTAACGATTACGTGTGGAAAAAGTTGGAAGTTGTGGTCGAGGGTGAAACTCGTGATGATTATATTGTGGAACGAAAAAATGAAACTAATATGTGTGAATTTAAGCCATTTTCCATCGTAAAGTGGAAAGGTTTGGAATATCCTCCAAAGCAAAGGTATTGGGCGCATCTGTCCTTCGCTTTTTACTTGGATCCATTTCTTAATAAGATGGTGACTGTTGACGAAACTACAGTCCATGAGAAGTGGGCAAGGTGTGATTTGCAGAAGCCTAGTCTCGTCAAAGCATTGATGGACGAGGACGACGTCGTATAAATAAGAGGTAGCCGCGGATTCCTTCATTTTCAGCTTATCAATCCTATTAGTGTCAAAATTAGTTTGAGACAACAGCTTTTATGAATCTATACTTGAATTACCTATTCACACTTTTAGGGTTTCTACTTTGATTGTGAGTCGAAATAAAAGGCAAAGGTAAAAACTGAAAGAAGCAAATTCACAAAGCAAATTAAACACTTCATGCTGTAATTCTTATGCTAGAAATTTAGTAGCGAAAACTAAACAGAACACACTGTAGAAAAGGGCAAAATCTTCTTATTAAGCACTGTAGAAAATAGTGAAAACTTCACAGAACATTCTGAAGAAAATAGAGAATACTTCTCAGAATACACTGAAGGGAATAGTAAATAGTGAAAACGTATTAGAACACACTGTAGAATAGATCTTATAGCATGATCTTTTTAACGTTAGCAAGTGTCTTATACAGAATAAAAAATAAAGAAACAAGGAACGTTTCGAGAATGAAAACGTAAAATTAATAACTTGAAACAACACCTATGCCTATTTGTTTATCATTTTAAGATATTGGTCTATTTGTTAGTTTGAACTAATTTGCTAATGCTATTTACATTTATATTTCTTGATGAGCAAGGAAATGAATATGCAATAAAAGGCTTTGTCCGAAAGTTACAGAATGACCGTATCCTACAGATTGACAGAACGACCGTATCCTACAGATTGACATAATGATCGTATTCAACAGATTTAAGGAACGATACTATCCTATAGATTTCAGTTTGAGTTTTACTAACATTACATTGGTCCTTTTGTTAACTTTCTATTTATTAGCTGCTCAATGCATTTTGAAAAAAGGAAATTGTATCATATTATTATTAATCTACTCTTGTACTGTATCCACTGTATCCATTTTTTATACTGTTGCAAGTCGATTTAATTTGGTAAGTTTTTAAAAAAGCAAAATGGAAAAAACGGTAAAAATTTGCTTAATTTATTTTTTAAATTTACTTTTTACATTATGATATTTACTTACTTCATTTGTGATCGTCCATGGCTGTCATGAAATGACGCATGTATTTTTCTTTTGAAAACGGCGCTAATTTTGATGACTCCGAATACTTTGATGATTCAAATGCTTTGTTGAAGAGGTCCGAAAGAGTAGCGCAGGACATTTGTAAATACTACAGTCTACCATCGTATCTTTTACAGGCAATTGTCGCATAGATGTCTGAAGCCTCATACTTTTTGTATCCGTGCTTATGGTGCAATAAATGTTTTGTGTATCCTAGATCGATCCTATAATTTAGGAAATTATAAAATCCCTTTCGATCTGACAGTGACAGTATTGACAGTGACGGTAGTAAATAGAATATTGAAAATGGAAAAATAAAACTGGTGTAACTAGTATCGCTGCTGACAATCAGCGCAGTCAATCAAACAGCACGAAAAACGGACCCCGCCAACATGAATAAGGTAAACAGAAGTAATCTACGCGTATGGAGGAAAAAAAAAACGAAATTGGAGGTTGGAGATGCTAAGCAGTGTTCTTGAATACAGGATAACGAAGTCTTGTACAGCACCATCCCCAAACATACTGTTTCGGAGTTTTCTAGAAGATTCTGCGAAAGCATGGATATGACACAAGACGAATGACTCTTCAAAATGATCCGTAAGACTGAATATTACATAGGTGAGAACAGAGGTGATGTAAGATTTAAATTCCAATGATATGAGAGGTCAACAAAGTTTAACACTTACAAGGGCACTCCGCTAAGAAAACAGCTAGGAAAACCGAAAAGTTAAAGCACAATTAGCAAACATTCAAAAGCGGCGGAATAGGGGAAAGTTAAGTGGAAAAGCCACTATGGATGAGAATAGAGAAAGCTATCAAAAAAATCCTGAATATATGAGAATTTGAATGATAAAAGAACTCTTGAATTACTATACCGTAGAGAAGCAGTAGATACAATGCGAGTTAAAGAAGTTGAATCAGAAGAGCAAAGAATAAAATGTTTTGTCAGAGTGATAATCGTTCCACCAGTTTCTTTTCCATTTGTTTTTCCACATAAATCGACTCTGAGAAACTATGGCTTGTAAAAGTCCTTCCCTCAACCATTTTTACCAATATGTATTATCATCAATAAACAGCTGAATCAGGAAACTTACAACAGGACACCCAAATGCTGTAGAATCAGACGTCCTTTTGCATATATTCCTCTTCCGTATATTTCCAAATAAAAGTACGAAATCATAATGTAAATATTTATTACTTTAACTTTTCCTGTATTCGTTGATAAAATGTCTCAGAGTTTCGCAAATTGACAGAATGAGAACAATTTATATATTGAATCCTGTCGACAACATGCCGACCTTTAATCGTATTCACGTTTTACTGGCATGAAATATGATACAACCTGAGTACCACTAGTTGACAAACTAAATATAAGTTATGTTTGGTACAGACTTTATTATATAATATACTTTTATTACTAAATATATGGATGAATTGATTGTAAATCATGATTTTTCCCCCTTTCGGATTGGTATTTACATTTTATTGGACGTTTTAACGGGGAAAATGACCTTTTAAGATGAAAAGCTGGATGGGCGATAATAGTTGATAGTGTCTGTGATTGTGGCATTTTCCTTCATTCGTATGATTATTCAGGGTATGCAGGTGACAGCCAATATGGCCGCCACAACAGTCATCTAGAAAATCTTTTTATCACTACTCCCTTTGAACGGAAAGTCAAATTGACGCGGTGTTTACACGAAAAGAATTCTTATATCTGCTTGGTCCTGAAGAAAAGCAGTACCGAACTGTGGTTTTATATGGATGCCACAGTCGCCAGATTGAAAATACTGTTGTAAAAACTTATCCTGAATGAATGGTCATAACATCATGTGGTGTCTTGCAATGTTACGTGGAACTTAAACTAAAAAGACGCTGATCTGACGTTCAACATGTGGAAATCTTGGAAATCTTGATTCAGTTACCCTTTGTAAAGAGAAGATTAGTTTGATATATGGTTTTCATCAGAAGAGAGCTTATGGTGTCTACTTGGTACTCAATGAAAACGACTAACGCTCAATATGGCCACTATGGTGGCCATCTCGATAGAATCTAAAACAAACACAACATTATCTGCTCCCAAATGGGTGGCTACATCAACATGAGGTTTTTATCAATGGAATTATTATGACACCTACCTGGTCCCAAATGAAATGGTGCCAGTCATATATCTAAAGTGGCTGCAATGACGGCTACCGTACAAACCTTGTTGGAGCTGATCATTGTGGCATAGGGTTTAACAAAAGGATTATAATGCTAGCTATCCGTCTGAATAAAAATGGGGCAAGTCCGAGCTTCAAAACGTCAACCAGAACATCTAATTTTAAAGTCTTGTAATCGCTGAAGGATATCAATATGTGTAATATATCGTCAAGATACGTAACCAAAAGACTCGCAAAAACGGCATACAGACATTTAAATTCACAATAGTGGACCATATTTACTGTTAATGTAAAATTGATAAAACCAAATATATAAGAATTATAAATGCTTGTTTTCATTTTGTTGATCGCTCTTTTCTATATATATATATATATATATATATATATATATATATATATATATATATAGAGAGAGAGAGAGAGAGAGAGAGAGAGAGAGAGAGAGAAGATTGAGAAGCAACAACCTTTGTAAAATTCAACAAATAATTGATTCTCCTAGAATGCGAAGTGAAAATGTAAAAAGAACTGACGATACTGGAATTAAATCCCAAATAATCATAGAATTTCTAACACAAGTCCTAATGATTAAAGTTAAACTTTAACGGTATTCCAAATAAGTTCCAATGCTGAAAGTGTTGGTGTGCCTGAAGTGGCCTGTGTCGTACCAATGTGCTAACAGTCTTTCTTATTGGAAGCACGATATTAAAATCCAAGAATATAAACTTATTTGAATTTCACTACAAATCCAAGTCTCCATTTCCAAGAATGTTATTATTGAGCAGTTTGTATTTCCAGAGAAGAATAACTTTCATGAAATAATTTGAATAAGTAAAGTCAAGCCCAAATGAAATTTCGTACACACCCACCAACATTACAACTGATTATGATCAGGTTTTACAGCACGATTTAATAATTTCTAGATAAATAAGATTATATAGTCCTCTACATGACCTTAGGTCACACTTAGAATTTCGTAAAAACGAGAAAAAGAAACTGTTACCTAACGGAAAATTCCATTTTGGAAGGTTACAAATGTTTATAAGATAAAATCGTAGTTATGATTGGAACGTTTGTTACAAAGATTATAGTAAATATGATCAGAACATTCTTTTTTTTGTTGGCAAAAGACATTTATGAATATTTTAAAAAATTCATTACAACTGTGAGTGCAATGATTCAGTTTTTTTCCGCTCGTTTCTATTTAGAATATCTGTGTCCGTCTTTGCCATGTCTTTATCCGTCTTTATTCTTTATTTCTCTTCTCTGCGCGTCTTTGCCCGTCTTTGTGCGTTTTTTCTTCTGTCTTTCCTTGTCAGTGCGGCGTTACGTAGGACCCCTTGCAAAATATAGTTCCCCGTGAGTCAATAGTTCACCATGAATTCAGTCTGAGTATGGCATGACATCACCATGAATTTAGTTCGATTGTGGTATGCAATTACCACGAAATCAGCCAGAATATGGTAAACTGTATGAAATCACAATGACTTTATTTCGAGCATGGTATAAATTTACCGTGAATTCAGTCTGAGTAGGACATGAAATTACCGTGAATTCATTTCGAGTATGGTATGAAGTGATTACGAACTCACTTTGGTATGGCATGCAATCACCATGAATTCAGTTCGAGAATGGTATGCAGTCAACAAGAATTCAGCCGGAAAATGGTAAACCGTATGAAATCACAATGACTTTATTTCGAGTATGGTACAACCACCTTGAATTCAGTCTGAGTATGGTATGAAAACAATATGAATTCAATTCGGGGTATGGTATGAAATAACCATGACTAAAATGGTATCTAATCACCATGAATTCATTTCGAGTATGGTATGAGGTCATTATGAACTCACTTCGAGCATGGCATGAAATCGCCATGAATTCACTTCGAGAATGGTATGAATCAACAAGAATTCAACAGGAATATGGTAAACCGTGTGAAATCACAATGACTTCATTTCGAGTATGGCACAAACACCTTGAATTCAGTCTGAGTATGGTATGAAAACTCCACCAATTCAGTCTCAGTAAGATATGAAATCACCATGAATTCATTTCGGGTATGGTATGTAATCACCATGAATTCAGTCTGAGTATGGAATTAAATTACAATGAATTAAGTGTGGGTATGGTATAACATCACCATGAATACAAACTGAGTATGGTATAACATCGCCATTAATACAGTCTGAGTATGCTATAAGATCACCATGAATTCAACCTGGGTATGGGATAAGATCACCATGAATTCAGTCCGGGTATGGTATGTAACCACCATGAATGAGTATGACATTAAATTACAATGAATGCAATCTGAGTATAGCATGTAATCACCATGAATTCAGTCTGGGTATGGTATAAGATCACCATCAATACAATCTGGTATGGTACAAAATCAACATGAATACAATCTGAGTATGGTATAACATCACCATGAATACAATGTGAGTATGGTAGAAGATCACCATGAATACAATCTGGGTATGGTATAAGATCACCATGAATACAATCTAAGTATGGTATAACATCACCATGAATACAATCTGGGTATGGTATAACATCACCATGAATACAATCTAAGTATGGTACAAAATCAACATGAATACAATCTGAGTATGGTATAACATCACCATGAATACAATCTGAGTATGGTATAACATCACCATGAATACAATGTGAGTATGGTAGAAGATCACCATGAATACAATCTAAGTATAGTATAACATCACCATGAATACAATCTGGGTATGGTATAAGATCACCATGAATACAATCTGAGTATGGTATAACATCACCATGAATACAATCTGAGTATGGTAGTAGATCACCATGAATACAATCTAAGTATAATATAACATCACCATGAATACAATCTGAGTATGGTATAAGATCACCATGAATACAATCTAAGTATGGTTTAACATCACCATGAATACAATCTGGGTATGGTATAACATCACCATGAATACAATCTAAGTATGGTACAAAATCAACATGAATACAATCTGAGTATGGTATAACATCACCATGAATACAATCTGAGTATGGTATAAGATCACCATGAATACAATCTAAGTATAATATAACATCACCATGAATACAATCTGGGTATGGTATAACATCACCATGAATACAATCTAAGTATGGTATAACATCACCATGAATACAATCTAAGTATGGTATAAAATCACCATGAATACAATCTGAGTATGGTATAACATCACCATGAATACAATCTGATTATGGTATAACATCACCATGAATACAGTCTGAGTATGGAATTAAATCACAATGAATTCAGTCTGGTTATGGTATAAAATCACCATGAATACAATCTAAGTATGGTATAACATCACCATGAATACAATCTAAGTATGGTATAACATCACCATGAATACAATCTAAGTATGGTATAAAATCACCATGAATACAATCTGAGTATGGTATAACATCACCATGAATGCAATCTGATTATGGTATAACATCACCATGAATACAGTCTGAGTATGGAATTAAATCACAATGAATTCAGTCTGGTTATGGTATAAAATCACCATGAATACAATCTGAATAAGGTATTATATCGCTATGAATTCACTCTGTGTATGGTATGAAATCAATGTGTATTCAGTCTGAATATAGTATGAACTCACCATAATACATTTAAAATGCAAAGGGTTATTGTCCTTCCTTTCCACTGAGGTGTCTTGATAATTGGCAAATTTTCAAAAATATTGTTTTTCTGGTAATTGTACCCTAAATTAGTGTAAAGAAGGCTTATCTAGTGTCATGTGCATGTGCTCATCCCTTTACGTACCCTACATGTATACAATATAATAATACCCTGTGTCTATGTGCATGGCGGTCACGTGATACGTCTATTGTAGCAGGCAACCGTGATTGAGTTTGCTGACTACAATGTGTATTAGCATTATACACGACAATAGGAATATAAATGTTGAATTTACAAATTGACATATTTGTTGTTATCGTGTACTGGTAAGGTATTGAGATACAATTTATGTACGGAAGTGTTAAAATGGCAATATTACAACCATGTGATATATGTAATTTCAATTGTGAATTTCAGTCTTTATTTTTGGACTGGTCAAGTATATGCAAGTTTGAATAGTACAAATTTGGTGCGAAAACTTTTACTAACCTTTATACAAAATATTTGTATGTCATATTTAACATACACATATTTTTAGTTCGCTCATTCTCAGATTCACGCTTTTCAATAATAAATATCAAAAAATGATGATAGATCAAAATGCTTTCAAATACATTATTTCGAGTACAAACGTTCGACGAAACAATACTTCTGGTGTGAGAGGGGTGGTCATCAGAAACATTCCCAGCTATATACAACTATTACTACTACTAATAATAATAACGCTACTCCCTTTCTGGCCTGATTTCAATTATTCTTTTGGACTGCGCTAATAGATTACAGGGCTGGATCAGGGGCGGCGTGGGTTTCCAGGGTATCCGGACACCCCACGCTAAAATATCGTGCACCCATAAGAAAGTAGTTTCTTGTCACTTGAAATGTGACCAGGTTTTTTTCCACATACATTTATTGGGTATTATGCACACTTTGAGTAAATAGTCACAAAGACCTTTGCTTTGGTGCTCTTTGGAGGAAAGTGAGGATCAGTTTGAAATTGTTGAAATTCCCCCGCTGCCTTCCGCATCCTACTCCCTCCACCCCCAACCCCCCCCCCAAAAAAAAAAAAAAAAATAATATTGAGCCGATCCGGCCGTGGATGATCACACATTTAAGGTCAGGGAATGAGACAAACATCATTTCAACAAATGATAACACGAATATATTTTCGACTAGTTTTACGTACCCTTCCCTATCTCCCTTCGGCCCCAACCCTTACCGTGTCAGCTGTTTAGACAGTCTTCTGTTTAGACAGTCTTCACGTTTTAAAGTGCCCACTTTATGTGAGATTCATGCGGTTGACAATACAAGAGACAATAAGAACACTTTACAAATATGCCCATCAAAATAAAATACACAAGGTGATCCGAAGTTTTCCTATCTTGTGTGTGATATTATGATATCAGAGCGATATGGTTTCTCTCCTGTTGTGTGCAATAAAATAATCAGTTAAAGCAATAATTAATGTGAGCTTAAGTACAGAGCGACGTGTAATAAGTATTTGGAACTACAACGAAACCCTTAGACAGAATTCGTAAAATATCGTTTCTCCATGCTTGCCAAGTCTGAGCCAGGTGAATGTGTTGTACATCTAAATACTTGCACTTCGCGAAAACACACACACACACACACAAAAGCGTTAGCGATCACATCTCCAGAGCAAATGGATAGGAAAAAGTCGGTAAGAGAGGTCTGTTAAAATAAACACAGAGCACCTGTGAGCTACCTAGACCCCTGCCATATAAGCATATAATCATGACTCAGTAAAAGAAAATATGAACACGGTCACAGAGTTAGCCTTAAACTGGTAACAATCTAGAATGCATTATGAAATTAACTTTAACTTTGCGTCTGTTGCTAATGATTACTTTTGTAAATTCTCTAATCAATGAGCCAATTGTCGTTTTATGTTCTTAGACAAGACACCTTGTTCTCGTTGCCCAACAAATTCTAACTAAAGCCATAAGGCAAAAGTAAAATAAACTTAAACTGATAATAGTTTACCTTCTTACTGGATGGGGTTCTTCCTCTACAGCCAACGTTATAATGAACAAAATGTCCCAATCAGCTTCTTACAAGCCCAGATTCTTGATTTCTATTACAAGAAGAACAATAGCTTTTGGCTGGGTGTTGCTGTGTTATAAAATGATTGCAGATAATCACTCTAATATAATTGTCAAACAGCAAAGACGTGTTTCAATCTCTTTCTGACAATCTGGTTGTGTTCGGTTTGATGTTTGATGATATAACAACAGAAGTAGGTTATCAATTACCAAGGCACTCAAAGTAAACTGACCTGTCCAAGTACGCATCATTCTTGCTAAGTCAGGCTGATCCAATGGTAGGATTCGATCCCATGAACTTTAAGTCATACGTTTATCACGGAAACCACTTAGCTCATTTGTTTTACATTTGTCTTATTTTACCTTGATTAAAAGAGGAACCTATCTGATATCTGTACAAGAAAAAAAACTAACTATATATCACTCCTTGTTATTGAAGAATCAAATATCACAAGCGACTTCTTTCCAAAACCTTATCATATCAGACAAAAGGTATTAGGTCGAGTCCCAGCACGAACACATTTCAAATTCATACAAAGTAATGAATATAGATCTAACACGAACACCTTCCAAGTTCATACAGAGTGATAGGTAGAGTCCTAACGCCAACATCATTCACATTCAGATGAAATATACCAATGCCATATCTATTTCGGCTGAAGCTATTCCAAATAAAAATACAAATAGCATATCATATACCACGACTGTATACCAAATAACTGGACAGTATCCTGAAATAGATGACATTATGACCAAGGCACCTGTCTTATTACGATATTTGCTTTTCAGATATTAGCGATACATAGGTCCACATGAGCTGTTTTGACAGGTTTTTAAAGAGATTCGCAGCAAGTAGAAAAATCATGTGAGCTGTAAAGTGTAGTAATAAACTCCCGTAGGGATAGCTGTATACAAAAGGTAGGTCCTTCCCCACTCTCTAGGTATGCATGCTTCTATTGGTGTATGCATAAAACACAAAAATTAACCCCACGCTTCTGTGTATGCATAATGGTATATTGAATAGTAAGCTTACGTATATAACACACCTCGTACTTTTCCTAATGCACATACGAAACTGCGTTTAATAGTAAGCCTAAGCATATGACTTAGCCCCTGTTCTAGTCCCATAGGGTCCATAATGTCATTCTTAATCACATACCGTCCCCAAGTAGCATAGTCCAACTTTGCATACATCCCAGAAGTGACCTAGTAATTACAATTTCCCTACACCACCATACCACCCCAAATCAAATGTTAAATTCCCACACATCCCATATTGCCCTATTATATTAAATTCCCATATGTGCTATGCAACATATAGGATTTTCAAGCGTGGAGTTTCCTTAGAATCCATAAAGTACCCATAAGTTAAATTTAAATAGTACCCAGTGTGAAATTCCCAGGGGTTCTAATAGTGTCACCATTTTACAAATCCCCGTCTGATGTTAATTTGACTATAACCCAACAGTCATCCATCTTATGCTGACTCCATTCTATTCCTTATTACTACTGTTTAGTAAATGTTCTAATCGTGTCTTTCGATATTTCCTGTCTACATAGTTATATTGCAATATTGAATATAGCATTAAAGATTAGAATACTTAGCACGTGATTACCAGTACTATCCTGATATGACGTTGAATCCTATACATACGTACATACGTACGTACGTACGTACATACATACATACAAACATACATACATACATACATACGAAACTGTTAGGAAATTAAATTTTAATTCTCATAAGCATCAGCTGTCTATAATTAATTATTTTAAACCCAACTTGATGAAGAACGTGTTGTTAGCAATACAAAATTACATCATAAATAACATTTATCAAACATAAAAATACAGTGAAAATTTGTTATACCGTTGAAAAAATAGAGTTGAATTTGATGAAAGAACCTGCGTTCCCGATTCAAATACCATATTAACATTTGTTAAAATTACTGAATACTTAATTTATTTAGATGAAATTAGAAGGTCAATATGAGTTAACCTAAAACACGATTCAGAACGCCTTCTTCGGTACCTAAAAATGGGAAAATAGAACCATTATTTTACTTTAGTGAATCGGTTCAAGACGCACAGTACTTAGCGTTCCCCACCGGTAAGTCATACACCGAATTGAATGGATCCACCTGCATGGGATAAAATGTCTCTTTTCCAGACGCTTTCTTCCAACGTGCGGGGTATTCTAAAGGATTGCTGTCCTCGAAATTATGACCATATAGTTCATTTATTATACATTTCGTTTTACTCGTCGTTTCGGCATATAGGTGAAAACAATTCCGAACAAAATTAATCTTACCAAATTGAATAATGTAGTATTGTTTTGTTTCAGCGCCGAACCTTGGTTGTTATTCCTTGTATAGTCGACTCATTAAAGATATTGTTTTAAATATGGTTTAAAAGATCCCCTACACAGAGAACAATTGGAGTATTGCTTGCTCGGCTTTGTGTCTAAGAATGTATCAATTACATTGTTCTTTGTCTATCGAGCAGTTTTATCTGATTTTGTTTTAGAAGTCCATAGCATAAAATATTTATTATCAAGTTTGTTTAGCAAGCTCATAAATAACAACTTTTTATCGTTCTCACCTAACTATATATTTAAGTCTGTTTTTGTTCCATAATTATCTCTCATTGTAGTACGATCTAATATTTTGTACGTGCAAACTGCCATAAATATGTACCGTATAGTAATCGGTAAATGAATTTGCAAAATGACAACCATTAAACCATTATATCACATCAACAAAGGAATCCCATCAAGTATATAGCACTTTCAGAATTTAAGTGCATGTCAAATTTGACAAGTTAGTCCTACAGCCAAGTAAGGTTGCAATCAATATAAGGGTATATTTCCCAATTATCTACATGTATGTACACAATTTAGTAAAAACGCAAAAAGCTGACATGCTATCACACTATTGTCAGTCAGAGAATACATTAACTCGTGTGATTCCAAAATAAAAAGTTATAAGTAACGTTAGCATACCAGCAAATTAATAGACAGAATATCATAGTTGTTACCTCCATCACAACTATCTTATAAATGTGTTTATCCTTCTTAATTTTTGTCAAACGATATTTAGATGGGCATTGCCTCTATGGATTAAGAAGACCAAATATCAAAATAATTATTCGCTATGATACCAACTTGTCATTTTGAAACTTCCAAATAATATGTAATTTCAATTGATTGCTATCCGTACCCTTATGTTAGTCGAACCTTGAATCGGCTAACTTCCTTACACTCAACCTCCTTACCCTCATTCAGGGTTTTGTTAAGGTTTAACAGTGAATTCAATTTAGAAAGCAAACTGCAAATACTTTTCAGAGGTGACTGAAAAGTTAGATTGAAATTCTTTTAAAAGTTCAAGTCATGTGCTAGTTTTTCTTTGTCTCGGTGATCGTCACTTTTCACCCATCGTTTGACTTCATCCAAAGCTGGACACTATGACTTCAACATATCATGTCTCTTTTATTTAACGGTATTATCGATTGGATCTACATTACAAAGACGTTATGTCAAGAGAGAGAGAGAGAGAGAGAGAGAGAGAGAGAGAGAATCTGGTTTCTCTGTATAAAGTTTCTTCATGGAGTTCGTTGTCAAGAATGTGCATATCATGTAGTTATTGTTCATCTGCGTTTTTGGCAGTATTATAATTTCAACGCTATTTGTGTTTCTTGTCTGTATTTTATGCTTGGTTTTGAAAATGACTCAGAGTCGAAAGCGTTCAAGCTAGTGAAAAACTAGTTTTGCAATAACTGACAAACTTACAACGCAAAACTAGTCTATCACTCTCCTGAGCACTTTCTACGCTGGGTGTGTGTATGTGCGTGTGCGTGTAGTTGTATGTGTGTGTGTGTGTGTGTGTGTGTGTGTGTGTCATTACGCGTGTTTGCCGGCATGGGTAGATGGCTTTAAATGCCGAACAAATTATCGGGCATGTGTATATTTACGATGCAGTATCACAAATGATAACTATAAATAAAGGTGTTTCCTGAACCCGAGACTAAACCCACTTTGACTGGTGAAACCTCGTTGATTTGTTAAGGTGAGCCCCTTAGACGGCAAGGTCACCCGGGCCTCAGTTTCACAAAAATGACAGCATTAGTCTAATACCATGTCAAAATCTCTCTTTCTAATTTTACATTCGTCTCAGAAGTGGCCTAATGTAATATCTCCATACTGTCCCAAATCCAATGTTAAATTGCCATACGTTCCCGTAATGCTCCATAATATTAAATTACCCTACATCCCTTACAACATGCACGCTTTTCAGCATAGACATTTTATACATCCCAACACTGTCCCCATTAAAATTCCAATAGTAACTCAATATAAAATTCGAATAGGGTTCCCGAGGTATAACCATTTTATACAAGTCATCAGCTAATATGCCAACAGCTAACATTAATTTTCATACGGCCAAACAATGGCCTCCCTTTTTAAAGGGGGCTATATATCGTTGGCTGTAACTGCTGTCGGGCTATAGAAGGTCGGAAATAATGTAACCGTGTCCTTCCGTCATTTCTGTCAGCCATTTTATAGTACATTGTTGCATATATAATTTAATATTAGAACACTCGGCACTCAATGGCCAGGATTGTGCTGATATGATCTTGAATTCCGTAGATACATACATACATACATACATACATACATACATACATGCATGCACCTAATGTAAGTTAAAAACAAGAACAACTTCCTTAAATCTTACCTTTTTCCAGGATGGAGCCTTATTTGATCACAGGCAGAAGTGGTGTTGCGAATATACTTTTCAGGCATAGATTAGGTAATCAATCCTTTTTATAATCTCATCCACCTTTCGTCACGATGAATGAAATCATTGAAAGCTTTCATTTTGCATCCCATCGTAGATCAGGACTTAAAAAGCACTTTAACCCTAGTGTATGAAGCATGATTCAAATCTGTAACTAGAATTTCCGTCATGGAAAACGTATATCACACCACAGTGCCTCAAATGGCTTAAGAAAGGTATCACCCGTGTGATCGATAGACGAACTCTATGTGCTTTACCACTGCTGTGGTTCAGTATGAGGTACATTGCAGAAGTGGGTCATCCACTGTTTGTTTTTTGTTGCGAAATTCTGTGAATTGCCCACATTGAAAATTCAATAATATAGATTAAATATTACATTAAATTTGACAATAAATTGGAAATATGTACTGGATTGTCCGGCACCTTGGAAACGATGGATCTGGGAATGATTCAGTAGCACAGATTAATATAAAATATGTTTGAATTCGAACTAGAAAACGTATTGAATTATAGAGAACATTGAAAACGGACATAACGTGGGATGGTTATGTTAGCAAAACATAAAAGTTCGTTTTCTAAAAAGGTTTTGTTGTTTGGTGGTTTGCTGTGTTTAATAGTACATCATCATATAGAAGGCTTTATCACGCTGAGGCATTTGGCGTTAATGTGTTTACCCAGGAATATCCCGGAGGGCAATCCAGTCTTTTCTGCGCATGATTCAAACATAGTCTCAAGTCTTTAATGCCTACTGCGGAATAGCTAGTTCTTTATATTTGAAGAGGAATAAGATCGTACAGTAGAATTTATTTGTAGTTTTTTTTTATTACAAGACAGAACCACAGAGACTCTATAAGACTTGTCCATGTTCCTTTGTCTCCATGGATACAGTGCTTTAGACCTTTAAGTAACTAACCTTCTTATCTTCATTTACGTTGTTTGCTTTGTTTAGTGGTAAGTTAACTTTAAAGAACACCCCCCAAATTTTTTTAAAAACAAACACGACTATATTTTAGGATTGAATTAGAGAAAAGAGTCAAAATACCTTTAAATTTCAAGGCTACTGATGTTCAATATTCTCATTTTGGAAACATGTCCAGTTGATTGATTATGACATCCTGTTCTTATCCTTTCACTCTTCGATTGACATTTTGAGTTCAACTGTGTGAATACTATTTCTCTCGTTCACCGCATCATCGACTTTATCGACACTGAATATACAATTTTGTAGGTTTAGTCACAAGAGAGAGAGAGAGAGAGAGAGAATCGTTGTTTTTTTTTATATACAAAGTTTCATCGTGAACATGCGGTCATGTACTTCCTTTAACTTAACATTATTCAACTCGTTTGGTAAATTCAATATTAAATCATTACCCATTTGAGATCCTCTCTCTCTCTCTCTCTCTCTCTCTCTCTCTATATATATATATATATATATATATATATATATATATATATATATGCATTGTACCTTCTTTTGACAAGGTGTAGTTAGATAGATAATCGAGGGTCATGGGTGGAACGAAGTATTAGGAAGTTATTTACCTTCTCTCTTATATAGTATGGTAGACAGGGGCCTATCTCAGAACGGGTCATGGGGGTAATCTAAGGTATTTTTGTCACTGTATGATTTCATTCCTTCAGATTATTCTTTTCATTTTCTTTTCTTCTCAGCATCAAGCTCGCTTCGAGCAACTGTGGCTGTAACGCGAAAGAAGATGAGAGGGGTGTTGGAGGACGCTGATGGATGGAGTAGCAGTTTGTTCTGTGAGCAAACGCTGGCAGCAGAAATTGAGTTTGCAAGTTCTTGTTATACGGGTTCCTTGTGTAAATTTCTGAAAGGTCAGGATTAAAGAAAACAAATTAGCAACACAATATTGGTCATTTTCGAAAAACATTTATCAGCTATTTTGTTGCCCGAAGACCTCTGCGCCTGTAACCACGCCGTCCGCTCCCACCTCTAGATTAGTTACCTATTTCTCTAATCGAATTAAAACCATGTGACATCATGCTGAACATGCACAATTATGATGTTTGAGTCAAATATTCTATTTATTCGGAAGGACAGTTGTCTTTGAATTAGAATTGGTGAAAATAAAACTAATACATTTTACTAGTTATGGAACAGCTTACAATATCCATGGCTCGCAAAAGCTTAACATTATTCAACTTGCTTCGTAAATTCAATATTAAATCATTGCCCATTTGAGATCCTCTATATACATGCATTTTGACAAGGTATATTTAGATAAATTGTCTTTAGGAGATCCGATTCAGTGTTTCACGGCAGATCAGGACGAGTAGGTTATTTAGTGACGAGATAACTGGAGTAGTTTGTCCTGCCCAGGAACGCACCCCGTTAGCCTACTAAGGCTGAGCTCAGATCCTTTCAGGCAAGAGTTAAACGCGGTAACTACTGAGCCGCTTTTGCGTCTGGCTTCATTAATGGCCTCTTATCTATCTGGTATATTCTACATCCCGGGGCCTGCAGAGAGCATCTTGAGGAACATTATAAGGGAACAATATATACTATATGGGATTATGACAGCAACAAATATCTCTCTCCAGTAACATGTCACTAGTGTTTCCGAACAGAATGTCAACAGTGGTATTAATATAATATTAAACAACAACATGTTGCCAGTTTGCTGAGAGAATATCACAATAGCTACCGCCATCACAACTATACATGTATTTATTATTCTGATCTCTAGTGATATCATTTGTAATAATAACTAAATGGAGATTGTCTATTTGAATAGTAAAGATCATTATTACTTTATCACACCCTTCAGGTGAGATGAACAGCTACTTGTTTTTATTTTCCAAGGTTTCTTTATAAGAACTAGGAATACAATACTTTGCCTATTCATAAAAACTAGGAATACAATAGTATGCCTATTTATAAGAACTAGGAATACAATAGTTTGCCTATTTATAAGAACTAGGAATACAATAGTATGCCTATTTATAAGAACTAGGAATACAATAGTATGCCTATTTATAAGAACTAGGAATACAATAGTATGTCTATTTATAAGAACTAGGGATACGAAATTACTATATGCCTATTTATAATAACTAGGAATGCGAAAGTATGCCTATTTATAAGAACTAGGAATACGAAAGTTTGTCTATTTTTGTAAATCTCAAAAGGTAGAGCAGGGACCTTCAAAAAAAAATTATTGTAACATATCGTGAAACTCGAAAAAGTAATCTTTAAGGAATCAGTGTTTATGTTTGTGATAAATAGATGTAACACTGATGCAAAATGATTGTATAAACCCCTGCTATTGTTCACTAGAATATTCATCTGGTTTACTAACTACAAAATTTGATGTGGCAATATTTCAGACGATATACCAATCTTGGTGTTATACGTGTTGCAGATTGTTTGAAATTTGTATTCACTATTTCAGAAAATGTGAATTTTGTATCAACTGCCATACCTGACCTAGCTAAATGTGAATTTTGTATCAACTGCCAAACTTGACCTAACTAAATGTTAATTTTGTATCAACTGCCATACCGGCCCTAAATAAATGTGAATTTTGTATCAACTGCCATACCTGACCTAAATAAAGTCGAACCTGAATCAACCAGTCTCCTTACCCTCTTTTAAGTCGAACATTAAATCTTCCACCCACCTTGCCCCCACTAAAAGCATATTTACGGTCTAGCAGTAAAATAATTTTAGTAACGAAAATATATTTACTTTGCTATAACTGAATGAAAGTTGAGGTCCAAACTATTTCAAAAGTTGGTCCTTCTCAATAAGTTCATTGGAATAAACTTTCTAGGTGCTAGTTTTTGATTGTCTTTTTTCATATTGATCGTCACTTTTCACCGAGCCTTTGTCACTGTGACTTCAACCCTGATATCATATCTATTTTATTTAATCGCGTTATCGATTGCATCAGTATTACTAGGACTTGGCGTCAGCTTTGTAACGAGAGAGAGAAAGAGATCGGTTTGGTTCCTATATATGTACCTTGTACAAGACCAATTGCAATTAGGTGCAATATATTGTTAAATGCGCAATAACAACATCTAAATAATAATAATCTTCGGCTCATGAACCGAACCAAATATGGAATTATTATTATTATTATTATTATTATTATTACGTTGTTTAAAACTGACTTTATGATTGAATACCAAGTATATCAGATCCGAGCTGTATTAATAATCGTTTCAGGTATCGATCCCTTTGATCAGTTCCGAATATATAAATATCTTGATCCAGAGACTGAGATTGGTATCAAATCGTCTTAGCGTTTTAAAGTTTCTTTCTTGCACAGACAAATCTGACGAACAAATTGTACTTATTTTCCTGTAAACTACTGTTCCGACACACATCCAATGCATATTTTGACTTTCCAAAATTGGCGACGATTAAACATTCTCTTTATGAATCATCTGAATGTAACTGGACTCTTTTCTATCTATTTTTCATTGTTTTGGCATCCATTTTCCAGGAAATTATATATAGGAAGCCATACCCACTGAATAATTAATAAAATGTATTTATCTGTCCAACGCTACATCCCTTTTGTTTGCTTTACAATTTTGAATACATTTGAATGTTAATAACTTTTGATCTATTTTTAGATATCCTCGATTTGTTTTAAATTGAATGTCAAATTTACATTATTTTTGTATGTTGTGGGAAAAGACCCAGATGAGTTACTTAACTTGTGTAAAATCCCATATTCTTTTATAAAACGACCCTGCATTGTTTAAAACAAAAGCACGGGATTTATTGCATTTGTTATTGTATTAACGCATCAGTCGCATATGTTGAGTGACATATCAGCCACAGAGACAAAACTCTTCACAGAATAGAGACCTCGGACTTTTAGGTCCGCTTATAGTTATTCCATACACAAGGCAAATTCCAAAATGTGACATTGCTTTCAGTTCTATGGACATCATGCAAATTGAAGAATGAAGCTGTGTTTTCAGGTCTATGAGCAAGACATGGATGCGCGCGTGCGTGTGTGTGTGTGTGTGTGTGTGTGTGTGTGTGTGCGATTCCGGCTATGCGTGCTCTTGCCATATATAACACCACGTGCATAAATGGAAGGTAATAACGTGTTGCGCACTTTCTTACCGGATTCATGTTATGTGGGTTATATCAGGTGATAAGGGTAATGCGTTTCCTTATAACGCGACGAGGGTAATGAGTTTCCTTACCACGAAGTTTAGTAAAATGCAACAAAATATTTAACTTATAAAATTAAATTTCAAGAGGAACTTACTGTATTGTGAATTAAACCCGACTAATTCTAAACGTTATATCACAAGTCCAAAGTATAGAGTGTTCCCAATGATTTCCAGCAGGGGTCCGAATGCATTCAAATTTTGAATGTGCTGATATATCAATAGTCTTGAATGTGCCGATGTGATAAAAATTATTGTATCACCATAATATTTTTGAATGAATTGAAAATTATCCCAAATTTATATTTTAGTCTTCAGGTCAATGAGCACTTTGTAATTCCAATGAATAATTTAAATAAATAAACCGTCTCAATTTTTTTTTTACTGAACACAACAATAAGGCTGATTAAAATACGAATATGAGTACATAAATGTGTACGTCCTCCTCCTGATATACATCCACATGACCATATGTCACAATACGTTACTACTTGATATATGTCACAATACATCCACCACCTGACCTATTTTTGAATACAACCCCGCCTGATCTATGTTGCAATAACAATGTCATCCAGACGAAAATTTACCCCGGACTGCAAACAAGTTCATTTTCTCTAATCTTCAGACTTCATAAACAGGGTTGGAACTAGAATTCAAATCCAAGTAAACAACCTCTTTATAGAGTACAAATGATCATTATCTTACAATATGCTCGACAATCAAGAGTACAACTTAGATATGTAATATGTTCTTTACAAATGACCAATACCTTCTACAATGATGGAGCAAAGTTATACACTCAGTATATATATACATAACAATAAAACTACATTAAGTGTCTGAGCAATCGATACATTATTATTATTAATATATCAAACACCTGGTCTGTTAATACATCAACTCTCTGGTCAGTTACTACATTAATATTAGTACAGGAACTGTATGGTCTATTACTGCATTATTATTACTCTGACCTTCACCACGAAGATTTATTGACAAGCTGACTTTGACATTCTACACTCCGTTTTATTAATAAGTAGAATCCGACCTTACCTACCCGTTTCATTCATATGTAGATTCTGATATTAACTACCCCGTTTTATTGACAAATATAATCCAGCGGTTTATGAAACAATCTGTATTTCTATCTGAGCAGCTTTGTTTTGTAGAAAGGAAATTTTATTAATGTCTTTTTTAGTTGTTTAATAGATATCTCATAATATGCTGGATATCAAAATGGGAATGGTCTTTATTTTGTTACAATGAAGATGAATTTTTTATTTATACAGTACTTTTGACCTCATTATTTATACATTGGCGGAGTTGATTGTATATGCATCATATCTATTTATAGACATATTCATCAACTATAGACGTCAAAACGTATATTGTATACCCACGCTCCAATTGTCAAAATAATTAGGCATACTACAGTAACTCCACCGAAAGGGCTCAACTGCGAGCGTGACACCTTGAGCCTTGCAAACTATAAGCCCGGGCCTTTCTTGACGAAGTAGGTTTTAGCCAGTGAAATCAATACATCACAGTTGTTGATTTGACTGCTAAATTGTCTCAAAGATAAGAAGTGGGAACTATGAATTGATGTGTGGGTGTGTGTCTGTGTCTCTAAATTAGCTTTTGGATTTGAGAAATTGTAGTGCATATTAGCTTCATTCATTTGTATATTTAATGCACAGTCCCAATATCTTAACAGTCATTGAAAAAAGAACTTGTAACTTTGATCATTAAGGTGTTTATTCTTGTAAATAGCCATGTTCACTTTAGTGTTCGTGTGTCTTAGCAAACTTGAAATTAGCTTGTAAATTAAATTTTTACTTTCAGGTTGGCGTGTCATAGAAAATTACTAAATGGACAATAGGCTCGTAAATGTCAATGTTCACGTTTGGTATCGCGTCGCAAGCAAACATCTAAATGCAAAATTACCTTACATTTTCGATGCTCACCTTTGAGTTGAACTGTCATAGCAAATTTCTACACGGAAAAGTAGGTTGTGAATGTCAATGTTTACGTGTGAGTTCGTGTGTCATAACAAACGTCATTCATTCCTCCTTTCGCTTGCACACCTGCACATATATTTTAAGTCGGTGGCGGGAATGATGAACTATCAGTTGTGATTCTCTTTTGTGGAAAGTAGGATAAAATCAGCAACAAAGTATAAAGTAAATTAAGAGCTATGTGGTTCACTAAAGATTGTGTTCAAAAGTGTTTTTCACATACAGATAGAGTAAATGAGATGATGTTTATTCAACTGGAATTATTTTGTCAAAGTTGATGTGTGACTTACTAGAATTCCAAGCATTGTACCAGTAGCATCACGCACATGAAAATCCTGGAAGTTCTATTTCTAAATACTAAATGCTGGAAATAATAAAATTAGCAACTTCTAACTCTGCTCGCTGTACAACAGAAGTACTAAATACCAAGTTGTAACTCTGCAGTCTAAGCTTCAGAAGTACTAAATACCAAGTTCTAACTGTAGTCTGAACTAGAGAAGCACTAAATACCAAACTACGTTTAACTAAAGAGATGGACCTTGCATTGACCAGAATATTTATTCTAATGTTGGCACTACAGTCGTTGATACTGCAAACAATGAAGTATTCTGACTTCAAAGTAGACATTGTAAGTGACAATGAAGTTTAAAAATTAACGTTGCAAAAGATAAAGATGGCATCTAAACATACACAACTGAGAAATGTTGATAAAAATCTGCCATGTAGCGTTGGAGTTATGTGGATTTACAGAACATTCAGGGAAGACAACTCATCATTCGCTTGTTGTCTCTTGCTGAGTTTGATAACATTACAGACGAGGTATACTAATTTAAAATAACTAACATTTTTCTTTAAGAGCACTTCAAAAGTTGTCTATTTATTTTCTTTATATAAATATATATATATATATATATATATATATATATATATATATATATATATATATATATATATATATATATATATATATATATGTGTGTGTGTGTGTGTGTGTGTATGTGTGTATGTGTGTGCCATTGAAACCATTTCAAACATGGGTTATTATTGTATAATATCTTGCCCAACGCCATACACATTTCTGATCATTCAACCGTGGGGTACAGCAAGTGTTTTACCAAGAAAATAGTACTAACAGACTAGTGTATAAAAGCGACACAGTACTTAGACACTAAATTTAAATTGACTGGTCTACTAATAGGATTCGTCTATAAGCACGTTTCATTCTTAGACACTATACTTACATTGGGTGGAGTAGGAACAGGACTAGTGTATAAGCATGTTACAGTATTTAGACACTATATCTAAACTGACTGGACAACTAACACGATTGATGTATAATCATGTCACAGTACTTAGACACTATATTCAAATTGATAGGAGTACTGACATGACTAGTGTATAATCATTTCACGGTACTTATACACTGCATTTAAATTGACTGGACTACTAGCGGGACTAGTATAAGCATTTCACAGTACTAAGATTATATTTAAGTCCCAGGAACCACTAACACTACTACTGTGTAGGCATGTCACATTACTTAAAGTATCCCTTAGTCTGAGTAGAGGAAACTATGGAGTAAACACAATACAAAGATTCACGACTTTTATTTTGATTTACTCAACATAAACACGACGCTGTCATCATCTAGACGTTCATTCTTATTCGCGATCCTTGCCTAGACCACAGAGCATTTCAGCACCCGGTATTTTGTGGCAAGAGTGTGCTAATGTGGCCTTGTGACTATATACAGATCATAGAGCATTTCAACGCCCGGTATGTTATGGCAAGTCTGTGCTAATGTGGCCTTGAGACTATAGACCATAGGTCATTTCAACGCCAGGTATTTTATGGGCAAGACTGTGCTAATGTGGCCTTGAGACTATATATAGACCATAGAGCATTTCAACGCCCGGTATGTTATGACAAGACTGTGCTAATGTGGCCTTGAGACTATATATAGACCATAGAGCATTTCAACGCCCGGTATGTTATGGCAAGAGTGTGCTAATGTGGCCTTGTGACTATATATAGACCATAGAGCATTTCAACACCCGGTATGTTATGGCAAGAGTGTACTAATGTGGCCTTGAGACTATATATAGACCATAGAACATTTCAACACCCGGTATGTTATGGCAAGACTGTGCTAATGTGGCCTTGAGACTATATATAGACCATAGAGCATTTCAACGCCCGGTATGTTATGGCAAGAGTGTGCTAATGTGGCCTTGTGACTATATATAGACCATAGAGCATTTCAACACCCGGTATTTTATGGCAAGACTGTGCTAATGTGTCCTTGAGACTATAGACCATAGGTCATTTCAACGCCAGGTATTTTATGGGCAAGACTGTGCTAATGTGGCCTTGAGACTATAGACCATAGGTCATTTCAACGCCAGGTATTTTATGGGCAAGACTTTGCTAATGTGGCCTTGAGACTATATATAGACCATAGAGCATTTAAACGCCAGGTATTGTATGGGAAAGACTGTGCTAATTTGGCATTGAGACTATAATGTTTACATATAAGTACTTGCTACGGCTTAGATGTATTTTTACAACGCATTATTAACACCTTCGACGACTCAGAACTCTGTTCTTTTTTGTGGTGTAGAAAACCGGAGAACTGATAGTGTGAAATAAAATAATGTTGTGTGTGGAAATTATGTCTTGTTTTCCTCACGCGTTTTCAATACAAATAGTCTCCAGTTTATGTCTATTATCAAACTGGTGTCAACGTGTGGTTTGAAACTGTCTTTTATTCAACATACCAAGGTTTATATTATTTACGAAAGGCAGCTTAGAGATTGTTTTAGGTTTTAAATTAGTGTTTTCTTCAAATGTTTTGTGCGCTTTGTTGTTAGGAATGTTGCATGCTTAAATTAAGTGGTTTTTTTTTTTTTGTTTTTTTTTTAACGGCGCACCAGCACTGTTAGGCTATTTAGCGCCACACAAAAGGTCATATGTATGATTATGTAAAAGATGATAAAAGTGTTTACATCGACCAGCGATATCAAAATCAAATAAAACGATAAGATGGTAACGGCAATAAATAAGTCTTCTCGATCTACGAGAAATGTAAATGGTATATGTTAATAAAGGCAGATGAAAAGTTATTGAAGATAATGGACGGTAAATACATTACATAAAAATGCTCAAGTTCATGGCGAAAAAGTTATAGCTTAGATTAAATGTTCACTGCTTTCAGGAACTTTATAATACAAGTGATGTTTATTGTATCATAAAGTTCCTTCATGTCATGCACATTGTAGTACTGATCGCGCGTAGGTTAAACTGAGTGTACTTGAGTAACAAATATCGTACAAATTCATAACGAACGGACTAATCTTCTGAAGTAAATTGGATCAGAAGGATTCAAGCCAAATCGTAGCTTTTTTAATTGAATATTAGTTTTGTCTATTTTCTATTTTACTCTTGAACATGAATTAATTTGTTATGGGCAATACTGCCACAGCCGTACAGTTGGGTCGACCATAGGAATGGACTGATGGCATGATGCATGAATCTGTGGACAGATGGATGAAAGAATGTGTGGTTACTCCACCCCCACCCCTCTTGTCGGCCCTGCGGATAGATTTTGAGTGTAGTTCATATTTTATTTGGGAATAAAACTGCACATCATATAAATAGTCTTTATACCAAAAAGAAGAAGGATAATTGTCAAGGAGCTTCTGTGAAAGTGATATAGCAGACCCAACAACATATGTAGATGTTATTTATCTCGACTGGTTTTCTTCAAATACTTCGACCGATTGCTGCCATAAATTGAGATAAAAGACTAAGTCCGAAAGCCCGAAGTAGTCCTCGTACATGTGGTGAATGATATGTAGGTTTATGGACTGGGCTTATTATAGTAAAGACAGTGGCTGCGTTTCACTTTTGGTTTCCATGCGAATCAAAATGTTTAAGTTTTAGTGCCACCATTGAACTTAGAAGTCTGTCCAAAAATCAGAAAGAATTTCCTCGCGCATGCTTACTTGCGAAGTAGAGCATGGATTGAAACGATAATGTCATATGGCATACAACAGAGGTCAAGTTCGGTACAGTTTACTGATATAAGGCCCTGTTTGAGTTACAAGGTTGCCATTTATCTTTTCATTTTCTAGTTTCACTGGTGACATAAAAAATAGAAAACTAGATACAGACCTATTTTCAGCTCAGTAAGGTGAAGGTCCCTAACACTGATCACCTGATTTTGCAATGTAGAATATTTTTATACTACTTTTCTCCTTGTATGAAATAAAATATCAACAACCCACCAATCGACCCATCCATCACCCCACTGATGATCTTGTAGATCGATTCATACATCCAATATTTTATTATTTACCAAGGCCGCGGACGCAACAAATTTCATACTGAATACAAAATATTCAACAAAAGGTAAATCCAAGCTGTAACGTTCCTCCTGCTGAGTTGATTTGTATCAGATATTACGTTACATTCCTCATACACTAAAACGGTATTTTAGTCACAAGCACACCTACTTCAACAAAGAAGCGCTTAAGGCACTTGAAAAGAATGCATTATCTGGAATCAAAAGAACAAAAATGACAGCTTTTGCTAAAAAATAAAGCCCGAAGTATGTTTTAATTAACAAAAAGGAGAAAAAATGACACTGACAGTTTTTGGATAATGTGCATACATTTTGAGATTTCCGATATGGAAAGCGCTTCAGAAAAAAATTAAATATACTTTTCTTACAGCATATGCGATGTAAATAAGCAAAGCAAATGCCATCGAGGTGATATTATGAAAAAAGTTTTTCAACTATTACAACATTAAAATAAAAAGATTATCTCCTGTTTAAAAATTCTAATACTAAATGAAAACAAAGAATGAAGAGAAAACAAAAGCAACACATGTGTATATTTGAAACAGTAACCCTATCTTTTGTATATGAAAAATTGTTCGATCGACGATCGAGAGACTCAACGGGAGAACTAGAAAACAGTATATGTTAGAAAATAACAGTAGTACTTTGTTTTGGACAATGGTAGAAACCATTATTTTTTCGGGAATGGAATACCTATTATCAGACATATAACCAAGTTACATTTGACATAAACAAACAATATCAACGTCAATAAAAAATGTGAATAAATAGGGACATGATACGCAAATAATGCAATCCTACGTTTGATCAATCCCTGGAATCCACTTGTGAGCAGTGCTTTCATTTGTGCTCATTGACTTTAATTAACATATTATTTTGGAGCTACTGAAAAATAATCCACGGATATTCTTGGTTACATCATTGTGGTACATCAGGACACCATAGGCTATTGTAATTCATTCAGAATATTGCATAGTTAGGACATGTGATATTACATTTTTAATATTGAGGATTTAATTTACAATACCGTATGTTTTTTTGAATTTTCACATTGCATTAATTTATTTGCTGATTTGACTTAAACTGATGGTTTCACTTCTTTATGTTGTGTATAATTAGACCTAGTGTCGTAACAGTTGGTTTTTACGGCACTTAAAACACATTATTTTGCTGTAGTGGAGCCTTCTATTTTCTCAAGGAGTGTGTGTGATTTGGAATTTAAACATAGCTTTTAATTTTTTTACAGACATATCGTTACGATGCCTGCAGTGTGGCAGTTTATAGTGATATCTAGCACTGGGGTATCATGCCGCAGACATGTAGCATCATGTCCCACCCAGGTACATTTATCCCGAGACCAGGAAGGCTAGTCCTGACACTAACCTCTTAATACTGAGATCCTAGCGAGGCAGCTATTAGTATCATTTTTATATGTCTTTGGTATCACATGGATGGGGTTCTATCCCGTGACCTTCCGCATCTGAGGCAGATAATCTAGCCACTAGGCCACGCTTTCTCAAGGACATACATAGCTGGCATTGAACCCGCTACCAGTTGATTACAAGTCCGATGTTTGAGACGATGGACGGATGTTAGTCATTGTTTCAAAAAAGTATGGCCGTAGACTGCTTGATAAGAACTCGACGTAAATGGCAGATTATTTGACCGCTTGTATTACCTTATATGTGCATGTCCATCATTGATTGGTTATTTGACTGACTATTTAAACCTATTTTGTGCACGTTACTTTATGACCGATTATTTAACTGACTATTTATACTTATATGAGGATAACACTTTGTTGACAAGTTATTAGACTCTCTGTATAGACTAGTAATTGTTTGAAATCATTTAGATAAGTTATTGTAATGTCATTTTTCAACACTTTATTGTGTTACCAATGGTCAGATCATGAACGTAAGATGACGAAAGAATTCAGTCTTGTAGACACCATGTATTTAGCAACACTCTTATCAGCATTTACAGATCTCATTGTTTAGGTTCAACATATTTAATAAATATACACTAATTACAGCATTGAAAACAAGAAATACATTAATCTGATGAATCAAACAATCAATCAATCAATCAATGGCTGGTTCCTCCAAGGTAATATATATCTTTTCTGCCATTTATTGGTTCGTAGGTATATAATTGCCTGCAGATCACAAACCAAACATGTATCTAATTGTCTCATCGAGCGAAGTACTAAAAAGTATAACCCTTACAAAACTCACCAAATCAGGTTAGGTTTTGTATCGCATCTGTCACATTCTATATGTTTTCATGTTTACAGTCCTACCAAGGAAACAAAACATAGCTTTATAAATGGAAACAATCTGATAATTTAAATGACAATCCTTACACCTTATTTGAGTACTGTAGGGACAACTAACACACAATACAATTAGTGTATGGAACATTTTCATGTATGATATATCTGCATTAAAAGTGATAACTTGTGAAATCTCTAAATCAACCATCTCAATTAATATACAAATAATATTATCCCCTTATATCAACACATCGTCTTTTTCTAATACAAAAATGCAAAATGAAGAGCGCGATTATTCTACCATTTAAGTTCCAAATTGTTCTTTTTACACTGAAAAGACTGAGGAGAGCTGGTTAAAGGCCACTAACGGGAACATTTTTCTCTTGACAAGCGGGACTTTGTCAGTAATTGTTTCTTAGTAGCACACTGTTTCTGGTTTAATTTAATATTCAGTGTATATTGTAATCTGCCTTAATGGACAAATTCATATAGCAGATATCCGTACATAGTATGCACTTCTAGGATCCAAAATAAAAGCCCTCCGTAAACGACCTTAATATAGTGGACACATGCTTAACGCAGACAGCGTACTGTATTTTGGGGTGGGGATGGGTTTAACGATGTTGCGTATAACGGACATTAAAAACCGAGCACATGTATCAATTTGCTTCCTTTGCATCTTTCCATAGGCACCATTTAGTCATTATGACACTTAGATAAATACTGGTTATATGCTGCTAAGTAAGTAACAAATTTGATAATAAAACATTGCACAGAACAAGCACGTCAAAATAATTGTAAATATATATACAAAAATTGGACGAATATGAAAGAATAAATTGTATGAAACACATCGTAGCTTGAAATTTATTTACTTAGTGTACAATGGTCATTTTCAGGTATGTCTAGTTACATCATAAGTTCCCTTTTCACCGATTTTAAAATCAATACGATTTCGCTTTATTCAAATCTGAAGGAATATAGATGCTGTCACAGGCAACCTACTGATAGAAGAAATGATGGTTCTGAATATCCTGTACATTAAACGCTTCAAGATTATTGTATATGACTCAACTTTTCTATAATGTTAATAATGTTTTATAGTTAAAATATTTACATATCAAGATACAAGTGTTTGGGTTGACGTATTTCACATCTTAAGAACTAGATCTATACACATCAAGGGACAAGTGTTTGGGTTGACGTATTTCACATCTTAAGGACTAGATACATGCACATCAAGATACAAGTGTTTGGGTTGACGTATTTCACATCTTAAAGTCTAGATCATACACATCAAGATACAAGTGTTTGGGTTGAGGTATTTCACATCTTAAGGACTAGATCCATACAGATAAGGGTAAGTTTGTTTCACGAATTGACATCTTAAATTGCTGGATTATCATTCCTATTGAATGTAATTGTACAGTAAAAGGTTTGAAAAGGAATTATATTATCTCTATAAGCTACTATTTTCCATTGTATGCATCATTCAGCGTCACACCTGTACCAGACGTAAAGCACGTGGAGAGTACAGATTGTATTAAACATGAACCTCTCTATAAAGGACAGGTTCTTTGAATGTCTCCATATATAAAGGGTCAATTTAATTAGGCCAATGCCAGTGTGATGTACACATCCAAATTCAGACCGTCTTGTATGCGATTTAACGTATCCAGACTTTGCTTTGTTTTTGTAGGGAAACATCTATTGCATACATTTATTATTTTTGTTCTACAATTGATTTCTTATTTTCCTATAGGATGAAAGGCGTCCATCGTCCTAGCTCTCCGACCATACCAATGTAGATGAACATTTTCTCTAAGCCGAAATGTGGCACTAGTCTCAGTGGCACCATCGCTGCGCCAGAAATGTTCCCAGTACAAGATTGTACACTGTTATGGTAAAAATTGACTAGTACGCTGGAAATATTCTCGTATGTAAAAATATATAGTACCATACTATTTTAAAATTTGCTTGTGCGTCAGAAATATTGTCGCATTTCTCTCTACGAGACAGCATGTACGCCAGACACATTATCGTATCCCTCTATACTATATGGTAAGATACAATTATACAATTTACTTGTCTGTTATAACAAGTGATGTATCGGTCTATGCTATTATAAAATCTACTTGTGGGCCAAAAACAATATCGTATCCCTGAAAACTAGCTGGAGATTAAGAGTAGATAGTAATTGTAGATTGTGGAGTTTTGTATCTCTCACTGGGTAATCATTTGAATTTTAGGATCTATAATTTTAATCTATCGCGAAGTCATTGGTTTAATTGTATTTTGTGGACCTATGAAAGAAGCACCGTGTATTTGTTTTAATTGTACGCTGTGGAATTTTAATCTATCACTGGGTATTTGTTTTAACTGTAGGTTGCGGAATTTTTAATCTCTCGTTTGGTCATCGTTTTTATCATAACCTACGGGATTTTGAATATATCACTGTGTCATTGGATTTCTTGTTTTCTGTTGTGCTACATCGTCTTACCTTTATCAGTTTCCTTACAGTGAGCTATACTCCATTTACAAGAAAGAATGATATTTACAACAAAGCACCATCTGAATGTGTGTGAGAAATTGTTGTAACCAATTAAATAAGTAGTGATATAAATCAGTTCGAAGTCATGATTTATTCTTCTGACTAACGTACATGGGTGCGCAACAAAGAGTGTACGAGAGAGAGAGAGAGAGAGAGAGAGAGAGAGAGAGAGAGACGTAATGTGAAGTTGTTTACATTTGCAGCATGCGCAATGGAGAGAATGTTTGCATACCTCTATGTTACCTTTATGTACTGTGACTGAAATATCGTTGGATATTGTAAAATGGCTGCCCTTATGTGATTAGAAAATCAGCTTGAACTAATCTCAAGTACACTATCTGTAGCTGTTATAAAATAAGCAAGATGAAATTTGCCAGACAAGAAAAAGCTGCAATGAATAAATCGTAAAATATTAAAAAGTAGAAAAAAGGGAATTGGCTGTTTTATCTTCCAATTTACGTCTAAAGTTAAGGAAGTGACAATGACCAAGCGGAGCTAGCAGTTGTTTGTCTGGTGCAAGTAAGAAGCTAGGCTAAACTGTATACTCTCTACAACTCAAATTATATCCATGAATCATACACCAGCATAAAGGGAAACGTCCTTTTAGCAACAGTTAAGATATACAAAGTCCTTTTCGCAATACCTAAGATATGCAAAGTCCTTTTGGCAATACCTAAGATATACAAAATTCTTTAAGCAATACCTAAGGTTTACAAAGTCCTTTTAGCAGTACCTAAGATATACAAAGTCCTTTTGACAATACCTAAGATTTATAAAGTACTTTTAGCAATACCTAAGATATGCAAAGTCCTTTTAGCAATACCTAAGATCTGCAAAGTACTTTTAGCAATACCTAAGATATATAAAGTACTTTTAGCAATACTTAAGATATACAAAGTCCTTTTAACAATACCTAAGATATACAAAGTCCTTTTAGCACTACCTAAGATATACAAAGTCCTTTTAGCAATACTTAAGATATACCAAGTCCTTTTAGCAATACCTAGTATATACAAAGTCGTTTTAAAGAGTCAGTATAATCACTGAGAAAACCTCTGAAATGACGTTTCTTTAAAAATAATGTAAACCTATGCAAAATAAGAAGCTGTGTGGTGCCACCTATAACAAACCTGAAACTTTGTGCAATTTTGTTTCTTTGTTTAATATCATTGTGTATGGTTTTCGCAACAAAACGGTACACTAATACTGATATTATTGTGTATATTGAGAAAATGCAATGTGCATTTTCAACGTAGATCGTTTTCGGAGGGGTGGGGGCTTGGCTTGAGCGAGACATTGGTACTAATGAAATACTCTGCTATGGTAGCAAAAGGAACATAATAATTATTCAAAAGTTTTCATACTTGCGACTTGTATGTTTCAGCTATAAAACCAAAATTAAATCATACAAGAATAATACCTATTATGTCTTTATGGGTGTGCGAATTAGATATGATGTACTTTTGAGAAAGTGACATGTGAAGTTGCTTGCATTTGAACATGTACAGTGGAGAGGATGTTGGCATACCTCTAACCTTTTCATACGGTAACAAAGTGGTATTCCTTACACGAAATATTATTGTTTTATACCTTTCCCAGACAGATATACTTCGTTTACATTTCTACCATTTTTTTATTTCTAGTCCTTCTTTAAATGATCTCTCGCCATTTCATGAAAACAAACATAATAGAGAAAGAGATGCAAATTGACTACTATCTATTCATACTCATAGTTTACTCTCTTACCTATTTTTTCTTTTTGTTTTTCTTTCTTTCTATCCACGAAGAAATTTAGAACGTCACAGTTCAATAATAACAAATTTCGCTCTGCAATTTGAGAAGAGCATTTTAGAAAATATTTGCATAGTGTCTGGGTCGTTCGAGTAAAACATGTTGCGTGTAGAAATTATGACTTGTTTTCGTCAAGCGCTTTTAACACCTATTATATCTATTATCAAATTGGCCTCACAGAGTAGTTTCGAACTGTGCCCTATTTACGTTATTAGTTCTTTTCAAATGTCCTTAGCTCTTTGTTGATATGAATAATGAATGCTTCAAGCGAGTGTAATTGGGTATCAAATATCGTTCTGACACGGACACAACGTATTAATCTGCTAAAGTAAAACAGCTCAGCGGGAGGAAAGTCGGAGAGTAGACTCTTTTTATTTGAATATTATTTTGTATATTTCTCTACAACACTACGAACTTTGTTACGCAATGGCGGCTCCAGTCATACAGTTGCAGTCGGCCTTGGATTGATGAACCGATGGATGCATGGATGAATGTATGGAAGGATTGACGTATAGGTGGATCCTTGGGTCGATAGACGGATGGATATGGCAGATAGTTCATATTTCATCTGAGAATAACAGCTAGACTTCATGCCAAAAAGGGGGAATATTGTTAATGAGTTTTAGTTTAATGAGTTTAAAACTTATTTTTGTCATGTTTGTCATTAGCTTTGTTTCATAAGTGAGCTGGAGAAAAGTAAAAGGTAAGTAATAAATCAGTTCAGAGGACTCACTCACAGCCTAAATGAAGCAAAGAAACAACTTCGTACTAAATGTAAAGACAAACTTTACCCAATATAACGCAAAACATGCCTGGAATGGAATATGTTTTCCACGATGACGTGATTTTGTTATAAACAAGAATGTACGAAATTAATATAGCGCTTACACAAAAAACACCACAGAAGTAGATGATGTTTACCTCGATGGGTTTTTCTTAAAGTTCTTGGAGCAATTGTTGTTGTTGTATAACACAAAAGAGTGTGTTAGTGTGTGTGTGTGTGTGTGTCTCTGTTTGTTTGATTTTGTTTTTGTTTTTGTCTTTTATTAACGTAGCTTTCACAATTTTAGTCCTATCGCTACGATGTCTACAGTGTGGCAGTTTATACTGATGTCGAGTACTGGGGCTACATGCCGCAGATATACGACATGACGTCCCAACCAGTCACGTTATCCTGACAAGAGGGCGATGAGTTCTAGCACTGAACTATTAATGCCGAGCGTCTACCGAGACAGCTGCTTGTACCATTTTTAAGTCTTTGGTATGACTCAGCTGGGGTTCGAATTTGCGACCTCCCCCATCCGAGTCGGACGCTTTAACCCCTTATGCCATCGGAGGGGATTGATTCAAAAGACGATGTATGAAAGCCCGAAGCAGTGTGTGTGTGTGTGTGTGTGCGTGTGCGTACGTGTGTGTGTGTGTGTGTGTAATTTGTATTTTTAACGTAGTGTTCACAATTTTCCAGTCATATCGCTGCGATGTCTGCGGTGTGGCCGTTTATACTTATGTCTAGCACTGGGACATCATGCTATGTTCCACTAAGTCATATTACTCTGACACCAGGCCGACCTGTCCTAACACGCACCTCTCACGCACGCCGTGGTTTGAACCCGCGACCTTCCGCATCCGAGGTAGAAGTTTTGACCATTTAGGCCACCGGAACTTTCGTCGAAGTAGCCCGGATGCATGTGATACGTAATCATAACATTTTAGATTAAGACACACTGTCGCAAAGAGAATGCCAAGTGTGAGCTTCATGATTCCTGCCCATCAAAATGTTTTAGTGTAAATGCAACCATAAAGCATAGAAGCTTGCTCCTAAATCATTAGGAATTACCTTACTCCATAACTTGTACAGCATAGATCGATACGATCATCGGTTATGACAAACAATAAAGGTAACGATAACTTCAATTTACTAATATACTGAATGCATGCCTTTACAGTTGTAACCAGTACTGATCTGAACATGGGTATCCATGTTCTCTGGACTCGTCTACTACTATTCCCTTTGCATTTTCCAATTCCACCGACGAAATAAAACTAATCGGAAATATCACGAAACCTATATTGATCTAAAAAAAGTGAAGACCCTTACCTTTATTACCCGAATTTAGCATGCATATTATTTTTATGCCTAACTGTATAGTATACAATAAATTATCAACAATGCTCCAATCGAACCTTCCATCTTACCACTGACGCACCTGTTCAGCAATTCATACATTCACTATTTAATCTTTTACCAAGGCCTTGACTGTAACAAATTTTCGACTGAAAGCAAAATATCAAATAAAAGGAAAAGAAAACAAGTTCTAATTTGTTTCCCGCTGATCAGATACAATTTAGCAGATAATTGCGTCTCACAAACACCGGAAAGATATTTTAGACCTGAAGACGCCTATTACAACAAGGAAAGGTACAATGCCTTTGAAAAGAACGAATACAATACATTGAAATGAAAAGAACTAAAATAAAAATATTGTGGTAAATAGTAAAGACCATGGTACAATTAAGGAAAGTTTGAAATGCAGTATTTTGATAATGGGCATGCATTATAAGATTCCCGATAAGGAAAGCACTTCAGAAAAATAATCTATAATTTTCTCATGCATGAACATATGTCATGTAAACAAACGAAGCAGATACTATCGACATGAATTTATGATAATTCCTCAACTGTTGCAACATAAAAACAAGAATAAATATCTCACGTTAGAAATTTTTTTAAAACGATAAGAGGAAGAGACAATGACAATTACACCGGATATATGGATGCATATCAAAGCTCTCTTTCATACATGCGAACTAGTTCGATTGATAAATGAGTGTTTCAATGTGGGTGGGGGCTCAAGCGGAGCAAGAAATCATGTTAGTAACATAACGGAAGTACATCGTTTTGGACAATGGTAGAATGAAGTATTGCTTTTAGAATGGAGTACTCATTTATCACCCATACAAAAAGTTACTTTTTTGTGGACATCGATCCTGCTACTCTTGGATTAAAAATCATACAAAACTTCTTTGAAGTATTTGAAGAAAAAAATAAAACAAACAAACAAACAAATACCAACAAATTCAAGAGGCTTACACAAAAGAACTTATGTAAACTTAATTTAGCTTACAGTTTCAGTAAAAAGGACCATTTATTTTCATTATCATAGTTCTGAGAACTTTGTATAAAATATGTGTGTGTGTGTGTGTGTATGTGTGTGTGTGTGTGTGTATGTGTGTAAAAGTTCAAGTTTATGTTAACTGGTGGATGCGAATGGATTATTGAAAGGCATACTGATTGACTGTCCCACTGGCTGACTCTCTGACAGCCACTGTGTCATGCTGACCAAACACTGCATTATATTCAACATTGTACTAGACACGCTTGTTGACTCTCTGGAGACCATGATATCACCAAATGTCGGTATCCGAAAGCATTGAATTATAGTGTACATTGTACAAGACACACTGGTTGACAAAATGAAGACCACGTTACAATGTTGACCTAGCGTTGACATCCTAAAACGCTGTATTCTATTGTAACGTTTACTAGAACACTGATTGACTATCTGAAGACCACGTTACAATCTTGACCTAGCGTTGGTATCCTGAAACGTTGTATTCTTTTGTAAAGTTTGCAAAACACACTGGTTGACTACATGAAGACCACGTTACAATGTTGACCTAGCGCTGACATCCTAAAAAGTTGTATTCTATTGTAACGTTTACTAGACACACTGGTTGACTATCTGAAGACGACGTTACAATGTTGACCGAGCGTTGGCATCCTGAAACATTGTATTCTATTGTAACGTTTACTAGACACACTGATTGACTATCTAATGATTATGACATTATTCTGGCCAGACTTTCAATTCCATTGTACATTGTACTAGAGATGCGTACATTGTACATTGTACTACAGATGAGTACATTGTACATTGTACTAGAGATGCGTGCATTGTACATTGTACTAGAGATAAGTACATTGTACAGTGTACTAAAGATGCGTGCATTGTACATTGTACTAGAGATGCGTGCATTGTACATTGTACTAGAGATGCGTGCATTGTACATTGTACTAGAGATGCGTGCATTGTACATTGTACTAGAGATGCGTGCATTGTACATTGTACTAGATATGAATATCATGGTATCAATGTTGACCAAATGTCGGTATCCTAAAACTGTGAGTTCTGTTGTGCATTGCACTAGAATCTAGATATACAGGTTGGCTATTTGACTACATGGTGGTCATGTTGACCAAATGTCAGTTTCCTAAGACTTTAAATTTTATTTTACATTGTATTAAACACACTGGTTGACTCTCTGAAGACCATTATATTATGTCGCCCAAACACTTAGTTTTATTTGCGTTGTGGAGATGCTGTTTACACTGGATATACTGTACAAGTATATGCTGATACAGATGCTTGGAAAACATGCACTCTCAGTCCACCCTCATAGCTTGGCATAATGGAAAAATCTAACAAAAGTAGTGACATATGTAATAAGATAAGCATCCTTTTTACCATTCTACATTTCATTATTTCAATTATTCATTTAATATTATACCGATCCAATGATGAATCAACATGTGCATCAATTAAACTGTAAAGCTTCATTATAGCTTTCTAAACGTTGTTCTAAACCAAATCCATTTTCATTTATATAATGTCATTTCTAATGTATCAATAATTATCAGATTTTAGAGACTTGACTCTTCAACTGAAAGTTAAATGACTCAAACATGGGCAACTAAAGAGTTATATTTGTGTAATTTGCTGTTTCAAAGTTATCTATAAATTTAACATATTTTAGTTTCTTTTAACAGCTACGAGTAATGGTCAGCGGTCCATAAGTTCATAATATGGCATGATTGAGACACTATGAAACATAACATACACGAACAATTAAAGGGAGTTAAGTACGCACTTTCAGGTCTATCATATGTACGTCAACTGCTTATAATACCCTAAAAATCATTCGGTACACAAAATTTAAACTTTCGTAGCTGCTTGATTCGAAAAGGAACATATTCCTACGTGGGACTGTGTTGTCAACTCTTCTAGTCTAATCAACTCTTGTACCTCTTTCTTGTCTAATCAACTCTTGTACTTCTTTCTAGTCTAATCAACACTTGTACTTCTTTCTAGTCTAATCAACACTTGTACTTCTTTTTAGTCTAATCAACTCTTGTACTTCTTTCCCCATTACTCAGATGCACATTCTCTTGGATTTCTGTCTGTCAACACATGCGCTAATTCTCTTATAATTGGTAGATTTGATATAGTGATGAATTCAATCAACACTTATTGACACAATCTCATGCAGATCAGTGGTAAGCTGATTTCCTACTTCCAATAAGTCGTCCCTATATCTGAAACATGACCCTATGCTTTTTAATAAATTCCCTCCTCTTTTTTGGATTGTTGATGTCCATGAAATCCATTTCTGCATACACGATTGTTACCCATTGTAACCCTTTGTTACCCACTGTAACGCCATTTATTACTCATTGTTACCTATTGTAACACCCTTTCTTATTCTCTTGTCTTTGTTTCTATATAAGATATACAATATATAATTATTTCTCTGTAAAGATTACATTTAATAGTTGTTCCCTAATTTATGATATATATATATCAATGCAATAAACCGACAACGAACAATACAAAACTAGTATTTAACAAGACTGAGCGCTTTCGACTCTTCAACAAGTCTTTTTCAAAGGCATATACAAAACATAGACGAGACAAAGAAACAAAACACGAAAACGTTATGTTTGCAAAATTTTACATGGCTGTTTCCACAAGAATTAAACATTTAACTTTATTATGTTTCAACTACTTTATCTCAACTCGTTCCTGATAGTGTGAAGCATGAAGTCCAACTCCTGGGAGCACTTTTTGTCAGCATGAAAACAAATTGAAAAATATACCCAAGACTTCCTGATAGTGTGAAGTATGAAGTCCAACTCCTGGGAGCACCTTTTGTCAGCATGAAAACAAATTGAAAAATATACTCAAGACTTTATATTATTAGGTATCAATGTATGTCTGCATTGGCGCTAGCTATGGCAATATATGCTAATTGGGATAAAAATATTATATTGCAGTGAGTATCCACTTGGAAACATAGTGTAGTGCAACAGATAAGTTGCTACAATCTTTGACCATTGCTAGTGTAAAATACTTTTGATATTCAAATTATACCTAAAACATTGGTATTTAGGATGAATGCTGCTTGATAAGAAATGACCAAAGTTAAATGAGAGCAGGATCTGGATCAGAACATTCCATGGTACAGCTCGTTTCATTTAACCAGATATTCAAAACTGTACATGTTTTCAAGAGTTATATGATCACATGGTGAAACGTTTATTGCCATAATATAAGTGTGCATGGAAAATATGCCAATGTTAAGGAGGCAAAACTGTTGAAGCACACATGATTATCTCATTTTTAAAAGGTCAGGTGCACTATGTTCAACAGTTTTCCATTGCTCCTTTAAAATGTTCTATTGTTGCCCAAATCTGGATTGTGAGGGACACGGTGTTTCTGTTCTTTGGAATCTTGTGTGCAACAATGCATATAAATGTTTTGAAAAGCATTTTAGCTAAAACGCTAAGTTACTGTGACTATTTATTCATTAAAAGTAGCTATATGTTTAATGATCACCAATGCAGTCATTGCATATCAGATAATGTTCATTCAAAATAAACCAGATATGGTCGGAAGTCGCTGAGTGAAAACTGCATGTGGTTATTGTCATCCATTTAAACGATGTTATGAAAACACATGGTGGCAATGATACATGGTAGATCAGAACCATTTTAATTTTGTAACTAGATATCATATGGGTACTTTTCAGTAAAAATGACATATCAAATATGACAATATGTTGGCGGAGGGGGAGTGGCAATAACAATATTTTCATGGCAGCTATCAGGTTGGCATCATTTTCATTTAGAATCAAATGAGCAATGCAAAAACACTTTTGGGTAAAACACTATGTCAACGTGACAATCGATTTAGGATTAGTAGCAATAACTAGGTATTCTTAGAATGGCTGCCATGTTGGTCATGATGTTTGAGCGTCGCCATTTTCACACAGGGCCATGTCTCCTAGGGGTAATGTACTAGTAGTAATGCTTCATGGCAATTCTCTCAGTATTTTAAGATGATTAGTAATAACACTCTTGTGCTAAGCAACAATTGTCAAAATATATTGGACACTGGACTATAGATGTAAGGCCATCTTATATGCTCTTTTGATCTATAAATATTTATAACAAAATAACCATAACTGTGTCAGCATAATTTGACTTCTTTTGAAGGTCAATGACACTCTGCTTAAGTTCAAGAAAGAGATAAATCTCCAATGTTGGTACAAAAGCCACTAGAGGCCTCTTCATAGCTTTTCTGGCTGTATAGTTCTCTGAAAACAATCGATGTGTCATCTGTCACATGAAAATCATACTTACAATTACGTATAATTAAAGGTGACTACAAAATGAGAAATAGTACCTGTATCTATAACTAGGTGATTATGAATGTTAATCATGCTAGCAAACAAGTGACATTGCAGAATCCTGTCTGTGCCATTACAGCGGTAGGCACAGACATGTTAAGGGCGTTTAAAGGATCAGTAATTAAAAATGCTCAGAAATTCAACAACTAATGAAATAGTTCAATATACATTACTTTAAAGGAGACCAGAAACCAATGGAAATACAGAATAATAATAAAAGCACTATAGAAGAAAACCTGACTCTGAAGTATTATCTGCGACCGTAATGCCAACATTTAAATATTGGCATATCTTCTAGGAGCTGAATTTCCGTGACCTCGTATGCAAAATTTCCGCGCCTATTCGGTTACTTTCGGAGTGTGACGTCATAGTAGCGACTCTTAGCATCCCAGCTGGGAGTTGCCAGAGTAAAAGACAATGCCGTTTTGCGTTGCTTACGGGTGTAATAGCACATTAAGAAAAGCCTGTGGACAGCATTTTGTTTTTCTTTTCTAAAGATAAAGGCATAAAGAAAGTATGGATACATTATTACAAGCGAGTTGCTTTCAAAGCAACACCATACAGCACTCTGTGATCATTACATTTCTAAAGGAATGTTACGAGAACGATCCTGAAAAAAATGACAGCTCTAGGATACGCAGATGCTAGGCCTAGACTGAAAGTTGTCGCTGTTCCAGACATACTGTTGGATATTTTAAATCCTGGTAAAAGTATTAAATGTGCGAGTTACGAAAATAGGCAGAAATCCGAGTAAGTGACCACAACATGCAACAATCAATTCACAGATCTTTTATTTACAACAGCAGTGCTAAATATGTGATAGCCCGACACCCGGAGCCCCTCTAATTTTAGTTCGGGTCCATCCTGTATTCAAAGTTATGTGCCCGTCGGGTTTGTCGGAAAAAATTGTTTTCCTGAGGAAACTTGGATCGCGCTGATGAAATGAGTAAATGTATTTTCAAGATGTTGACATACATACCTTAACACGGCACAATCGAAATCAATCACCTCTGTCCTTGGTGAAATTCAGATCCGATTTTAATCAAATGGAAGCTTTGCTAAAAATAAGATTATAAACCCCTGACACGGTCGTGTTTCGAGAAAACACAATTTTCAGTAATCTTAAACAAAAATTATAAAAAAAAAACTTTTAGTCTATGCCTGTACACGTAGTATGTATAAACGGTAATCTGTAATGATTGGAACTGATATAAAACTATCCCTTGGGATGTTTAAATAGCAGCGACTAAAAGAAAAGAGGTCAGTTACAAAACCAAAGTTTCAATTTAACTGGCTGCCAATAGAAATTGGGGGGAGGCTACTATTGACCCCACCCCTTGCCCCAATGTGCGAGCGCCCATGGGACGCACCATTTCTCCTGTGATACGCCTTATTATCCCCCAGGAGGAGACCCTTGTATCTTATTCTGGTCAGCTGTGGCTAAACTGCATAATAGCTAAAGGTTAGACTTGAGTACACAAGCATAAGGCCAGTGTGACTAATTAACAGTTAATCCTTATCAATTAATTTATCTTGTGAAAAGGGCTGCCTTTCGGACATACTTCAAAGAAACCATGTTCTACAATATGTATATGTAAACATCAGCATTGATTGGCAAATAAACGATGCCCATTTTATTGTAACTTATGATGCCTAGGACTTCATTTTAACAGTTAAAATCTGTTTTTCCCACATTTAAATCCCACCTTATTTCCTTAGGTTTAAGTCTTAAGGCGTGTAACACTGTTTACTGAATAAAATATTTATTCTGAATTAGTTTTGGGGGGGCACATATACTGCGTGGCATATTTTCTTTTATTCCTTCTTTTAATTTAATCATGGTAATTAAACTTTGCATATACAGTAGAGGAATGTCAGGTGTTAACTGGTCGAGTTTCTTTGGTGGAAATGGAGATTGATTTTGTTTGCAGAGAAAAGTAGGCAACATTCACAGTGACCTTTCATGGCATTTAAGCTAATTGGTGACAATTTTATTTTTTTTAATGTTTTTATTACTACAATTCTGTTGTAGGGTTTTAAAAAATCAGAAATTTACGTGAATAATGTTTAATCTTAACATTCTATTTACTGAAGAAAAAAACTCGTGTGATATTTATTATTTCGTCACTACAATATTCACAAATGATAAAATAGAATATGGCACCTGTGGATTGTATATGTTTTATCTATTTATGTATGGGTTTTTTTCTTCTGAGAAATGAAAATTGGCAGACATAATGTAATAATAAGGAGTTCTCTGCGAAAACTCGGGAGATAGTACGAGATCGGGAGGTATGTGTGGAAATACCCCCCAAATCAGGTTTTTCTCCCGGCTTGAGAGTTGACAGGTATGAAATGTCCGGGCTTGTGGAATTTCAGTTAGGACTAGTGAGTTTATTTAAGTCACCAGCCCTGGGCCTGGGCCTAAAAAAAAATTTCTTTCAGCACTGACCAGTAGGTACATAAACTATTTATACCAGACATGTATATACTATCAGATTTTTCAATACGCTATCTGTATCCTGCATGTAAAATATACTGTGATTGAATCATAAGAAGGAAGCTTCTTAATGTTTAAATTAATTACTTATGATTTCTGCTTTGCAGATTTATTTGTGGGGGGGGGGTGTGTGTGTGTGAAAAACTAATGCTTAAGTTTCGACCGACGAAAACCGTTCTCAATGCCTTTTACACTTCCAAAGTAATGGATATTGTTTCACACACAAGTCTGTCCCCGTCCTGGTCTCTTCGCCCAGAATTCAGTATTATCTCTCAGCGTATCAGTGTTGGATGTATATTTTCAAGATATCATACCTTCGGCGGCGGTGGTGTGTGTGTGTGTGTGTGTTTGTGTGTGTGTGTGTGTTGGGGGTAGGTAATGAATATGTCATTTACATATAATACGATTGAACCTCATCCTTCTTAAATGAATTTATTGCATTGTGGTAAATTTTAAATTTTTACACTGGGCACAGTCACTTAATCCTTAGCACATTTCTGCACATCACACGATGTATAAGTATTTATTTAAAAATTACATTGCATTTTTTAAATTCCAAGATATGAAATATGAGCAACTTCTTACTGTTGTACTTTTCTGCTGTCAGGTCTTAAACACATTGTTAACACACAATTCAACAGCTATAGTTATGAGCATAACTCGGAAGCATATTCAACTTTTGAATGAGCAACCCAAATCTGGTCTCCTCCTGTCTGTCTCGCTCACCACGTATATGTTTGTATTTGAAGACTGGCTAGTATGGCGTCACGGGACCACGTGATCTGTCGTCTCATCAAAGCTCGGAAAAACTCGGCAGTTTACGGAATCGTGGTATCTTCCTTGCAATATAATCACTACCTGCCTTCGATATTTAATTTATAAACATCACAGTCCATTTAAAATTTGTAGAGAATTACATACATAAATGGAAATTTTTTGTTTCTGGTCTCCTTTAAAATTTGTTTTTATTTTCCTGAGTGAAATCAGTACATTTATTCACTATTTCCAGCAAATAACAAGAATCTATATAGACCACACCGCCATTGCTTTTTGTCTCTGCCACCACTTACCCATTCAAATGACCAGGCAATGCATAATTCAACTCATCCTATGTCACTCCCACATCATCATGATCAGTCCTAATTATGGCCACACACATTACTGTTGCTTGGCATGGGATTATGTACAATATTTGGTCCAAATTATGGCCACACACATTACTGTTGCTTGGCATGGGATTATGTATAATGTTTGGTCAAAATTATGGCCACATACATTAGTGTCTCTTGTAATGGGATTATGCAAAATGCTCGGTCCTAATGACAGCCGCATGCAGTGTTCATTCTTGACATGGGGTTATGTACAATGCTGGGTCCTAATTATAGCCACATACAGTAGCGTCTCTTGGCATGGAATTTTGTAGAATGCTGATTCCTGATAATGGACACACACAGGGATAATGCAAATTGCTGGGTTCTAATTATGGCCACATACTGTATCGACTCTTGGAATGTGATTTTACACAATGCTAGGTCCTAACTATGATCACATTAGTGTTTATTGGCATGGAATTATGCCCAATGCTGCACCATAATTATGGTCACATTCAATATCAACTCTTCGCATCAGATTATGCACAGTTCTGGATCCTAATAATGGTCAAATACTGTAGGAACACTTCGGAGTGGATTATCCATGATGCTGTGACCTAAGCATGGACACCTATAGCAGTCACTCCCGGCAGGTAGTGATGTATCCTGATAACAATATATCATGTTGCTTGGATCAAGACATGAAATCCTCTTCCACAAGGAAAGTATCCTATGTAAAGTCAAGTCTGAAAAATGCATACAGTTCTTATTGTATTGAGCACTTTAAAACAAAATCCTGTGGACTGCCATAATTTTGTCAGGAAATTAGGCTGAATGTTGCACATCATCTAAGCACAAAAACATTGATTCAGTTCTACCTACAAGTGTGTAATTAATACAAAGTCCATAATTTTATTTTGTTGTTGTTGTTGTAGGGTTTAACGCCATTTTTCTGCACACGATAGGCTACACATGGCGGCTAGTATTAATGGTGGAGGAAGACCGATATACCGTTGTTAAGTGCACCAATTAAGTATACAGGAAGCTTTACCGTTTAAATCTTCAAGAAATAAATATGATGGCCGAGCTAAAACCAATGTTCCAACCCCATTTTCATATCAAGTTGTATTCATGCTCTACCATCATAGCATGCACACTGTACCTTTACTTTGTACCTGATGCTCTTGCTTCATGATTTTAAGCTGTAGCTAATATGCTTCATAGACGGAGATAACCTGTCTCCTTCGCTTCTCCAACTCTGGGCTGTATACCTTTCTACCAAATACAGCTTCAATGTCATCAAGCACAGCTTTGAACTTGTTCCAATAATCCTCAAAGTCTTGTTGGCTAAGCTTTCCATCCGGGGAATGACCACTGATATGGTTCCTATAGGAACGAATTCGCTGCACGCTAGCTCCCAGAGATGTGTCCCTTGGTTGATCTTGTGGATCACTTCCCCAGCCTGCCAATGGAGCAGTAACTTTGCTGACATTTCTGATTAGGGTATATAACAAAGAAAGGTCGAATTCGTCTACTTTTCCTGATTTCTGGCCCTTATTTCCTGGGAAAACCAGTTGAATCTGATCCTGGTTAAGAAGAGCATTCTGCCAGTGTCCTGGCCTCACCTGTCGTCTGGTGGTTAAACTTGCTTGGTTGGCCAGGATTGCCTTGGAGATGTCTGTGTGAGGTGCAGGAACTTGGGTGAGGAGAATGTCCCTCAGGGCATTTCCACAAACAGTTACTAGAGCAACACAGAGTCGAGCATGATTCATGTGCTTAGGTGTTATGAGTGAATCAGGATCATGGCCCTAAAGAGAAAGGATGGTCGGACTTATTACAAGACCCACATCATCAATGATTAATACGAAAATGCTAATTGAGAACATAATTGCACTAATGCATACAGTGTAAAGAAAAATTTTGTTTCATCTATAGTACAACATAAGTAGATACATTGTTTCCCTTTTTTCGCACAAAGAGAGTCCCTGGCTCTAAGAAATTGAAAAAAAATCAGGCTGGGATATTATTATTTATGGGACATTGGTCTATTGGAACAATTTTAGTCCTAAATGAGACAATCTCATATACAAGTCCTAAAATATCTAAAAAGATCCCAGCTTTTATTAAATACAGTCAAACCTGTCTTAAGCAGCTACCTATGGGAAAGGATCAAACTGACATGTTAATACAGATTACCTCTGAATGGATACTGCACTATCAAACTTGATTTCTTGACAAATATTGGACATAAAATATAGTTGTTATTTATTATGTCAATCAATTTTCTAATCAATGCTAAGTCAGAATGTCACCATCAAATCCAGAATGTAGGAAAATAATACTGTTTTGGTATTATTTCATATTATAAAACGAGGCAGAAACTACTTTTCCTTGAACTTTCCTGGTTACAACTGAACATGCGTGGATAACTATGAGGTAGCCACACCTGACATCACAACCCCTTATTGAAGCCTCATACCATGTTCAGATACAAATAGTTAAAAAGCTATTAGAAACCTCGAATATAAACTTTCTAGTTATTCAGCAGATGATATACACGGTAATGTAAAATTTTACTAATGCACAAAAGCTATAAATCACACGAGAACCTGCAGCTCCTACGAATCAATGAACTCGTATTAATAATGGTGATAGCAGTATAAATGACTGATGATCCATTGATAAGACTGATATTCATTTGCATATCGGCTGTAAAAATAAAATAGTTTATGACTTGAGATGAAATTTGTATCAGAAAGGTTGAATTATTAAGCAATTGCTATTTTCAGTTACATTTTGTAAATATTGACCTATCTGAAAATTGATAGATGCATAAGAAAAATATCATCCTCGCAGTAATGCAGTTGTGATTGCTAGATCAATTTGCATTGTCAGCATTGCAAATCAAAATCATGACTCTGTGCTTTGCATCTGAAAAGATCCAGATTTTCTGATACTGAAAAATCGATCGCACGGGGAGGGGGGACTTGTAATTTGCACAATTGGGAATATTTTTCAGGCATTTAGCATAACTTACAACTTAAAGAATTTAGAAATTCAAGTCGAAAACGTCAAGCTTTCCTGATGTAAATCTGTCATGCAGTACATTTTTCCTTACCGTTTGCACACACACACACAAACACACATATATATATAGTATGGGCCCCGAGTGGCCGAGTGGTCTAAAGCGTTCTCCGTTACGGATCACTGCCATCTCACCTTTGTCTGCGCCGGTTCGAGACTCAGAATCAGCCAATGTTCGTATGTGAGAAAGCATGCCAGTAGCTTCTCGTGGGTCGGTGGTTCTTTCCGTGGTTTTCCTGGGTTCTTCCTCCACCATTAATACTGGCTGCCATATATAGCCTATCGTGTGCTGAAAAATGGCGTTAAACCCCACAGCAACAACAACAACATATATAGTAAGGATGCAACTTGCTCAGCTGCATATTAATCATATCTGGAGTTGGCTGTCTCTGAAGTAAACGACCTAGACCAATATAAAAATATCTCTGTAATCAGACTTCAAACATGCTTGAATTTATGTCTTTTTTATAGCAAGATTCCAACAGTTACAGACACTGAAAGTCAGCGCATTGCGATACTCTGATGATGCACACGTTTACATCTATGTTTCTGCCAATTATTTCTGTCTCACCAACAGCATTTAACTGAAACTTGTAATAAGTTTTAACAAATAACATTGGTAGGGAAAATTATTTACAATGCCATGAATAAATGAAGGTAGATAATTTTTATGTGCTTTAAAATCTTGAGAGAACTAGTGCACCGTTAAGCCAGTGAAGTCGTGTGATTACCCATATCTGCCATTTCTCAACCTCGAAATATACCAGTTCTTTTTCTACGTCAACATCACTAAATCATCTCAATTTGATAAATTAAAAAAAACTCGTTGTTGCCTACAGCAGTATCAGAGCCTCTTACTCAAGTTATTGAAAGTAATGAATGAAATCTGTGGCATCTATTTTGGAGCGTGGAGAATCCACCCAGTAACTTTAAATATCAGACTAGATCTTAAATAGCAACCACATGATCATAAAAAAGGTCATTTACCTCAATGAATATAGTATTTCGTAGGGGTTTTACCCTGAAGTGGTGCTACAAAAAATACAGCTAAAAATGGCTATGTTTACAGCAGGTATCAAAATAATGCTTCCATTAGGTGAAGGGTTAAGATAATTAGTACAGGTCATTTTTAAGCTAACAATAGGTTGAGTACATGGATTTTAGCTCTAGACCTAGCCTGGGTTATGAACTTAGAAGGTTCCAGATAATGAACCTGTTTACAGTTTTGGAGTAATTTTATGTTGGGATGATCGAGTTATGGATGTAGGTAAGATGGGGATCTCTTTTGAGGTGGGATGTATTGCGACATAGCTCAAGTAGGGATGTAATGTAGAATTCAGGTGTATGTATACAAGGAGTAATAAGGGAACAATTATTCCTATTTTTATTTCAGTCTGCAGAAGTATTTACTGCTATGCTTAGATTTGATTTAAGAGGAATCATTTATTTTTATTATTTATTGGAATTAAAAGGTGCTCATATTAATATTTGGACTAAAACACTACTTTGAGATTACTGTAAATTCATTCAAGGACATTCTGGATTACATAACTGTAATACAGCACGACCATTGGCTTTAGGCATATCCAAGGCTGTTGGTACATCAGCACATTCAAGACCTGGGATTCATTTGGAAAACATTCCATTTTTTTGGGATTGTGATAGAACTTTAAGGACTAGTTGGGATTTAATCCACAGTCTGTATCTTTCTCTAAAAAACTTATTTTATAACTTAGAAAATTAAATTATTTGTTGAATTTTACTAAACTTGGTTGTTTTTTTTTTCTTTCTGTTACTTGTTTTAAGACCTTAGAGTCATATTACTATATACCAGTAATATCTTGGACAATTTCATTAATCGCTTTCACACAGTTAGGGCTCTTAAAGAACTATGCTGTCAATTTCATGCACAATATTAAAATAAATTAGTAACAACATAACATTTCAGTTGCATGCAAAATGTACATGTAGATGATGTTAGCCAGATGTCACTTCTGCCTCACCCGAAATTGCCATGTTGTGAAACTATTCTAAATTTATGAAAGGAAAAGAAAGGAATATCAAGATCATGTCATGTAAAAGTTTGAAATTTAAAATTTGTAAAAAGAATGAAATTGAATGATTTTGTTTTCTTTTCATGTTTTTGGAAAGTGTTTGAAAATCAAATAGAGGACGGGATGAGCAGGTCTATGGGTGCCCACACATAGGGGGAAGGGGGGTTACATGCACCCCACCCCCAAATTTAACCACTAAACATGTGTTGGCCTACACCTGTATATGCTGACTACATGTTTGCCCACCTGCCCCCCCCCCCCCCATTTTGGCGGGTTCCCTAAAGGAGGTCACTCTTTTATCTTTTGTCTTCTACAAGCTAGTCATCATAGTGAAGGAAACTACTCAGAGCCACATATTCATTTGAATTCTCAAAGCCTCATTTGTGGCAATCAAAAGACTGCCATGAGCAACTTTACATGTAATAACTTAAAGTTTGGAAGGTGATGTACAGGATTGTACCCGACTGTTGTCCATCTTTCCTTCCGACCTGTACTGTACCCTTCATATCAGAAGATCATAAAACTTGATTAAAATTACAATGAACATGTACATGTGATAATGCAATAACTCAGATTCTTTGATAAATATATTTGTTCATTGTTTTGTTTTCGTTTTCTGTTTTTGTGCTCTACATTCCGCATCAGTATACTTTCAATGGAATCAACAAATCATCTCCAATATTCTTCATCAAACTGTTGTAAAGCTATGTAGAATTTTTGTATACACGGTCATAATGTTCATATATCTTTATCATATTGGAAATTGTTCACTTGTATCCTGACTGCAAGAGCAAGTAAGACAAGTACTGTTGCATTGGCATGCGGAGTTCACACCAGTTTAACCATTTAGCAACCAAGGTTATTAGGGGCTCATGTGCAAACCCCTCAACTATCAGAATCCTAACTCTCCAGAATTTATCACTTGGGTGACCTACATAAAATTAGTTGAAAAAGTAATTAAGTAAAGTCAAATTATTTCCTTATGATAATCCATTATGATTTTGAAAGTTTGAAACCTTATTGCACTCCTTATACCAGTTTATTTCACTGGTGCTATACTTTTGTGATCAAAATTTCTCAATGAATTTTCATGTATTTACTTGAATAACATTAAAGTGTCATCACTCTGGGTTTGTTTTGCTTCATAAACTGAGGTGCTGACTACAGTGAGTCACAAGGCCAGTACAAAGAAATGATGACTGCAGTGAGACACCAAGTCAGTACACTGAAATATTGAGTCATCACCATTTTGCATTTCATAATGATAGTTCTTGCTATTAAATACATGTATATGTTCACAATATTGGACCAACTTGTTAACTTGCTAGAGTCAGTGTCCTTCCCTTGTTGTTATGTCACAAGCTTTGACACAGTTTACAAACTTGAACCCAATAACGTTTTAAGTGTGTTTAACTAGTTTTGTCTGGTAGTTTGCTGTAAGCATTGGGTTTGTGTATTAATGCAGGAAGAGTACAGTGGGTTGGTAGTTTGCTGTAAGCATTGGACTTGTGTATTAATGCAGGAAGAGTACAGTGGGCTGGTAGTTTGCTGTAAGTATTGGACTTGTGTATTAATGCAGGAAGAGTACAGTGGGCTGGTAGAGAAAGATCAAGTTGATGACCTTCACATGCAATTATCATCCTTTGTACAGTGGGCTGGTAGAGAAAGATCAGGTACTCTGTTTCAGTTCCCTTTGTTTTGATATATATAATTGATGTATGTAAATTAGGTTCAATAGTATACAACTTTGGGTAATGTCCGATGTGCTCCTGTCAAAAACAAACTGCTAGCTCTGCTTGATCATTTTCACTTCTGGAGTTTGAACCTCTCTTGTGGCCAAAGTGGTTAGGGTGTCTGTCTCTGATGCGGTAGGTTGTGGGTTCAAACTCTGGTAGAATCATGCCAAAGAGTTATAAAAATGGTACAAAACAGCAGTCTCGCTTGGCATTCAGCATTAAGAGGTTAGTGTTTGGAGTAGTCAGCCTGGTGTCAGGACAATGTGTCTGGGTGGGACACGTCTGTGGCATGATGCCCCAGTGCTAGGCATAACTATGAACTGCCACACTGCACACATCGTAGCAATATGACTGAAAAATTGTTAAAGCTACATTAAAAATCCAAATCACACACACACACACACTTCTGGATTTCAGAGTTAAATTATAAAATCTGAGCTGACAACTTTATTTAAATACTTTTTATTACACTGTCATTCATTTGTTGCACTTTTACAAGCTGGTATTGCCTACTCGGGCAAAATTTATTTTTCTATTTTATTAACTGCTATAGTTAGCATACCTCGACTAATTCAGGTTGATTTTTCAAGCACAGGGAGCAACCATTTTCGTCAACTGTATTCTTAGAGTATGTAAATTTCCACAACTACAAGATGTAAAATAAATGTTGGCACCAGTACATGAAAGTAGCACCAAGGTATGACATAATTTTTTCCACTGTGCATGTTGTACATCCAAACCACTTCACCTTACACGTCATTTTCTCAAAAGTGGGTAATATCTGTAGAGCAGGACATTCATAAAGAGTACTAGGATGTGTACCTATTTATTGATATTTAATTCATCTCCTAATTCATTCCAAATTCTACTTTAATTAAAAGGCTACAGGTAAGCTGAAGAGTTATGTCCCTTGTCACTGTACACAACACAACAATGGCTAGTGGAATATAGAAACCTGTGTGATTGTATGGATGCCATATTTCTCAAAGAATATGCTGTCAGTTCTTCGTTGAACTGATAATTTGGGCATTTTCTCTTTTGTATTGACAAATAAAAATATATGGGTCAGGAAAAAACCAACGAAAGATTTCATTATAATGTTTATTATTTTTTATTTTCTGTGACATTTCTAAAGTATGATAAGGTCATGATTTGTCGACATACTTAAAAACCTAAATTAAGAATTAATGACCTATAAAATAACTTTAGCTTGACATGCACATGTTATAAAAGTGACATTTGGATGGGCTCACATGACCGTTACCGTTATCAAATACTTTATGTAACCTTTCATTGGAAAAGGAAGATTGTTTTGGCTCACCATGAAATGTTCTATGTATAAACTATGGTAAACAAAAAGTAATTTTGTCTCGGATGTCAGGCTAGGTAAAATCTTGCGTCTTCTTGGCACAAAGAAATGTGTGCGCTTTCACAAAAGGATTTTCACATATCGAATAGAAATTTTTTTTAGTCAGTCAGCCCTTCATAATTCTATAATTGGCACTGGAGAGCCTAAGCGCCTATTGGCTCAGCTTGATGGAATTGTTTGTAATCAATCTGACACCCCATGACAGTATATATGCACATGAGATAATGAGATCAAAGAACAGTGAAAGACTGGGAGAGGAAATTCAGTCTTCAATACAAGTATACACACTACATCAGACAAAAACAACAATGCAACAAAACACTTTTAGTATTTACCAATTCAGCAAATGATTTTTTAATCAATGAACATTCGTACACTTTAAATGGTAGTGGGTTGATTCAAGCTATTCACTGTCTTCACAACAAAGATTTAAATGTGACAGAAATATTGCTGAATATGATGCGAAATGGACAAGTTAAACAACGGAATTTGTTTTGCAGTTTTCATGCCTATTTCTGAAACACTGACTAACATTTCTGACCACTGCCTTTGCCATTGTCAAAAGTATATATCATGTGCACAAGCTCAAAATGCACTCATCTCCTAATAGCACTTGCCAATATTTGCTGAAAGAGATGTATATTCTTACCTGTGAGAGGATCAATTAAATCTACATATTTCAGGTGTTTCTGAAGTGTACGCATCACATGCACAAATTATGTATATTCTAATATGGGTCGCTGAAACTTAGCCAGATGTTCCCCAACAGTTGTTTTCAAGCTGAACACTTGCATCGCAAGTTAAAGAATCAATCTTCAATACGTTCAAAATTTCAATCTTGCTTTAATTTTTCTTTGCTAATTTTGCTTCAGTTGAGGCCATCGATTCTTCTGTGTGATGATTAGTTTGCAGTTTAAGTGTTTGCTTTCTTGTTGCATAGTTTGTTTGCAATGACACATAGAGTGGGAGTTTTCTGCTCATGGTGTGTTCCATGGCAATAGCCAGTCTGTGTGGTAGGCTTACCCCCAGTCTGTGGTATGTGGTTTTATGCAGTGTCTGTACAGGAATGCCCATGTGTTTTAGCATATTAACTTCATAAAACTGTTTTTGAGTTTCTAGTAAAACAGATTTATTGACATATATTATAGTTCATTAACTCTCTTATATAAAGGGCTTGAAGAAGGAGGTTCAATGTTGAGGCAGGATAAAATACATCTCGGGTCAAACACTTCAACTGAAGCAAGAAAGGGTCAATATCTTGTTTTAGTTTCCTGTAATTTGACCTCTATTTCTCTTCTCTTGACCTTTTTCTGGTAATGCTGCCAATTCTGCTTTCTGAAGAATGCATCTGGCACATTTCACTTTTAGAAAAGCACACAGTCCTTGTGTTTTGCCTATATCTTTTTATGGACGGTATATTCTACAATTTCCAACTCTTTCATGCATTTTGTGTAATGCTTCCAATATAATAGTTACTTTTGATATGTTTATAATCACATTTCCTCTTGTATCATTAACACCATTTGCCTCAAAGAACATCTCTTCATTCTTCCTCTTCTTTTCAGGGCGAAGCTTGGATGGCCTTGATTTGGGCCACAGGAAGATAGTGATTCTTCATATACATCAAATCTTGTGCGCTTTATTAATGGAGCTGTAGAGCCAGATTGCAATCTGGATCTTGGTTGGTCACTCTTGGATACCTGTACACTTTTCTTAAGTCTTCCTGCATCCATGTTTTCTTTTGTGGGCTGATGTAGGTTGATGTAGTAGTGAAAATGTCATGGCTACCAAATGTTCCTGGTTGTGATGGATCTTCAACAGGATGTGAAATCATAGGAAGAAGCTTGAAATTGTTAAGAAGCAGCCTCTGCTCCCCTTCCACCACTTTTTAATTATGTTTTAGAAAAAGCGATGAGGTTTTTATTAATTTGACCACACACACACACACACATACAATATGCTGTAATAAAGTTACATCAAGAACTCACTTTTATAAATGCAATGCTATATAATTTTTGCACTATTATTTCAAATTGTAAAGATTTATTCCTTCTCTCTTGATTTAACTGTTGTTGTTGTAGGGTTTACGTCATTTGTCAGCACAAGATAGCCTATACATTGCAGCAAGTATAAATGGCGGAGGAAGAACCTGGAAAACCCCCAGTAAGAAGCATTAACCCATGAGAAGCTACTGGCAAGCTTTCTCACATACCCACATTGGCCGAATCCAAGACTCAAACCCATGCAGACAGAGGGGAGATGGCAGTGATCCATAACGGTGAGCGCTTTAGACCACTTGGCCACTCGGGGCCCATGACTTGACTGTAAACATGAACAACGAATAGTAAACAACTCAGGAAATGCTCAGAATATATTATTTGATGTTTGAATTGAAAAATAAACATTGTACTTCATAGTCGTTTAGTCTTGCATGTCATTGTTTCACATTAAACTACATTCTTGATGTCATGAAGTTATCTTTCAAACTAGTTCAGAGGGGTAGGGTAAATTGACTATAAGTCAATTCTGGAATTAAATACCCTGTATAATATCTCAAAATGAGTGCAACTGACAATTGGATAAAACACCTTTTCCCACAAGTTGACAATGCATCTTGAGTGATTCTTTAAGGTGGCGCTCAACAGTTTTGTACTTTGAATAAGGTTATATTTGTAAAGACAAAGAATTTACCAGGATTTCCTCACTTTTTATATTAGCTAATAGAAAAAAACTTGTATTTGTTAGGTATTGTGAACTTTTAATTCCCTTTATTTTGCTTTAAAATGTGTGTAATTTTTGGTTCTTGAGTACACAGTCTGGGCTTACTTCAGATGTTCTACTGAAAAAAAAATGATAGCTGAACATGGTTAATTCCACTTCCTAGATTTCAGAGGTAAATTGTAAAAAAAAAAGCATAGAGGTATGCCAACATATTCTCTCCACAGTGTATGTTGCAAAATTCAAACAGCTTCACCCTACACCTATCACTCCCTCATACATAGTATCTACTGAGCACACACCTATTTTTTTAAGAGTTACTGCCCTTTGTCATCATTACAAACTACTTTAGTCACAGAATTTTTGTAAGAGCTATTGTCCTTCAAGTCCTGTCCCTGAAGGTCAAGATGAACTCTTGGGCGAATGTCAGTTGCATGTATAAATTTGTCTTTACAGGCTTGATATATCTATATGGTGGCATCTCCAGTTTTTCTGTTATGACAGTTACATACATGTAAACTACAATTTTTAAACATACATTGTACCCAGGGAAGACAGTTTTTAAAAAATATATGCCAAGGTACCTTGATTTCACAGAGTTCATATTAAAATGATCAGAAAATTTTAAATTGCATCCATGGGTGGGTACCCCACCTTAAAAGTGCCTTCCCTGGGTCTCATGTATGTTTTACTGGAACAACCCTAAGACAGTCATATTTTGTCATATTACACTGATTATTTTAAGCTGTCAATAATTTTAGCATACACAGTACTGAATTTCTCATATGAAAGAATCATTTCAAACAGTTTATGTCAATACCACTGTATCTGAATGCCTTTTCCATGGTCCTGTAATAACCAGCTTAGGTAAATTTTGACTCCACTATCGCATGATTCCCAGGGTTCTGTACCTGCTTAGGTTGCTTTAGTCTATACTGTCTCATGGTTTTCCAGCATTAATGTAGCATATCAACTGGGTGTTTCATATGAATTTGCCCTACTGTGGACACAGAACACCCAACACTAAATCGTGTCTTCTTGTTGTTCGCAAGATACTCCATCTCCTGTAAAAGGTCATAAAACATGAAATCTGAGTTGAGAAAGGAAGATATTTCAAAGATCCAGTGTTTTTACACTCCATATCCAAACACACACACACAAACTCTCTCTCGCTATATATATATATATATATATATATATATATATATATATATATATATAATGTGTGTGTGTTACATTTACTTTGTACATGTATTGTAATATTAACCAGTTTATTATTACTTTTGCTGCACATGCAATGTTACAACACAATGTTCCTGATTACTGCTATAAATCTATGCCCCTGGGTGCACCATAAATTGCCCAGCTCAAAGATGGAACTATTAGCCTTGGGTGCATCATGAATTGCCCAGATCAAAGACAGAACTATTAGCCCTGGGTGCATCATGAATTGCCCAGGTCACAATTGGAACTATTATCTCTTGGTGCATCATGAATTGCCCAGCTCAAAACTGGACCTATTATCTTTGGGTGCATCATGAACTGCCCAGCTCAAAGATGGCACTATTATCCTTGGGTGCATTATGAATTGCCCAGCTCACAGATGGAACTTTTAGCCCTGTGTGCATCATGAATTGCCCAGTTCACAGATGGAACTATTAGCTCTGGATGCATCATGAATTGCCCATCTCACAGATGGAACTATTAGTTATGAGTGCATTATTATTAGCCCTGATTGCAAATACAGCTATTAGTTCTGGGTGCATTGCAAAATACCAAAGCTTACACCTGAAAATCTAACTCAAATAAGTTTTTGGTTGAAATTCAGCAATACTTGTAAGCCTTTATTTCTATTAGGAAATCAGTGGCCATATCTCCTGTAAATGATGTAGTGAAATGCTGGAAATGAAAATGTTTCAGTTCTCATCAGCACATATACGTGAATGCTAAAATTTAGGATGATGGTCAATCTGGGAACTTATCTCCTGTAAATGACATTTGGGAAAGCAGGAAACTGACTCGTACTTGTGCAAGGTCTCTTTGAAGTTAATGGGCATGTCAGGAAGGGCTGACATCCAATAATCATTGTTAAAATCATTCTATACCAACCTTCAAGAGATTGTGCACTCTGGGGAATTAGATCCTGTACATAACTGGAGAATGTTAAAAAGCAAGTTATAATTATAACTAATCCATAGAAAGCTGTAGCCATAATCTTTTACTAAGTTGACAATGCTTGGTAACATCTTTTTGAATATCAAAAGTTAAGCGTAAGATCCATCAGGTGTCACAGCCTCTAAACTGTTATGGAATTGGTGAAATTAATGTTACTTCTGTATCATGTATGCATACATACCAAATAAAAGTGAGATCCAACAATCACTGTTTAATTTTAAGAATTCCTTCTGACACACATATTTATTAATGCGTCCATATCTAACAATAATAGTCATTACTGAGGCCATGTGAGACATTTCTATTTATTAATAAGGCCATATGAGACACTCCTATTTATTTCTATGGTCATATATGACACTCTTATTCATTACTGGTTATTTAACATCATTCATGATCTGGAACGTCATTACTTTTATCTCCTTACATTTCCGCTGACTGTTTTGGTCATCTGTTTCTAGTATGAATGAAGACATTGAAATACCTCTAAAAATATAATAGTAAGAGGGGAACATTTTCGGAATTAAACGGATTACTGGATCCCTGGTGTCTTGTATAAGTTTGCTCCTCTGCTTTCTAAATACTTTCTCATTGCCAGTAAAGTGTTATCCCTTAACATCAAAGTTTATGGCTATCTTTTCCATAGATGTCTTTCAAAACCAAGTATGGAGAACCTATAACATGAGTGGATAATGTGATTGCCTTTGTTCGTAAACCTTCATCATCGACCATAGAAACTGACACTTATACAATCATGAGACGGTAAAAAAAAATGCATAACAATTCTTATTGCTTACCAGTATCTACTTCATCTGTTCATTGTCTCTCCTGGAATAGAGAAAGAATATATTAAGAAAAACCTCAAATGGATATATCAACTTTTAAATCTGCCCTTGGTAAATATTACTGAATTAGTTGTATGCATTAAAGATTCAGTGGGTTTATGTACATATTCAGTAGGTTTCATATAAATTCAATAGACTGTGTACAGAATGCCTTCAATAGGCTTTGTATGTTAGGTTTGTACATATCAAGTATTGCTTTTGTACAGATGCAGTAGGCATTTTTACTGACTTAGTAGACTTTGTACTGTTCCAGTACTCCTCCAAAAGTCTTTGTACAGATTCAGTAGCCTGTGTACAGTTCCAGTACTCCCTCAAAAGTCTTTGTACAGATTCAGTAGGCTGCAAGTAAATGTTACATAAAGCAGTAACAGAATTTACCTTTCTCTGTTGCATTTATTGCAGAAGATATATGATTCTGTCATACGGATTACAAAGCAAGATAATTCTAGCAAGATATTAATAGATGTTCATGTCATTATTGATGATGCATAATAAGCTGGGAAAAAAGACAATATACAGCAGTTTGTTTTAAATATACAAGATTAAAAGCAGGAGTCCCAGGAAGGGGTTGATACTCTTTTGATAAAAAAAGGAATTTCCAGGAATTCAAGATAAGACCATTTGTTTTACTTTTGAGTATTGCAACCATACCTGACATTCTTGAGTGGTAAGATTATCAAATTGGCTGCAGTGACGGCCATATTGGATGCAAAATCAGCATAATTTTCATTTATAATCAAGCAGGCCATATATCAGAAGTCTTATTTACGAAGAAAACCCATTTTGAAATAGCCATCCATTCAGTAATGGTAAAAGGATTTTCATGATTGCCACCATAGCAATCAGACTGACTGTAAGAATTTCTATTCGTGAAAACCAGATGAGAGGCCAAGACAAGATTTTTTTTTTATCTGACCACCATGATGCCATTTTGGGTATCAGATGATCATATTTAAGTTTATATATATGAAAGAGGATTCGTGGTGAAGGCTCATATTTAATGATTGTATACAGACAAAATGTGAGTTAACTTTGGCAAATCAGATCTGAGATTACGATCTCTTGCCTTTTTGTGAGTGTTAAATTTTATATCGATATACAGCAAGTCATAGTAAAACTTGTTAAAGTAGATAAATTCAGCATAATTCTGAAACATATAACTTGGCTTGCTTTGGCATCTATTCTTTTACTGTGAGATAAGCTGTTTAGCAGGTAGCCTAATACTGTAATAGTACAGCGAGCACAACCATTATATTTTCAAAGGGAAGCAAGACGTATCTTTCATGCCCATCCATTTAATTCACAATATGGACATGTTTATCCAGTATTATCTTCATTTAGGTCAGATGTATTACTAAGCCGCCTCTGATGATTGGATATGAGCACTAATATTCTATTGTATGAAAGCTGATCATAGATAGTATTCAGTGTTTCCCTATACGCACATTTGTGCGTCAGGGACGCATGCTGGAGAAAATTGATGCACACATTTTGTTGCCGTGCATTTTTTTTATGCATAGGATTCACATAATGCGATCATGATTTATTTAATATCCAGTGCTTTGGATGAGGGATGGCAACGTGTATACTTTGAGCATAGGCATAGTCTGGTTCCCTGCTTCGTATGCTCCCTGCATTGCACTCCACTATTCATATAGTGGAGTGCAACGCAGGGAGCATACGAAACTGGGAACCAGACTAGCATAGGCAGTGTTATGACAGAGTAGCTTCCCCTAATCGTGCGAGCCATCACATGATTTCCATCGAGCTCAGCAAGATGTCATCTTGATGTTTAACCTCAATGCTTGTTGCACTAGAAAGTGATCACCAGATTAAAAAGGCATGCACTAAGAATCATTAGCGAAGAAAGTGAAAGAAGCAGAACACAACGAGTAACTGTGGATCTAACTTTAATGAAAAACGGAGAAAATAATTCATTTGGAATGTGGCACATCCATTAGGATTACCCGTGTGACTTCTGATCATGTGATTGCGAAGACTGCAAAAGTGAATAATTGTTTCGTGACAGGGTATAAGAATTTTAAAAAATCTGCCCTTGTTTGCCACAAGATATCTGGAGAACACATTATCACCCAAGACATTCTTTCACAACAAAGAAATCAGTAAACTTGCTGAGACAAATGTGTTATTTGGATTACAAAGTCAGGAGGTCATTGCAGATTTTGTTGGCTTTTAACTTGCTGCAATAAAAGAAAGATCTTAAAGTTCAAGTGTAACTTATTAGGAAGAAGATTAATCATTAGACCTTTTGATTTTTGGATAAATGTGTTCTAGACGAAGTACAATGAAACTGACAATAGTACACATTTTATGACAGGCAGTAAATTAATTGCCATTTGGTTACAAAGATTTATCTGGCTTTTTGTATTGGTTTATATGTAATGTGTTGATCTATAATATTGCTTCAAAAAGATTATAAGGAGACTGTTAAAAGTATGACCTTAAACTAAAAGAAAAGTGAACTAATAAAATTATTCTTTGATTGGACAATGCATTTGTTTGTTAATTGTTCATATTGGCTTATTTGTATTTTTAAAGAGAGAGAGAGAGAGAGAGTATGTTGTGCAAGTTGCAATATCCTATTTCAAGCTGAAAGAGTAAGGGTGAGATGAAAAATTGTCAGTACACGTTTGACCCCACCCCCATTTTTTTTTTACCCCCAGTTTTGACACCAAGTTTTTTTTAATCCTCAATTTTTCACCTCTGGATGATACAATGTTATGATAGTTTGTGTCACATATTGTACTCACTATCATATAATGAGAACTGGTTCTTCCTAATTACTGGTAGTACAGATAATATACTCTTCAGTATGGTAAAGCTGATTGAGAACTTCTCATGGTAAAAAATAAAACTTCTGACGTGTAATCTTGATTAGTTCAATGTTAATCACAGAGACAGTAATACAAAATGCAGCATAAACAATATTTCAGAAAAATGGATTTTTGTCTGTTTTGTTGTTGAAATATATCAATTTGGTTTCACAAAGATTCAGCAGATGTGATTAATATCTGTGGTTGCAAAATTCAAGCTTTGCAGCTTCCTGAGGACCCACCACCACCAAGTTTGTTACTATGTTTTTTAAACAATGGATATCTGTTGCATGTTTCTAATGATTTCTTACTATTTTGTTTTTTTCATTTGATCCATGAGATTTGTAAAATGTTTTGGTTTTAAAATTTGTAATGGCCTCATATGCTAATCTTTGACTTGACAATTTTCTTTCATGTTATTTTTATTTCAAATAATTAAGCTGTGCACAGATAAGAAATTTCCTTTTTTCATGATCTTATAGAAAACAAAATGGCAACCAGATTATTTTATATCCAATATCTCCCAGTTTTCCAACCTGGTAGATTAAGAAGTCACACCACTGTTACGAAGCCAATCAGACAAATTTTGACAGATCAAATGTTAAGAAATAGTCATACCATGATTGATTAAAACTAAATCAGAGAAGAACTAGAAATAAGTGTTCCACCTCATCTGTATGAGCCACCCAAATCAAATTTTGATACAGAATGTTCTAAAATATGGTCTTATTAAATTTAATTTAAACTGACTCAAATGTTGTAAAGAAGAATTCAAAAATAGGTTTTCAATACCGCTGATAAGGAATCCACACTCTTAACACAATTTTTGTTGAGCAAGACCTGATGAATATTTGTAAATTTTTTAAAATCAAAATTGACTCATATGTTCTATATAAGTTGAAAATAAGTTTTCTGCACGGTTGCTATGGGAACCATATCACTGGTATGGTTTGGATACAATAGAGAAAAAACCATGCCAAAAACAAATTGAGGCATCTCTCCTATTAAGCTGGATCAGTCATTTAAGAAAAGAATCTGGACATAGATTTTTCACACATATGCTAAAGAAGCCACACTATTGCTGGGGCAACCATCCAGGAAACAACTTGATACAACATCCCCAAACCAAACTCACAACTGAAAAGGTGCAATGTCAAATTCTGTCAGATCAGTCTGGGTTGGTTACCATGGAGTATCCTTTGGCAAGTCACTTTTTTAAACTGCCTTAGTAATATTTAACCTAACACCAGCAATAAACCATACTACCAAACAAATCTACAAAATTTCATTTTAAAAAGTGGTTCAGCTGCCCTGATGAGGTTGAAATAGTTTTTCCGTATGGAAGCTACATCGTTTCCAAGGAAACACTCCCATAGACACTTTTGATAAAGCATGTCTGAAGAAAAAATCCTACTAAGTTTGATCGAAATTAACTCTGCCATTGCAATGATGTGGATAAGTGGTTTTATAACTGGCTGCATAGCATTTCATGAGTGAGTTGGAGATGATATATAAGGCAATGACTGTTGTGCAGAGAGACGGAGGGGCAGTTCATACCCACCTCCACACTTCCTACATCTTACTAGTGAACAGCAGAGGCAACCTGGAAGAAGTGTTTCGCAGGGTCTGGAAGGGATATGCATTGCCGGCCTTGTCTGCAAGCCTGAAAATTGGCAGAGATGCCAATTCCAATAATGAAGACATAACCACTATATTAGGAACTAGCTTTGAAGCAGTGCACTGAAAGTCTTTATCCACCATATAGAAGCAGGCAAAGACAGATTGACCACAGCATATTTCTTGTCCAATGCTGGAAGGTCTGTGAAGAAGATGCAAGAATGAGTCTTATATCAGGAAGATGGCAAAGGACAGAAGTAGTCGACTCTCATGAATAAAGGTTTTGAATTGCCAATGTTATTGATCTTGGCATCAGACTTGAAGCATTTTCCTAGATATTTCCCCAAGTAAGGGAAGGGAGTGGAAGACGAAAAGATATTGCTGACTTCTTCAGTGTCAAAAATGACTGACTGAGGCCTCGTCCCTGTGTGCCGGTGTAGAAGAGGGCCTAAGTCCAAGCTTTTATTTTCAGGCTGGATTAAAATTAACAAGATACAGCATTCATCTGTGGAATATAAATTAGGGACAGAGAACAAAATATACACATATTTGAAGACAGTGATGAATGAAGTATATAAAACAAGTTTGACAACAACAACATCTACATAAATAATGACATTCGTTTCATGGTAGTTGTTCAAAAAACCAAGTTTAAAAGGTAACCCTATGTAAAGAAGTCACCTGTGTATAAAGCTAGTTTTGTCTTTTTCCATGGGTGGCTGCTATTGAAAGGTTTGATGATACAGGTGAGAAAATGTTTTTTGAAAGAAAAAAAAATAGTAATCTGAATGAGAGCAGAAAACACATACACACAACTGATCAAGTAATCCTTTTTAGAAATTTATGCTGTAATCATTTCCAAAAGAGATTAATAATGTACATGTATGTTTTGATCATTTTAAGTTATGTGAATGATTGTGCATGATTTTGTTATGAGTGACCATTGATTAAGAGGTTTCTCACCTCTTCTGATCACACTGCCTAAGAGGATGAGGTCCATTAATTGGTAGAATAGTCCGTCCATACAATGGTCATGACTATCTCAGATCTGCAAACCCTAACAAGATCGTATCATAAGGCAACTGATTTTTTTCCATATGTCTGACCAGTTTTCCATAAGGTGTAACAAAATATCATGTACTGCTATTGTCAAGTTGGAAAACATTTAAAAGGTTCGGTATCCAAACCAATGGGACTCGCATCGTTGCTTACAATTTACCTGTCATACATGAACTAATATCATAAATACACATGTATGACTGATAGTAAATTTGTAAGCAATGATACAAGCCGATGTATGCCAAACTGATGCATCGACTGTAAACATTATGTTCATCTGAAAAGTGTGTAATGTACACATATACCTTTAGTTCCAAACCCTGTGCAGCTCAATGGCTTGTTGCTATGTCAACGTGACATAATTCTTGGAATAGTTTATCTTCATTTCACATGATAGCTATCATATTTCCCACCACATGACATACTCAAATCGACATGTGATGTCCAATAAATGTCCCTCCCTGCTTTTATTCAGAACAATCTAAATATTCCTTTTCATTCTTCTGTACTGATTATTAAAACTATTTTATGAGGCTTATTTATTTTCACTTGTCTTTAACACGTATCAGAAGCTAGACTTATTTTTAAAAAAATCTATATATAAAACTAATGTGAAACCTAGATCAAAATAAAACATGGACAAGCCAGTTATCTGGATTTTACTGCAACAATAATATTTCCATAGTTTTTTTCTTGTATTTGACAAGTCCATATTTTAAAGGCCACCTCTGTATGACTTAAGGCAAAATTGTAAGGGTTGGCAGGTCTGTTATCTACGTGTATATGGATCACTAATGGGCTAATAATTAAAACACAGTATAGATCTGGATAGGCCGTTGATCAATCAGGTGAGTATACCAATTCATAACAAGTAGTATGTAGTAATTATTTTCATATATTTGTAGGAAAACATAATTCTGTGGTGTAATTAGGACAACTGTTGGCAAATCTGCCATGCTGAGGTTGATTCAAGCAACAGTCACCGCCATAATGATTTGTGAACAGATATGACAAAACACCAAATTTACAGCAGCAGATTTCAGCAAAAGCATTGTGAACGATATTTATGACCATCCTATGTTTAATAGTTGTCTAAATAAAAAATAACTAATTTTTGTGTGCAGAAACTACTTTTCCCCTTCGCATCATGGTAACCAGTAATGATGACATATTAGCTTTTGATCCTAAATATGTGATGTGGAAATATTATGTGGAAACTAGTCTACTTTGTTAGTTATTTAGTGACCTTGACCTTTACCTTTTGATAAAAAAAATCAATTTGATTCTTTCTTATCGCAAGTGCAAGCCATCCAGAAAATTGTGCAAAGGTACTGGTAGACAGTGCAAAACTAAACTTATTGTGCAGAAACAAGAACGTTAACCGATGTATATTAAAATATACGATCTGCCTTTCGGCGGGCATATTATAATTTATTCTAATACCTCAAACTTGCTCTTTGGGGCTGCAATGTGTTCTGATAGCTGCTTTTTGTTGTTCCCTGTAACTAAGGAAACAGGTTATTTACTGTCTCCACTTGTGAAACTCTCTATGGGAAGGGTAGAAATGGCAGCACCAGGCTTCTCTTTTGGCGCTGAACTGTGACAATAAAGAATTAAATGATTTATTGAGCTTTTCTTATTTCACATTATTTGCATAACAAATTCTCACTTAAGCATTGGTTACTCATGATAAAGTATCCAAGCACAATGAAGTTCCATATATAACACAGGTACAAAGTAATGGATCAAATTGTTTTAGGTACATTCTTTTGCAAAAGTACGTCGGTATCAGAAAAAGATCAATATCTGGATGGACATACTGATACACAAGATTAAATAATAAGAAGATCCAACTTTTGAGAGCATATAAAAAAGATTTAAAAATGTGTCGCTAATCTTCTCCCATGCCAACCAACCATTCTTAAAGAGAATGCCTCTGTATTACTCAGTTGTATAAATTTTTATGACGCTGAAGAAAGAATGAAATGACTATATTCTGATGACTGTTTTCATATAATCTTGAAGATACAACATTCACGATTTTCATAAACTTTTTTAAAAAACTGTATCGACACCAGGTCTGGGACAGGAAGCATTAAGCTCTGGACTTCATATTCCCTAAGTTGCCATGCATTTTTTCTTCAACAATCTTTACACCATATGCATAAATCTAATCATATTTCATTAGTGTCAAATTTTCATCCGATGGGAATGTTTTCTCATTTTTCTACCCAGGGGAATGTAATCTTCCATGATTTCATTCCCTCTCTCAATCTCTTTATTGTTCTATTTTCTTTATGAAAACAAGATATGTCTACTAATTTTATCACCCTTGCTCATGAATGGGAATGTCAGTCATAATCAGTAGTACAAAGACTGTTGTTGGTGACTTACCTATGTTAACTGGGATTGTCAGTCATTACTAATTTATATCAGTTTGTCACACGAGAATCATGCCCGTTAGCAGCCTTGTGCAGGTACACAAGTAATCATGTAAAGTTACCTTTGGAGAAGTACACATGCTAATCACTTGAAAGTATATCTATACATGACATATAAATATGTTGATTCTATGACAATTTAGATGATTATCATAAGAGCTCTCCCCCCATCCCCAGCAGGTTTTAAAATCTTGGCACAATCTTTCTAAATTCGGCATTTGAAAACGCAGCTGTTCTGAAGACCGCATGAAGATTATGATGGCTTATCAATGAACTGTGTCAAATCACACTCACGCAAGTAATTAGTCTTTTAATTAACTGATGTTAATCTCTTTGTCTGCTAAGATCTAAATTATTTGCCGCAAAATAAAAGTTGTCCATGTCCGTACCAGTGTAAAAAGCTCTGTTGTCTGTGACTGTTGTCCATGTTAACTTGGAATGTCAGTCATTAGCAGTGTAAAAAGACCTTTTGATGGCAATTTATCTATAACTGGGATTGTCAGTCATTAGTGCTGTAATAAGCTCTGTTGCCTGTGACTGTTATATATGTTAACTGGGATTATCAATCATGAGCAGTTTAAAAGGTTATGTTGTCTGTGACTGTTGTCTGTGTTGACTGGGATTGTCACAGTCACAATTAGTCTAACAGGCTCCGTTGTCTATAAACGTTGTTAATGTTAACTGGGATTATCAGTCATTATCAGTCTAAAAGGCTATGTTGTTTGTGACCATTGTCCATGCTAATTGTTAAATGGGATTGTCAAATTCATCAGTAGTGTAAAAGGATTTGTAAACTGTGACTGATGTCCATGTTGACTTGGATTGTCAGTCATTATCAGTGTAAAATATTATGTTGTTTGTGTTAACTGGGATTATTGGTCATTAGCAGAGTAAAAGACTACTGTCCTTGCTAACTGTGATTGTTACAATCATCAGAGGTGTAAAATGCTCTGTTGTCTTAGTTGTATGTGCTACAGTAACTAGGGTTGTCAGTTATTAGCAGTGTACTTTAACTGTGATTGTCACATTTATGTGCATTGCCGATGTGGATTATTAGGCTAACTTATTAAAACTCCTAACACATTCACTTTACTATAAGTGACCACGAAGACTAATACGCTATTTAACTCTCACTCAATTATAACCATTATTCTGGTACATGTTACTGGTACATGGTACTGGTACATGTTACTGGTATATGGTACTGGTACATGTTACTGGTACATGGTACTAGTATATGGTACTGGTACATGTTACTGGTACATGGTACTAGTATATGGTACTGGTATATGGTACTGGTATTTACTACATACCCATTTAATGTTACATGGTTGCTTTGGCATTAACTGAGCTGTTCAGTTTGTATATCCATACCTCACACATTCAAACTCCTTAAGTGTCTTCCTTAATGTCCGAACATATATGCTGTCAATTGAACTTTCATAAACCCAAATTCATTTTGTTAATACAGTAATGCTAAAACTATGTATAAATTGTAATAAACACAAGCTCGCAATTATATTTTGCTCTTAGTCAGAGCAAAAACCTTGTTTGATATAATTTATAAATATATCTCAGCCTGATGGCTTCATTGTATCCACATGCCATATCAAGCTCGTTCTTTATGCTGACTTAGAACTATATATATATATATATATATATATATATATATTGCCTGATGCAAGGGACAGAATATCAGCCAATGTCAAACAGACTAGACCTTTTGATACATCTTAAGCAAATTAAACTGCCAGTACTCACCTCTTCCCCAAACCAAACTTTATGAGAGACACCCGTGTATGACTCTTGACATGGGAATGACAAACTACTTTTTCTTTCTCCTGGATAATTGTTAATGGAATCAGGCCCTCAAGACTACCTGCATCTGAATCAGGACACTGTATGTACAACTCAAACTCGAGAGTCTTTCCCAGGATTCCAATTATCTTGCTCAGGTTGTCAAAGATGAATGTTCTGGCTTGACTGAATAGGTTTGAAGACTCACTTGTATCTGTGACTACCATTGTTGTGACTCTAGCAAATATGGCATATTCTCTGACGTACAGGGTCAGTCCATTATAATGGTCATGGTCAAAGACACAGCAGCCACAGCAGATCAGGTTTTCAGACTGCTGTCTTGTGATGGCTTAGTGTGTCAAGCATGCACCAATAAGCCTGTGGAAAAAAGGTGGTGGTAGAAACTTCCCTGTACACATGAAGCAAAGCACTGATGTACCTTCCAATTCAGGGTCTGATTCTGGACAGATAATTGTTTCAGGTGTTGTCTGACGAAACATGCAAGGGGCAAGGTAGTAATGGTCTTCCTGCAATGTAAGAAGAGTAGCAAATGTACCATAAAATACAACTTACAAGAATTATGATAGGTACAGGAATACCATTACAAGAATAATACATATGGAATACGTATACTTATCTAATGTACATCATAATGCAAACTAAAATCTATCAGGCAGTCTAGTTAAGCTTGCTGATGTTACATAGATCATATAAATTTGGCACTCTTTCTGAGTTTCCACCACTCTGTACTTACCATCATGCAACACTGAATGCATAACTTTATACACTACCAACAAATGACACTGTATATGTATATCTCACATGGCTTGCAAAATTAACAACCATCAAATGTCTTAAAATCTACCTTCTCCAAAATCCACATCCATCCATCCATCTGACTATGTGTACTCTACTCCTCAGCTATTAACTGAACCCTTTCTTCTTTATCATCATATCTATCCGCATGTACTATCTGATTATATATTTTCATAACGTCGCCAATCCCTTGACAAATAGCACTCGGAAAATTTGAGCACATGCTTATAGCACAGGATCAGGCAAGGATCTGATTTGTGTTTACTAGAAAATCCGCCTTCTCCAAAACTGCTATCCTTCCATCCATCCATCTATATGTGGTCTATTCTTCAGCTATCAAACGAAACCCTTTCTCATTTGATCTACATATTTATCCTCATGCACTATTTTGATATCTTCACCACTCCCCTGATAACTCATACCTGGATAATTTGAGCACATACGAATAACACAGGATTAGGCATGGATCTGATCTGCATTAACTAGAAAAAACCTCCAAAATGTGCCCTTATTTTGTCAAACGTGAAGAAAGTTGCAATCAAAATTGGCAAATGAAACCATGCATACTGCTCATTAAGTCTCTGAAAACGGTGTTTAGTACCCAGAAATTTGAATCAGCATCATGAAATTCTCAGCATTTAATACGTACTCGTATATGTTAAATTTTCTTTCCAAACAACAATCCTAGTATGCAGTAAATAACATTCAATTAAATTTCAATCAACGAAAATAAAATAAAATACAAATAAATACCCATTAAATCTGTGTGTGTGTATGTGATTTGGACTTTTAATGTAGCTTTAACAACTTTTCAGTCATATCGCTACGATGTCTGCAATGTGGCAGTTTATAGTGCATGCAAATCCTACCTGCATAGTAGCTAGTGGTCATGGGCAGATTTCAGGTCAACTCACTGTTACAAATATTTGTTCTGGTAAGTAATATAATTAAGCTACCTTGAATCTGCTTACAAATATGATCCAAGATAGCAAGGCAAAATGAGTATCTGGTCAACAAACTCTTTGTTTGAAACATGGTTCATAATCAGACCTGCCAACCCCGACGAGTCCGTCTCAGTAGGGCAGTTGATTTTTTCCCTAAGTCTGACCAGTTTTCGGTAAAGTGTAACAAAATACCATAAACTGCTATTGAAAAGCTGGAAAACGTAATTAAAATTAAGGTATTAGAAACATGTAGGAATGACAAACATTATGTAGAACCAAAGTACACGTAGACTTTATTTACCACTAGTACAGTTGCACAAACTTTAGTTCCAAACCCTGTGCAGCTCAATGGCTTGTTACTATCTCTCAACTTGATGTAATTCTTGGAAATTCTTTTTCCATTTCACATGATGAAGGAATCATATCTCCCGCCAGGAGACTTACTCAAATCGGCAAGTGATGTCCAATAAACATAATTGTGTCCCTTCCAGCTTTTATTCAAAAGAATCTGAATATTCCTTTTTATTATTCTGTGTTGATTATTAACACTTTTTAAGAAGCTTATTTTCTCCGTTGTCTTAAACATGCAATGCTTGCTGGCCACCATTTAAAAAAAAAATATATAATCAACAGTTCGATCATGCACACAAAGTGTCTGAGGTGCTGCTGTAAGGTTAGTCTGCTTCCCTGACTAATTTCACTAATTCTAATATGAAACATGGATCCAAATCAAACATGGATGAACGAATTATCCGGATTTTTCGGCAATGATAACTTTTCTGTAGTTTCTGCTTTTATGCCGTAAGTCCGTATTTTAAAGGTATTTTTTGTAAGACTTACGGCAAAATCGTAAGGTTTGGCAGGTTTGCATAATGGAGAACTGAGTTACTGAGTCTGAAGTGAACGTACAATTCCTGAACTGGCACAAAGAGATTTCCTCCAGGCTGAGAAGATATTTCATTATTACTAGCAACGAAATCATGGCATCAATATTTAACAGAACAATAAAAGAAATCAAGTTTCAGCATTGACAACAGCTTTATGAACTATATTCCGCCTCCAGTCCATAATAAATCAGTTTCCACTTCCTGTCTTACCAAGTATAAATATTTACCTAGTACAGTTATAGTCTAGCAGATGACTAAGATCATTTAATCCCTTCAAACCTAATAAATTCCAAACCAAACTTTGTTCCATCAGTGAAAACGTTTGTAAGTTGGAAGAATAAAATCATCGGTGAGTGCAATGTAAAACAAATGACATTTTAAGTAGAGAGAAAGAGAGCAGCTGAAAGTACATGTCAATGTTGTTGTGGGATGACACCATTTTTCAGCACATTATAAATACATATACAGGGTGGTAAGTTTATCTGGTGGAGGAGGAACCTGGGAAGTACGACTGGCACCACTTTCATTTGGGACCAAGTAGATATCATATGAGGTCTGTTGGTGAAAACCCAATGTTTATGTATCTATTCATTATATAGGAGTATAGATACCAAAGTTTTAAAGATAGCGACCATGACGGTTGAGGTTTAGTCATTTTCATTGGAGACCAACTTGATACTGTAATAACTCTTCTAATCAAAGTATCATGTTAAAATTACTTTTAATTTAAGAGGATAAGTGAAAAAATGTTTTTACGATAGGTAATATTGGATCAACGCCATTTTAATTTAAGATCTGCAAAACATTATAAGAAGTCCCTTAGTCCCGGGCTAACATGAGCATTCATCCATATGAAGCGGTGATAAGAAGATTTTCTTTCTGACCAATGAGGCAGTGACAAAAGAAATCAAATTGGCAATGTCTTTACTTAGAACCAACTAAGCATCATAAGATGTCTTCTTATGGAAGCAGCATATCAAGATGAACTTCCATTCATTAGTAGGGATAACAAAGATTTTCAAGACAGCCACTGTAGCTGCCAAATTGGACCTCACATCAACACCATTTTCATTCAGAAAAAGTAAAAATTAAAATCAAAAGACGTCTTTTAGTAAATACCCCTGCTGATAATGACCATCGGACTGGAAGGAGTAGGGATAACATGATTTTTAATATGGTCACTTCATGGTAGCCATATTGGAAGCAGATTGACACCATTTTCGTTTCAGGCCAACTAGTCATTGTACAAAGTCTTTGGGGGAAAGACGAATGTCAATATGGCTTTCTGTTTAGGTGTATGTTCACAATAAGATTTTGAAGATGTCTGCCTTGAGAGCCATTTTGGATTTGGGATAGGCACTATTGTTATTTTGAGCCAGCTAGACATCATATGAAGTCTTTTATTGAAAAATCCATGTTGATATGTCCTCCAAGTACTTTAGGAGTATCAATAACAAACTTGTGCTAATTGAAGGATAGACGATGGATGACAAATGAAAGACCATCATACTGGCTCTTCTGGTCTCTGACCAATGGAGCTAAACAAACGAGATAATCTTATTTGCTTTGATGTGCTGCCTTTATCTTTATTGTCTGCAGTATAGTATCATATTTTTCTTTGACACTTAAATTATTGCAATAGATGATTTATCATGTGCTAAAATAAGTCATTAAAAGATTGAAGGTCAACATTAAATGAGCTATAATGTTCTATTTTCTGTTTTGCATCTTGCTCTTTTTTAACTTATTGTTTACACATAGTGTTTACTCATTACTCAAAAATAGTGTTGGAATATCTGGTCAACATTTTGCATGTTGCTCTCTTTTAACTCAATGTTCACTCACTGTCTAACCTAATGTATCATACATATAAATGCCTGTGATTTCTGAATTACTTTTCGTTTAAAATCAATAATTTATTAAATGACCAAATGCATATATGCATAAGTTCCATCTCTTTTTAATTCAACCTCAGAATAAAGAAAACTTTCTCTCCCGAGATGTGACTTTAATCTTGAAAATATATCAATGAAGCATCTGTCCGAGATTTTACACTAACTGGTCAGACTACCACAAGTCTTGAATGCTTTTCTTGCCCGATTCAATGCTTTTAAATGGATATTTCCTGTAAGCTTACAGCTGTTATCACCTTCTGAGACTCTGGCCAGAGCAAGTACCAATGAAGAAAGAGATGGACATTTACTAAGGAAAAGGATAAATGGACGTTTTATTTCCCCAAATGATGGTGGGAAAGGATATGCACTGCCTTTTTACAGCTTTTATCACCTTCACAGACTCTGGTCATAGCTAGCAACAAAGAAGACATTGATGGATATCCACTAAAAGTTGTAGATGTTTTCATTCTTTTCTAACAAAAAATAAAAAGAGCCGGAGGGGGTTATAAGTTTCAAGGTTTGAGGGAAATAGTACAAAACACTGTGAGAAACCCATGAGCTCACACTGAAGTACAGCTCTGTTGGATGGACTAGAAATCACCTACATTCTCTTCCACATTTATTGAAGGATTTTTAAAATACTTAATTTGTGAACAGGTTCCAGTAAATGCATCAGTGGTTTTAGAAGAGAAAATACAGTTCCTAAGAGGATTATGCAAATATGCAGGTAATTCAACTGTAAATTTGGTTATAAAGCTTATAAATTCTCAGCTATTTTAGTAACATCTATTTAGAATGTTTATCCATCCAACTTCAGTGTGCTTTGTTAAATGTGTTCTTTTATATTTAAGGTTCTCATAACAGGCAAAATGTACTACTTTAACAAACGAAGAAGAAAACCCGAACATTTATATCAACTGACCTTCTCCTCAATCTCACTGTATGACCTTGGCTTAGCAATGATGTTCAACTGCCCCATGATCAGCAAGATGTGATCTTTGTTGGCATGTAGTTCTGGATGCTTTTCCTTTGTCCAGATAGCATCTGTGAAAGAAAAGAAACTGATTTTATATCTGTGTGGAAGTTATAATAATGAAAAAGTTCTGAGATACTTTTGAAAACATTTATATATAAAAACATCATATGTAAATTTATTCTGTGAACATGACAGATGTAAATTTATTCTGTGAACATGACAGATGTAAATTTATTCTGCGAACAGGACAGATGTAAATTTATTCTGCGAACATGACAGATGTAAATTTATTATGTGAACATGACAGATGTAAATTTATTCTGCGAACATGACAAATGTAAATTTATTCTGCGAACATGACAGATGTAAATTTATTCTGCGAACATGCCAGATGTAAATTTATTATGTGAACATGACAGTGCAGTTGTTGCAGTTAATATGATGATGAATAGATGTTGAACACAAGATATCTTTAACAACCTCATGTTATTCATGTTACTCTATATTCCAAAGTTCGGTAATGACAAGAATGACTTATTTTTCAATCATGGAGTCATGTCAGCTCTACCAAGAGTTCTGCAACAATGTACACTCTACAAAGAGTCCTTCAACATCTACAATCTACAAAGAGTCCTTCAACATCTACAATCTACAAAGAGTCCTTCAACATCTACACTCTACAAAGAGTCCTTCAACATCTGCACTCTATGAAGAGTCCTTCAACATCTACACTCTACAAAGAGTCCTTCAACATCTACACTCTACCAAGAGTCCTTCAACATCTACACTCTACAAAGAGTCCTTCAACATCTACAATCTACAAAAAGTCCTTCAACATCTACACTCTACCAATAGTCCTTCAACATCTACACTCTACCAAGAGTCCTTCAACATCTACACTCTACAAAGAGTCCTTCAACATCTACACTCTACCAAGAGTCCTTCAACATCTGCACTCTATCAAGAGTCCTTCAACATCTACACTCTACCAAGAGTCCTTCAACATCTACACTCTACCAAGAGTCCTTCAACATCTACAATCTACAAAGAGTCATTCAACATCTACACTCTACAAAGAGTCCTTCAACATCTACGCTCTACCAAGAGTCCTTCAACATCTACACTCTACCATGAGTCCTTTCACATCTAAAATCTACCGAGAGTCCTTCAACATCTATTCTACCAAGAGTCCTTCAACATCTACACTCTACAAAAAGTCCTTCAACATCTACACTCTACCAAGAGTCCTTCAACATCTACACTCTACAAAGAGTCCTTCAACATCTACACTCTACCAAGAATCCTTCAACATCTACACTCTACCAAAAGTCCTTTAACATCTACACTCTACCAAGAGTCCTTCAACAATCATGTAATGGCAGGGAGAGCTTCGAAAACTGTGCCCATAAGTATTATCAAACAATCATGTAATGGCAGGGAGAGCTTTGAAGAATGTGCCCATAAGTATTATCAAACAATCATGTAATAGCAGGGAGAGCTTCGAAGAATGTGCCCATAAGTATTATCAAACAATCATGTAATGGCAGGGAGAGCTTTGAAGAATGTGCCCATGAGTATTATCAAACAATCATGTAATGGCAGGGAGAGCTTCGAAGAATGTGCCCACATGTGTTATCAAACAATCATGTAATGGCAGGGAGAGCTTCGAAGAGTGTGCCCATAAGTATTATCAAACAATAATTTAATGGCAGGGAGAGCTTCGAAGAGTGTGCCCATAAGTAATATCAAACATTCCCTTACCCATTATGCAGCCTCTTAGCCAATAAATAGCAGTTTCAAGTGAGAGATAGACCTTGGATAAATACAGGTCAAAGAATGGGAAAGAAGTTTAAATTAAGCAGTGTAACCCATGTTGTTACAAAGATGTTGAGTAGCCTATTGTGTGCTGATATACACTGCACAACCAGCATTTTAACATGGTCATTGGAAAAAGGGACAACTCACCTCTTTCGTCTGAAAATAATGATCCAATATTGTAATCATGACGGACCACCATCACACGCAAAATGAGATCTTATTGAAATGTCTATACTATTCCCAAGGAACACACAGTACATTAACCTCTTTACTTGAAGATTCTCCTCACTCATACCTCTGACCATACTCATGTTGTGCAGGGTGAGTGAAAGATTTCAACTGCATGCCCTTCTAAAATAACGGATATCAGTCATTGCTAAGTTTCAGGCCTAAAGCAACTTTTTGCAAAGCCTTTTTTGGTGAATCCAATTTTTCATTAGAAGCATTTTCCATTCACCTTTTTATGAGTGTTACAAGCTTGTTCCCTAGAGCTGTGAACTCAGCAGTAATCTGTATCACCTTCACATTCAAGGCATGGTACTGGACAAAGAAATTGTTATTTGTTGTTTCCTACCTATTCTTTCTGTGATGCATCCACATAACAGCTTTTATGTACATGTATAAACAAATCAGCAAACTGAACATTATAACATACAAATAGGCAAAACAATATGCATGTGTTTATGCATGTATGTATGCATGTATGTATGGTCTAAAGTACATTTACACTACCCTGACTAAATGGTGCTGCATACAAAAAAGGCTGTTATAAACTTATGGTACAACATGATTCTTCATCAAATTGACCCAAACAAAATCCTTTATTTAGTGGAAGTAGGAAGGCTCAACAAGAATGTGTTCAACTGTCAGTGGACACTGGCAAGCAGCATACTCTAGTAAAAACTTCTCCTATGCATGGTTCAAGTGTTTGTCCTATAAGCAAGCGACACATTATCAGCGTATCTCTGTGATTTACTTTACATCACAGATGCTACTCTCCAACATGTCCAGTAATGGGTTTGATGTTCCAACACTTGTTTGTGGAGTTTTCATTCCAAATATTTTGCAAAGTAGATATAACATGCTGATTAAAATAATAAGTCAATCTATGGGATTATTTATTCCAAATAACTGACTACTTTACAGGGACTTCAGGGCATTAATTAACCACTGTGGGTCCAGCAAAATTTTCTCCTTCAGTCCTTCAACCTTGAAAATTATGAACAGTCATTACTTAGTAGAGACTTCAATCAGTAATTACTTTGTTCCAAAGAAGTCACCAAGAGAAATGTGACCAGTATTTTATATGCCTGCCCTTAATTACTTGCCTGCCACTTGCTTACTTCTTCCAGGATGCTAGTCTATGTGCCAAACCTCATAATTCTTTCTCCAATTAGTACTGCATGTTCTACAAATCTAAAACAGAAAGAACATAAAGTCGAACTCCCATGTTATAAAAGCAGACTAGCTTCTTCTGACATCAGGTCAGGAAAGAGGAGGGAATAGTGCCATAGTGACAGGTAATTTACTATAAAAAAAATTAGTTTTACACCCTTATCAATACATTTTGAGAGCAGTAATACTTTATCAGTTACTGTTGCCTTGGCAAATTTTTACCAGTTCAGATGGAAGCTTATGGCCTAAAAAAATTTATATAAACATGAAACAGTCATCCTTATGGAAGGAGCTTTCACTATTCTGTACTGGCAGAAGGTTACGTCATTTTCTGTGACAATCCTATCTAGCCATCAGAAACATTCCTTCACTCCTCTATCAAAACAATTGAATGTCATTTAGAGATTGCAGTGTGTGACTGCCAAACCATGGGTCACATGCAGAATCATTAAGATAGGCTCAGGAAGTAGGATATCCCTAGTTTTATGGACTTGGAATCATAACTGATAGGTCACTCTAAGTGAGAGACTGATAAACTCCCTTGATTCTGAGGAAAACCAACTGGAAATGGTGGATGCTTAATTATCATTGGAGTCCTTAATAGGCAGTAATAGACGAGTATTACTCTCTGTTATACCTTATGACACAGCCACATTGTACTACCATGGTTATCTAGCTGAGAGATTAATCTGAAGACGAGGTAAAAAAGCTGGAAATCACTGACCTAGCTTTCAGGTGCTTGATCAAGAAACAGTTAAACACAGTTTGGTTGTCTATCCAAATTATACAAAGACACGAACTTTAAATTGGAATGACATATGTAAGATAGAGACTTGAAATTATGGTATTTGATGTATTCTGACATTAAAAATAGAACTCTGCAGTTAGAATTTAAGTTTTAAAAAAATTATTGACAATTTCAATTTTATGCTTTTTACATTTAATTTCCAATTCTCATTTAGGACAAAGAAGACATAATTTCAGGCCCTTTGGTGAAAACCCCACGTCATAACAATCATCCATTCAGGGGAGTACATAGTGACATCAAAATTTTTAAGACAGTCACTGTGACAGCCATATTGGAGGTGCAACTGGCATCATCTTGATTTAGGACTAATCTGGCATAATATGTCCATCGGTGAAATACTCAAGCTAATATAGTATGCCATTCAACAGGACTAACGATAACAAAAATTTCACGACAGCCACCATGTCCATTTGGGAGGAGTTGAGTTAACACTATTTTCAAGATATGACTTTCCATTCAGGAATAGGAATGACAAGTTTTTAAAATGGCCGGTATGGACTTCGTATTGCACAGTTCTTATTTAAGACCAACTAGACATCATATGAAGTCTGTTATTAAAAACTCAATGCTGATATGAACATCTACTCAGGAACAAAGATAAGATTGTCAAGATGGTCGCAGTATCATGACCATACTGGATATCATATTGGAACTGTTTTCATTTAAGACCAACCGGACATCATAAGAATATTCTTATCAAAGGGGCCATATTTATTGCAGTGCTTTAAAACACTCACTTTTAGTGATCACTGCCATCTCACCTCTGTCCATGTGGGCTCAAGTCTCGGGCTATTCAATGTGAATATGTGAGAAAGCTTGCCAGTAGTTTCCCTCGTGTCAGTGATGATTATCTGAATTTCTCTATATTCTTACTCCAGGACAATTAGTTGTAATGGCTGCCATGTATGGACAATAATATGCTGACCAACCTCGACAACAGTTGCAATGGCTGCCATGTATAGACTATAATATGCTGATCAACATCAACAACAGTTGTAATGGCTGCCATGTATGGACTATAATATGCTGACCAACAATGACAACAGTTGTAATGGCTGCCATGTATAGACTATAATATGTTGACCAACAATGACAACATTTGTAATGGCTGCCATGTATAGACTATAATATGCTGATCAACATCAACAACAGTTGTAATGGCTGCCATGTATGGACTATAATATGCTGACCAACAATGACAACAGTTGTAATGGCTGCCATGTATAGACTATAATATGCTGCCCAACATCAAAACATTTGTAATGGCTGCCATGTATTGACTATAATATGCTGACCAACCTCGACAACGGTTGTAATGGCTGCCATGTATGGACTATAATATGCTGACCAACAATGACAACAGTTGTAATGGCTGCCATGTATAGACTATAATATGTTGACCAACAATGACAACAGTTGTAATGTCTGCCATGTATAGACTATAATATGCTGATCAACATCAACAACAGCTGTAATGGCTGCCATGTATAAGACTATAATATGCTGACCAACAATGACAACAGTTGTAATGGCTGCCATGTATAGACTATAATATGCTGACCAACAATGACAACAGTTGTAATGGCTGCCATGTATAGACTATAATATGCTGATCAACATCAACAACAGTTGTAATGGCTGCCATGTATGGACTATAATATGCTGACCAACAATGACAACAGTTGTAATGGCTGCCATGTATAGACTATAATATGTTGACCAACAATGACAACAGTTGTAATGTCTGCCATGTATAGACTATAATATGCTGATCAACATCAACAACAGTTGTAATGGCTGCCATGTATGGACTATAATATGCTGACCAACAATGACAACAGTTGTAATGGCTGCCATGTATAGACTATAATATGTTGACCAACAATGACAACAGTTGTAATGGCTGCCATGTATAGACTATAATATGCTGACCAACCTCGACAACAGTTGTAATGGCTGCCATGTATGGACTATAATATGCTGACCAACAATGATAACAGTTGTAATGGCTGCCATGTATAGACTATAATATGCTGACCAACAACAACAACAGTTGTAATGGCTGCCATGTATAAGACTATAATATGCTGACCAACAATGACAACAGTTGTAATGGCTGCTATGTATAAGACTATAATATGCTGACCAACAATGACAACAGTTGTAATGGCTGCTATGTATAAGACTATAATATGTTGACCAACAATGACAACAGTTGTAATGGCTGCCATGTATAGACTATAATATGCTGATCAACATCAACAACAGCTGTAATGGCTGCCATGTATGGACTATAATATGCTGACCAACAACAACAACAGTTGTAATGGCTGCCACGTATGGATTATAATATGCTGACCAACAATGACAAAAGTTGTAATGGCTGCCATGTATGGACTATAATATGCTGACCAACAATGACAACAGTTGTAATGGCTGCCATGTATAGACTATAATATGCTGACCAACATCAAAACATTTGTAATGGCTGCCACGTATTGACTATAATATGCTGACCAACCTCGACAACGGTTGTAATGGCTGCCATGTATGGACTATAATATGCTGACCAACAATGACAACAGTTGTAATGGCTGCCATGTATAAGACTATAATATGCTGACCAACATCGACAACAGTTGTAATGGCTGCCATGTATAGACTATAATATGCTGATCAACATCAACAACAGTTGTAATGGCTGCCATGTATGGACTATAATATGCTGACCAACAATGACAACAGTTGTAATGGCTGCCATGTATAGACTATAATATGCTGATCAACATCAACAACAGTTGTAATGGCTGCCATGTATGGACTATAATATGCTGACCAACAATGACAACAGTTGTAATGGCTGCCATGTATTGACTATAATATGTTGACCAACAATGAAAACAGTTGTAATGGCTGCCATGTATAGACTATAATATGCTGACCAACCTCGACAACAGTTGTAATGGCTGCCATGTATGGACTATAATATGCTGACCAACAATGATAACAGTTGTAATGGCTGCCATGTATAGACTATAATATGCTGACCAACAACAACAACAGTTGTAATGGCTGCCATGTATAAGACTATAATATGCTGACCAACAATGACAACAGTTGTAATGGCTGCCATGTATAAGACTATAATATGCTGACCAACAATGACAACAGTTGTAATGGCTGCTATGTATAAGACTATAATCTGCTGACCAACAATGACAACAGTTGTAATGGCTGCTATGTATAAGACTATAATGTGTTGACCAACAATGACAACAGTTGTAATGGCTGCCATGTATAAGACTATAATGTGCTGACCAACAATGACAACAGTTGTAATGGCTGCTATGTATAAGACTATAATATGCTGACCAACAACGACAACAGTTGTAATGGCTGCCATGCATAAGACTATAATATGCTGACCAACAAAGACAACAGTTGTAATGGCTGCTATGCATAAGACTATAATATGTTGACCAACAATGACAACAGTTGTAATGGCTGCTATGTATAAGACTATAATATGCTGACCAACAATGATAACAGTTGTAACGGCTGCTATGTATAAGACTATAATATGTTGACCAACAATGACAACAGTTGTAATGGCTGCTATGTATAAGACTATAATATGCTGACCAACAATGACAACAGTTGTAATGGCTGCCATGTATAAGACTATAATATGCTGAGCAACAATGACAACAGTTGTAATGGCTGCTATGTATAAGACTATAATATGCTGACCAACAATGACAACAGTTGTAATGGCTGCAATGTATAAGACTATAATATGCTGATCAACATCAACAACAGTTGCAATGGCTGCTATGTATAAGACTATAATATGCTGACCAACAACGACAACAGTTGTAATGGCTGCTATGTATAAGACTATAATATGCTGACCAACAACGACAACAGTTGTAATGGCTGCTATGTATAAGACTATAATATGCTGACCAACAACGACAACAGTTGTAATGGCTGCTATGTATAAGACTATAATATGTTGACCAACAATGACAACAGTTGTAATGGCTGCTATGTATAAGACTATAATATGTTGACCAACAATGACAACAGTTGTAATGGCTGCTATGTATAAGACTATAATATGTTGACCAACAATGACAACAGTTGTAATGGCTGCTATGTATAAGACTATAATATGTTGACCAACAATGACAACAGCTGTAATGGCTGCCATGTATAAGACTATAATATGCTGACCAACAATGACAACAGTTGTAATGGCTGCCATGTATAAGACTATAATATGCTGACCAACAATGACAACAGTTGTAATGGCTGCTATGTATAAGACTATAATATGTTGACCAACAATGACAACAGCTGTAATGGCTGCCATGTATAAGACTATAATATGCTGACCAACAATGACAACAGTTGTAATGGCTGCTATGTATAAGACTATAATATGCTGACCAACAATGACAACAGTTGTAATGGCTGCCATGTATGGACTATAATATGCTGACCAACAATGACAACAGTTGTAATGGCTGCTATGTATAAGACTATAATATGCTGAGCAACAATGACAACAGTTGTAATGGCTGCCATGTATGGACTATAATATGCTGACCAACAATGACATCAGTTGTAATGGCTGCCATGTTTAGACCATAACATGCAGCAGCAGAGAGACTGAGCCCAGCATATTATAATTTATACATGGCAGCCATTACAACTGTTGTCATTGTTGGTCAGCATATTATAGTCTATACATGGCAGCCATTACAACTGTTGTCATTGTTGGTCAGCATATTATAATTTATACATGGCAGCCATTACAACTGTTGTCATTGTTGGTCAGCATATTATAGTCTTATACATAGCAGCCATTACAACTGTTTTCCTTGTTGGTCAGCATATTATAGTCTTATACATGGCAGCCATTACAGCTGTTGTCGAGGTTGGTCAGCATATTATAGTCTATACATGGCAGCCATTACAACTGTTGTCATTGTTGGTCAACATATTATAGTCTTATACATAGCAGCCATTACAACTGTTGTCATTGTTGGTCAGCATATTATAGTCTTATACATAGCAGCCATTACAACTGTTGTCATTGTTGGTCAGCATATTATAGTCTTATACATGGCAGCCATTACAACTGTTGTTGTTGTTGGTCAGCATATTATAGTCTTATACATAGCAGCCATTACAACTGTTGTCATTGTTGGTCAGCATATTATAGTCTTATACATGGCAGCCATTACAACTGTTGTTATTGTTGGTCAGCATATTATAGTCTATACATGGCAGCCATTACAACTGTTGTCGATGTTGGTCAGCATATTATAGTCTTATACATAGCAGCCATTACAACTGTTTTCCTTGTTGGTCAACATATTATAGTCTTATACATGGCAGCCATTATAACTGTTGTTGTTGTTGGTCAGCATATTATAGTCTATACATGGTAGCCATTACAACTGTTGTCATTGTTGGTCAGCATATTATAGTCTATACATGGCAGCCATTACAACTGTTGTCATTGTTGGTCAGCATATTATAGTCTATACATGGCAGCCATTACAACTGTTGTCATTGTTGGTCAGCATATTATAATTTATACATGGCAGCCATTACAACTGTTGTCATTGTTGGTCAACATATTACAGTCTATACATGGCAGCCATTACAACTGTTGTCATTGTTGGTCAGCATGAGCAGCAGAGAGACTGAGCCCACCAACTATTTCGTCCAACAGGACCATCTATCGAAAACTTTTCTGATAGAAGGTCTTATTTCACAAAAATAACCCTTCTAGCCAGAAACTATGATGACTAAATCCTCTTTTCTGGATAGAAGGGTTATTTCGACAGCGATAACTCACTATAAAAAATGTTTCTTCACTTGGTGACGTCGACGAAACACTTTGTGGTCCAGTCTCTCTGCTGCTATCATGTAAAATATTTTAGGATTTTTAGTTAAAAAATGTATCGAACCCAACTCGGTATCGTGTCCGAGGAGCATGTAAATTTATCGTCACAAACCCGTGTGGTTTTCGTTGAGCATGACTAAAGAAATTTCTGAATCTATTGAGGTCCATGTCACCACTGCACCAAGTCTGATGAATATTTCGTAACGTGTGTGCGTCAACTCCGTTAAACACTGCAAGAACGTTACAATTATCTCTGATCACTTTTGGAATTTGTGTATACCGCTGAGTCACATAAATGACATCAGTGTTTTTGTGTCGACCACGGGAGAATATTCTGGCTGGATTTTTTTGTTTATCCAACATTACATCATCGTACACAACTAAGTTGTTAATTGATCCATCAATGTCGTCGACGGATGGAGCTTCTTCGATGTCAGTTATAAAATCAATAACATCTTCGTCGTTTATCGATTTTGCACTTTCGTTAAAATCTTTTAGCACTTGATAACACCGCTGATCGTCCACAGACGGGGCTATCAAATATAATTTATCCCACTTCATCCACTTCATTATCAAATTAAGTAACAACTGCGTCTTACCCGACCCAGATGGACCTATGATAATCATTCGGATAGAATTTGGTAGCACTGAGTTATGCTTGATTGGCTCTCGTCGCTTTGTCGCGGAAAAGTCAGTGATTTCCATTTAATATATCATAAAATAAATATGGATTTATATTGTGTGAAATGCCGAGCACGTACCCCAACTACGGATACAACAACAATTACAACAAAAAATAATCGACAAGCGCTTACAGGCAAGTGTGAACGATGTGGCACAAAAAAATTTAGATTTATTAAAAAAAAAGCGGAGGTGATATCGCAGCCAAGTTAGGAAAATTACCAGGAGCTCCATGGGCTAAATATCCAGGAGAAAAACATCTTCCAGGATATAATTACTGTGGTCCAGGAACCCGACTTGATATCAGACTTGATGCTCAGGATCAACCAAAACCCGGTGAGTATCCGATAAACGCTATTGATAGCGCGTGTCATGCTCATGATGTAGCTTACCGAAGCAAGGATTTGCAACAGCGCCATCTCGCGGACATGAAATTAATTCACGCGTTAAATGCCATCCCTGATAAATCTTTCAAAGAAAAGTTAACATCCTGGTTGATAAAATCCGCAATGAAAGGTAAATTAGCGTTAGGTACTGGTATATAATGGAGTCGATTTATTATTCCCCAAGCGGATACTGGAGAGGTAACGCAGCAATTGATAAACTTGCCAGCGCGGCATCAGTAACACGCGCGGTTGCCAAAAATTGGTTATCCCGACAGGCAATATGGCAAATTTATCTACCGCGCCCTAAACAAATTCACTTCGCGCATTTCGATGTTAGTGTACCAAATGAGGTTCATCAGGCTGATATATTATTTCTGCCACATGATACTATCCGAAGACGCACATACAAGTACGCGTTAACCATAGTTGATGTTGCCAGTAGATACAAAGATGCGGAACCGTTAACAACTAAAACAGCATCTGAGGTTGCTTCTGCGTTTGAAAGAATTTATCGGCGAGGACCTCTGCGATGGCCAAATTTATTACAAGTTGATCCTGGCAAAGAATTTCAAGGTGCAGTATCATCGTTGATGAAACAACATAACGTCACCATACGACGAGGACACACTGAAATTCACCGTGATCAGGCAATTGTTGAGCGATTGAATAGAACACTTGCTGAGCGGTTATTTGGATATCAATACGCGAGGGAATTCATTCAGGATACGAGATCGCGTGAATGGGTTGCAAGATTACCAAGCGTGATAACTGCGCTAAATAATGAAATAACTCGAACAACCAACATGAAACCTTCCATCGCGATCACAAAAACACAAGGTGTTTTTCAAAAAAATATACCCGTACGACGTGATTCTTCAGCACAGCAAATACTGGGTAATGTTACTGTAAGATATTTATATGAACCAGGTGAACTTGAAGGTGGTAAACGAAGAGCAACTGATCCCATTTGGAGTGTTACCACACATAAGATATCCACCGTGACAAGATCCACTGGCAGACCAGCAATCTACAGGCTGGATTCAACTGCTCCTCAACGTGGATTCACCCATGAGCAACTTCAGGTAATTCCCGAGGACACACAATTGCCGCCAAAATCACTGAAGTGACTTAACTAGAGCTGGCACCCCGATGTCGATTACACTCAAGACAGGTCAACATGACATTATCACGTGTATGACCGCGACTGTTATCTTTTCTGTCTACGGTAAATTGTCTTGAATTTTTATTCCGATACCGCCATAGCATTATACAATTACAGCTCGCACAGTGATTATTCTGTTGTTGTTTCAGCGCAACAACGAAGTCATCGTCAAGATCAAAATCGCGATTATTTTTTTTGTCACTCTGTTTGTAACCGGCGAGTTTTTTTCTTATTATGTTGCTGTTGTTTTCATCGCTATCAGCGTTTGAATGAAAATCCGAAGGATTTTTCAAGACAATTCTTCGCAGTTGAGATATTCTTCTGACTCTGGACACCGCCAAGTAGACTAAGTTTGACCATTCGATTCGATCATCAATGATCCTGACAGTTGTATCTGAAATAGTCAGTCCTTGAGAACAATGAATGGTCATTGCGTATCCTAGCGTCCACGGAGATTTATTCATCGCTAGTGCATCCTTGACAGCATCGATGTCAACTAACACAATATCATTCAATACTAAATTCTGTTTCTCTGTCTTTCCTGGAATATCAACATCTATATTTTGTAACCGCGTATCAGTTGGTCTATAACATAACGGTGTTGGCAGCATTGGAAACTTTTCTTGTTGCAACCGAAATAGCTGTTGTTGAAGTGTGTCTCTGACTATCTTTCTACTTGCCACTATCAAATCGTCTGGTTTCCACACTCGTAAAAAGTCACTCATCGAAGTTTCAGGAAACATCTCGCGCATGATTTCACATTGAATTTTATTCGGTTGTAGCCTGATTAATGTTTTAAATTCTTTCAGCATTGCATCATGTGCTCGGTAATCATCAGACACTTCTTCGTGATAATCAACAAAATTCCTCAGCCAATCATGAGGAGATGTGCCGACAAACGGAGGTGGTTGACCGTGATCGCCGCACATAATCACTGCAGTATTTTTCGTTAACAGCCAATCAAGAAATGTTTTTAACGTTTCCAGCGGTACCGTACATATCTCATCCCAAATTATTATATCATTGATATATTTTGTTCCCATTCGATCTGGCGTCCACACACCGCCGCTGTATTTGAAAAAGCTGTGATAAGTACAAGAATTGACGCCTTGCTGTTTCATCTTTCTGGCAAGCCTGTGTGTGGGTGTTAGCACAATCATATCTGATTTTCGAAATAATTCAATCGCTCGAGTTGTTTTACCAGACCCGCCCGGCCCGTTCAAATAAACAGTTTTATGTCTGGTGATTGGATCATCCACAGACGGTGCGGAAGATATTTCTGGCATTGTTGATTTATAATAATCATCCTCGATTGCAACATCAGCGGATTCACAATACTCGTGCAACATCTCGGCTTTTATTCTCCACGAACCCCATTCATCTCCGCCGCAGAATTTAATTATATCGGTCAGTGATTCTGAATATTTCTTGTTGATGTAAAATGAATCCGTGGCAACTCTGACTGCGTTACCAGGAAATCGATTTACCATCGATAACAAATTTATAGAAACATAAGCCAGCATTGAAGATCTCAAATGTGTGTATTGAGGCGATTCTCCGTCGATATAACTTACAATTGTGCCCAACTTTTTCCCGTCGGACAAGAACACATCCTCCCTGTTACAAAATATGTCTCTGGCAACCGCGTCGGCGATTATAAAATCCAATTCAGCTTCATCGATAATCAACCGCGAGTGATGCATTTTATGATCAAATGCTGCACCCTGAGTAAATTTACCGATTATTCTTCGTCCAAGATCTTTCGCTGTGCTTTCACTGTTTTTGAGTTTAATCTTGAGAATTTTAGGAGCCTCACTGACAATGACATCCATGGGGGTATTTGGACACTCTCGTGCATACTCGCCGATAACTTCATCTACACTGACACGCTTCGGTGTTGGTAACCAAACTGAGGTCTGCGGTCGATAACATATGATTGCTTCACTGACAGTCAACGATACCAGTATGCCGCTGTCAAGCATATATCGCAATAACACTATTGGTACCCAGCGCTTTTCGACGAAGTGTCTGCCAAACCAAATATAACAAATCGGATGAAGCCCCGCAGCAAATTCAAACGAAGTCACACGAGCAAATCCTGTCAGGTCAGCGTCGGGTAAACTGCCGTTTACGGCGACTCGTGTCATCGAGTTCGTGGGGTGTCCAAACCGCGCAAAGTATTCGCGGCACTCGCCGTTCCCGAGAAAGCTTCCTGGGTAGCAGGCAATCATATCCATGGAAATCATATCCCGGTAGTCATACCGGGTATTCCACAACCTGCCATGACCATACTCGACACAACTTAACTGTATATCTGAAAGAAACTGACTTCGGGTTGGTCTCCACGAATTTCTTTCTCTGGTGGCATGAGCGGCAACACTTGGAACTGTAAAACAATTAACCAATAACTGCTCATCGCTAGCATTTCTCATATACGTTTTTGCGAGTTTTTTCATTTGTTGTTGCAACGATTCTGTTCTGTATAATTCTCCGTTGGGTCTCACAAATTGATCATAGTCGCCATCTTCAGAGCTCCTAAATAACCACACCGACACAGGGTCGGTTTTACTCAGCGCGTAAATAACCTCGTATATGTTTCTGCGATAAAACTTGACAACATGGTCTCGTGGAAATATTGTAACCGCATCAGTCCACGCGTGCGAATTATGATCAATAATTTCAATCGGTGATCCTGACTTTTTATAATGCTTCGAATTATATAATATCTCTCCGGTTAGTGTTTTTACTGTTATTGAGCATTTTAATTTACTTGATAGCGCAGCAACATCATTTATTGTTGCCCCGGTATTCTTAACCGATTCACCCCATGATGCTATTTTTTCACGTCGCAGATCGGTTAAACCATTTCCTCGTTTTGCGTTTTTAAAATGTTCCATTGCTCGCTCGGCTACACAATTCAACACCAACGACGTAGTCGTCGACGAAGTAAATGACGCAGTCATTCGCATCGGGGTGAGTTTATCAATTTTTGTTTTTTTTACAGGATATATTCCATAAATGACTGCGGTTACAGGATACGCTCGAGCGTAATATGGTATATCAATCCCGGTCAGCATTCCTGGTATACAATTGCTACTTAACAGAGAGGTCTTTCCGTTAGCAAGAACAGGGTCGAGTTTGTCACGGATAATCCACGTATCGTCTTCAGCGTTGACGATAAATTTTATTCTGAAAAAGTATTTCTTTTCACGTTGATGAAAATCAATATAATCAATAATTGTTTTTGCTCGGGCATCAGTCATTGTAGCATCGATGATGTTCTCATCGATGACATCGTCAACGTCGTGGATAATTTTAAATGTCGACCATGCATGAGATGCGCCGTCGTCGCGAAATTCTTTTTTACCCTCGTTGATAATATTAAACAGATCAGTTAGATGCCGTCGTCGTGGATCCGGGTTTAGCCTGTCAAGATCGAATCTCCCGGCGCCAACTGTGGATAATTTCGAAAACACTGTCATATTATATTTAAGACAAATATTTAAATAAGAAAATATTGTATATACAATGAACAACTGTAAATGGTTAAAAGTTGGATCCGTAACAGTCTGTGGTAAGCCCTGCAGGAAGGAATTCTGCAGTGAACATATACAGAGCATCAAACGAGGAAGCACAGGACCTATTCGTTGCCTGCGATGTGGCATTGGTGTCAGGGGTAAAACACAATTATGTGCGGGGTGCGGGGGGGGGGGGAAACGATACCGTGAACTCAAGCGATATTACAATAAAAAAAATAACGGAGACGCGCTAAAATCCGAGAGTGATTATATAACTAGGTTTTCAGACAAATTATAAATTAGACAAATACATGAAGTATATATGAATCAAGAATTTGTCTCACATCCAACCATTAAGAATTACGAAGCACCACGACAGGGAATAGTGAGACATCACAGATTGAAAAAGCCAGTTGGTGTTGTTGATAATGCTGGTTATCTAAAATTTAAGGTTTCTGGGGGTAAAAACTATCATATTCACAAGTTTGTGTTTGAGGTATTTAATGGTGAGATCAAAAAAGGTCTTGTAATTGATCACAAAGATAATAATAAACTTAATAACTCTCTTCAGAATTTGCAAGCCATTACCCAGAGCGAGAATTCTGCACGAGGTGGCACTGGTAAATTTGCAAAAACCCCCAGAGCTGTAAGATCTCTCAACAAAAATACTAATAAAGAAAACATATTTCGCTCAATGAGCTTAGCTGCGAAGTATTTTGGTATTGGATCGTGTTCGGTTCAACGTGTCGCAGAAAATGTTATCAAATCATCTTTTTCAAGTAAGTTTGATAGCTGGATTATATTTTATTATGTAGATAACTCTGCAACGACTGTGTGAAAGTCAATGATACAATTATTTCCCCGTTGACGCTGTCAAGGTGACTTTGTCAACAGCGCGCTATAACACTTTACAGGTGCGAGCAGACGATTTTCTGCACAAGGAAGTAAATAACCCACCTGTATAAATTTCACGACAGGTAGATCAGTATATGATATTTTTCAAACCCTGTATTATCAGATTGGAAAGTGGCACAATGGTAACGCGTTTGACTTTCGTACCGGTGCTATCAAATGTCATGTTCGAATCCTCGTTACGGACATACTGTCGACGGGCCCAATTTATAGGGTTTTTATAATAGTTGGGGGCTCCAAGCAGGGGCCTTGTGTGCATTATCCTCCTCCACGTCGAATCGTGGAGGTACGTTTTACCCCTGGGATTCGATTTGGGGGGGGGATATATGCACAATGCAGCTCCCAAAAATAAACAGCAGTCATTGGATGTATAAGCTCTACGGTCAAAAACAAAATGGCTAAAAGAACCGATCACGAGGATGCCGAGAAGCTATGGAAAAGCTCTGTAAGACTGAGATAAAAAAAATCTGAAAAATAAAAAAAAATCACCTTGACAGCGTCAAGGAAGTGAAAAATCTAGTCTGAAAGGACCTCGTGGAGACCCATAAGCCAGTATAAGACTAACCGCTCATCAATGACTGCTGTTTATTTTTTTATTTTAAAGATATAAAAATATATATAAATATGAATCAAGAAAATATCAATAATGTGATTGATGCTATTAAAAAATTAGAAAAACAAGGATTTAATATATTACTAAATGTTGAAACTATTCTGTCAGATTTTGAATCATTATACGAAGCTAAGCGCGCAGGGCGTTATATTCTTCCTGCTCAATATCGATTCATAAAGATGATTCAAAATAATTTGTATAAATCACTGGCCAGCGTAGCGGAGACACAAATAAATGAATTTGTTCCACTGTCTCGTGCAATCGAAAAGATCAGGCTGGCACTGGCAGCCGAGTATGAAACAAAGAAGATAATTAATAATCGGGTCAGAAAATTAAAGCATTGTATGTCCCTTGACAGCGTCAAGGACGAAGTCAAGGGTGAAAATCCAGAGAATTTAGAAAGCAATGATAGCTTCGTCACGGATGACGAAGTAAATACCTCACCTTGATTGCATTACTTCCTTGACGTCGTCCTTGATTTCATCAAGGAAGTGAAATCGGGTACCTAGAAGTGAAATCGAAAGTAAAAAAAAAGTAATAATTTTTTTTTACTGTGTAAATTATGCAACTGTCCGATTTCTTTGGTTTTCATAGCAAAATACCAGCGAAAACTGTCAGTGAAAAAAATTATATTATAGTAAAATTCTGCAACTGTCCGATTTCGTTGATTTTTCGTGGAAATACCCTATCAAATCCGTGACTTTGGTCTGTTTTGTTAATTTTTACTAGCAAATACCCCTATGAAACCAGTGAAGTGGACGATTTCGTTGATTTTTACTAGCAAATACCCCTATGAAACCAGTGCAATGGACGATTTCGTTGATTTTTACTAGCAAATACCCCTATGAAATCGGGAAAATGGCCAGTGGTAAAAAAATATATATAAAGTAAAATATTTTTAAAGGATGGAAATGTCTTCGATATTTTTAAAAATCCTAAAGGATTTTCACTGCAGTATTTTATCGAGATGATCCCGTGAAATGCACGAGTGAGCAACATTGAGGATTTGGTCTGCGTCACAAGTAATCATCGTGATATTGTTTTCGCGGAGTTGCTTCAGCTGAAATTCTGTCAGTAAAAAATCATCATTGCCGTACTTATCGATGATTATTTTAACAACGCCCGGGAAATGGTTTCCGGCAAATATTTTTCGGATGAATTCTTTAAGCGCGCGCTTGTCAACGATGGAACATTTCACGTGTTGATACATACTATTATTTTCGCGTTCATTTAATATAATTTATTACGACAGTGCTGTCGCTGATGGTGATGTCGTTAGCGTTTCCCACAGCGCTATCATCGTCGGAAACACTTTGTGTTTCACTGTCACTGTCAGCGAAATCACTGTCAGAGAGATCTTCATCATTGACAACAAAATCACTGTCAGAATCACTTTGTGATTCACAAACATATTGTGTTTCCACGCTAGCGTCAGAACTGTCAGAGAGATTTTCATCATCATCATCGGAATCATACTGTTGGTAAATCGAAGATTTTTTGGACATTATTATGATAGCGATATCGCTAATTGAAAGTGTTAACATCGTTTCTGAAATTCCCTGAATTTCCATTGAAAGTCTTAAGATGAAAGTCCTTAGGACTTTACCAGCAAATTAATACTAACAGTCTCCCCACGTAGGTCCAAAAGTCTACCCTGTTGGTCAGTGACTTTAAAATTTATCCTTGTCAGCGTAGGGTTATGACACCGCAGAAATACAGGATTGATTGGCTCTTGCACAATCAAAAACCCAGGTGGTTCTCTAGGAGTAAATGAATACAGTATAAACCCTTGCTGGGCTTGATTTGATTCCGTCGTGGTTACGCTGTAACTGCCATCGATTACGTCACACACAAGATTGACCGCGACAACATCAGTGATATTTACGATTCCCGGAGAAATATGTCTGCCATCACCGCTGGTGGAATTATCGTGTTTCAAGATAGCGGGTTCCGGGAATGATTGCATGTGTGCTGCAAGAATATCCTTGAAGGATTGATCCAGGAGATTGGATAACGACGTTAACATCTCAGGTACGTTATATCCGGGGAATTTAAAATTTCGTAATTCAGCTTCCGTTATTTTATAAAACTCCAGAAATTTTTGCTTCACGGGAGCATCAATTACCATCTGAACCAGTCGCCGGTTATAATATTTCATATCGTCGATTATTTGATTATTATCTCGATATGTTTAATGATTTTGTCACGTGGACTGTATAGATCAGAAATATATTCCTGAAAGGATTGCTGCAGAAGTTTAAATTGTTTTTTAAATGCCTTGCTCATTTCTTCAAGATGATTTCCAACATCCAGAGGAGTGATGGCAAGATCACGGTAAAATATCCTGTCAATGATGGAGGGGAAGGAGGGGATAAAATTCCAACCTGGCCCTTCATACCCCTGACCGGCTTCTGTTGCAACGCTATGATCGACATAAGTTTCTTTAACATCTGGGCTCCTCATTTTTCCAATAACAAACATGTATCGTGATCGAAGGTTATGATATGATATGGTATCCGTGTAATAATCGGATCTTACAGGGTCTGGTATACGCGGTTTTGCATCAGGGGCTTCCCCTGGCCATCCTAACACGGTTTTGATTGAACTGTTATAGATATCAACGGCGTAACCCGGTGTTGAGATTTCGATGATCGTGGACAACGTTGGCTCGTGTGCAGTGATTGATATTTTTACTTCTTTTCCGGTGACACGTTTTATTTGACGCTGTATTTCTTTGTTGATTTCTTCTATCTGATAACTCCCAGTGGGAAGTGTAATAGTATTCCAATCTGGTGTGCCATCAGCGCTATTCTGATATGAAAATACAAATGAATTATTCGGCGATTGTCCGTGAAATGATGTCGACCTGATATTGGGCCAACTGTGATATACTCGTAATTGTGTCAGTGCTATTTCGGTGACTGGAATTGCAGTTGGAAAATTAATATCGAATTCAGGTTGCGTCGAAGATATTGATATCATTGTGGTCCTTACCGGAGCTGTATTTGCGGCTATCTCTTGAAGTATCTCCGTCATTATTTATCTTCATCGTTTTCAAATTAAAATTCTTTGCACGCTCGTAATCGTTGTATATGCCAGACATCAACGTGAATTCAGAATCTGATATTGTTGTATCGTCAAGGCTGGATGATATCAACGAGGACAATTTCGAGTAGGCGCTGATGGCCGCGTTGTTTACCCGGTCATATTCGTGTAATTTTGTTATCGCGCACGAGGATATTTTTTTTGCAATTATATTAGCAACTCCTGCGATCGTCGTTGATGCTAAAATTGTGATTGTGATCGCGATTGCAGCAGTTACTGGTGTCAGTGCTGACAATAGCACACCCGTGGATGCAACTACCGCGGATACCGAATACACTATTGTGTCTAGCGCGGTCACACGCCGTTTGTATTTTTTTATTTTTGTTGCGCATCTGTCAATGGCGCTTTTCAACGTTGACTGCCATTCGCGTACCTGATCATACCGGTATTGCTGAGCGTCTAATGTTGTCGTTGATGCTGATTTCATTTTTATTATTATTTACGTTGTGACTAAATCACAACGTAACCAATTGAGGTGTTTCTGCGACGAATTCCAAACACCACCAATAGGATGTTGCGGTTAATTTCTTGTCTGCGGCTTCAAGTATAAATATTTCTTCGGTTCCGCTGTTTAATATTACAGTTACAACCCCGGAAAACCTGTCGGTGGAATGTCTCCAGGGATATGTTGTGAAGATTTCAAATTTAGCGGCGGAAAACACAGACAACCTGTACACACCAGTGGCTGTTGCTGTGTATTTGATAGTATTATTTTGTCGGGACCATGTTGCGAATCCCGATGATACCGTGAATACGATGTTGGTGATATGCCCGGGAGTAACTCCAGTGGGGGCTTTAATCAGACTGGTTTTGTTAACGATCTCAGGAATTCCCGATACGATGTTTTGCTGTGTTTGTTTGATCGTGTCAATGTCGGTCTTGATTTCAGAAAGTTTTACGTCGATGACTGGAGGAGCCCCAAAGAACTTATCAATGGACTCATCAGCTTTTGCGAAGTTTCTTCGAAGTCTTGTAAACGAGCCCACGTGAACATCATACTCTGCCCGCAACGTGGCTAGTTTACCGTCAATGGTGTCTACGTATTTTTTGTTGTTGGCATCTTCGGGGCCTTCCGGATCCGCTAACACAGTTATTTTGTTACCGTTCATGCTGAGTTCACCTGTCATTGTATCACCGGTCTTTGCTAGACGTCTTTCTGCAGCCTTCTGTGCATCATCTCGAAGCGCCGCGATTGATATCAACGAATCTCTGATTCTGCCGCCGTCAGTGAATACAACGATGTTGTCCGTGGTAGCTCCAATAACCCTGCGAATTATGTCATTCCACTTAATGTTACTGGTTTTTAGTTTGCCGTGCCTGTCCTGAAAAATAACAACCTCATCTGGGTCTATCCCGGTTAACGTTAAAAGATTATCAATTTCATCTTTGGTCGCATACGCTGATAAATCAATATCTTTTTTTTTTCTTCCTTTGTTCTTCTTGATCTTCCGTAAATATCAACCATTATTAGTTATGGGGTTGTTTAAATTTGTGGTGTATTCATGCACGACTTTGTGAGGAGGACTCGCTGATTTCGAGATCGCATCAAGAACATTTAATACTTCACGACCGCATATCGGAGGATCAATCAGTGTTTGTGTTGGTAACGTTGACTGCCAAACTGGAATGTTGGAAAATCTTTGGACGTACCTGAAAAACTCAACTGGCGGTGCTAGCCCGTACGAGTCAAAATAGATAATTCCACGTGGATCGATCGCGTAAGCAACCCAGTGAGTTCCAGGACCTTCCTTGTTGTCGAGATTAATAATTCCTGTTTCTAGATTATTCGGTCGTGCTGGTAATTGATCTCGCATAAATACACCTCTGAAATTCTTTGTACGTAATTGTTTAACAGCATCAAGTAAATCAAAATTAGAAGCTGGAAGCTTCAACATCGGTGTGAAAACACTAGCGTTGAAAACACTTAAAACCTTTTTGGGTACCATGACGCCGGAGTTCCCGGTAGTCTTAGACCGGATCCCTTTTTTTTGTATCCTTTCCCGGTGGCTTTCTTTAGTGCCATTCCAGCTGCGGTTCCAACAGCTCCTAACGCGGCTGCCTTTGCTGCTGCGGCTGCTGCTGGTGCTAGTGCTGCGGCAATTATTGGAAGAAATGGAAGTATTCCACCGGTTTTTTTGACCATATCTTTGACCGCGGCCGGAGAGAGATCAAGTCGAACTCCAGTCGTTGCTTGTTTCACTTTATTGAAATGTTTTTGTTGGGTTTTAGTCAATGACAGTTTGTTTGGACTGCCCGCTAGCTGATCGTGTTTTAGTGTTATTGATGTCCCACATGTGCTCGCGTTCTTCGATTGTAATTTCTTCACCTGACCAGGAGTCAGTGTGACATTAACATGACTGTATGACATTTTATTTAATACGATGTTGATCTAATTGCATTGTTAAAACAATGTTACAAGTTTTCCACTGGTGCATCAATGACTCTCATTCGACCGCCAGCACCTTCAAGTAACACTGCTTTATCGGAAAGTATGACCGCGATTGCTCTAACACCTCCAGGAACTGCTGGTGGACCAACTACTGCAGCTGGTACTCGAGCCAGGCGAGCCCGAATAACTATATCAACGACAGATTTTCTGAATAAATCCAAATGTTCCAACGAAAAGTAATAGATCGGATACAACGTTGTAAAATCACGCTGGGAGATCTGCAGCCCAGTGTCAACGTTTTGATCACGCCCATCATAAGACATCAATTGATAATATGCCCGTGCAACATCATTTTGTTCAAAATTTAGTTCGATATCCTCAGCGGGTTCTTGATGTCCGTTTATTCTTAATGAAACTTCAGTAACTCCAAGTGTGTCAAATATCATTAGACTTGCTCTCTGGTTATTTATTCTAGAATTTACCTGAAACGCGATAAATATATGTCGCGCTGCTGATATTCCCTGTTGTGATCCCAATTGCCACGTAAACGGTCCAGGAGCGTTGATAGAATGACTATCTGTTGTCATTGCTAACCATGATAACAACGATTTTCCACCTTGATCCATAAAAGAAAGTAATTTTTGTTCTTCAGCGATTGATGGAGTCATTGCTGGCATCCACAGAGATAGTTTTCTTAACTCTACTTGACCAGAATCAACTCCATCATCTCGCCATATTGCATCATTATCAGAGTTTTTTCTGACAAGCGTTACTGTGTGTTTGGCACCAAATATAACCTTTCGGACACTTCTGCAAAATCCAAAAATATGAGATAGTGGAATAGCACAGGAAAACTCTTCGTCGCCGTTCAGCATTGCTCGACGCGCGGCAAAACCCAAGTTGAAATTTTCGTTCATGGCTGCAACTGCATTCCCGGCCGCGTTCATCGTTACATTTCTATTTTCGGGATGATCAGATGTGTCCTTTACAAACATCATTGTTGGACCAGCTGATCTTGTGTAATCATCAGAATATCTTGCAAGACCAAGTATTGTCGTGGCAACATCAACATTGTCCAAACATGACTCAATATCTTTTCCATCAATCGAGTATGTGGCTTTGCTAAATAACGCCATCACACCATTATTAACAAAACCATCACGATCGCCTATTCCGTATCCAGTACCATCCTCTTTTAAGATTCTACCTGTGACTTCAATAAAAGCCTCACAGGGCAGAAAATATCTACTTGTGTCATGAATTTGAAACTCAATTCTCCCCTTCATGTTAGGTGTTTTTGCATCATAAGAATAAAATTGATAATCGCGCAAGGATTCATCCTTTCTGACTGGTTTAACCATATCAAGTGCTACGTTGGATATGCGTTGAAACATCTTATTGTAATACATTTTTATCTAAAACGATGACCACTTCCCGCTACTAAACTTGAAGCTATATTTTTTTCTATTTCTTTGGAAGGTATCAGTGATGCTAGTTTTTGATTTGCAGTTTCATTTATTATTTTGCTAACATTTGCAGGCATATCGCAGTGCTTGGTAATTTTACCGGCGGAGGCTTTCTGCGTATTAATCGTGCTAGTCTGTCCTTGATCGCCGTGAACACTTTGCCGGCAGCATCACCGATTAAACCAGAAGCTTTATCTCTAATAACATCAATAGCTTTTGACGATAATTGTTTTGCAATTGGTCCCGCCTTTGGAGCTATTCTTGTAAACAATCCTTGAACAACATCTCCAAGTCCATCTCCATAATATGCACTGTAAACAGGATATCGCGAATTTACCACTCTCTCTCGTCGGGTCATATGATGAGAGTCATGTATGATCATTTTATTTAATTAGTTATTTCTCTAATCGACTTTCAATCGCTGTCCACGAGTTCATCAATAAGTTCTCGATAGATGTGAGTATCCATGATGCCGCCGCGAAATAGTCGCTGACAGATATCAGCCGCTTCATTAATTATTTCCGGAGAGTTATTTCCAGCACGTTTTCCTCCAATGAGAACTTCTAGCCGTGATACATCATTGAGAACATTATCAGGACAAACAGCTAGACCAGATCCGGTTTTTGATTGTTGTTCTACAATTCTTGGGGCTAAAACATCTTGCGGTAAACTTTCAGGAGATGTTGTTAAACCAATTATCGGCGACCTAGTTGGCTCGGATTTTTGACGACGTGGACTTTTGTTCAGATGCAACCTCATATTCACTTAACGGGACCAGGTCAGTATCTGCTATCCTCTGCCGTTGTTGTTGTAAAGATGAAGAAGGTTTCTGCTGGGAGGATTCTAGTTGTTTTACATGTTCGTTATAAACTCTTTTTACTCCTTCAAGGAGACCTCTGTATTCTAAATCATCGGCTCTGGCTTGTTTTTTGTTTTTATATATACGATATATCCATTTAATAAAATTATCATCATTCACGTTTTCAAAACCGGGGTTTAAGATACTAGATTTATTAAACATACCAATTAATATTTTTCTGGGCAATTCTTCTCCAGGAGTATTTTTAATATCTTTGACAAACCCTTCTCTAAATTTTGCAATCAGTCCAATATTTTCCTTTATTGGTTTGGACGCGAGTTCAGCACGAATTTGCCCAATACCTTTAAGTATTTCCTCGCCGACGGATGGAGGCTGAGCTGCAGCTATACCAGCTGGAAGATCTCGTAAAATCTTTTTTGTTTGTTTGGCTCGTTTAGTGGATTTTTGTAACACTGGAAGAATACCCTTTCTTCGTTCCTCCTCCTCTTTGATATCATCCTTAGGTTCTCCTAGTAAAGCTCGCTCTGTGACCACCACAGCCTTTTCAGTAGCTGTTGTAACGGGTTTAAATAATTCTTCTACACCTGTTGCAAATTCAACTTGTGCTTGCTGCCGTGCTTGTAATTTTTCTCTAACAGAATCTCGCACAGGAAGAAATTTTTTTATTCCTTCTAGTCGCTCTCGAGCTAGTCTAGCAGAATGTGATTCTCCAATGTTGGCCATTATAGTTAACTTAAATTTTTAATTCACAACAGAAATCCTAAAATATTTTACATGATAGCAGCAGAGAGACTGGACCACAAAGTGTTTCGTCGACGTCACCACATGAAGAAACATTTTTTATAGTGAGTTATCGCTGTCAAAATAACCCTTCTATCCAGAAAAGTGGATTTAGTCATCATAGTTTCTGGCTAGAAGGGTTATTTTTGTGAAATAAGACCTTCTATCAGAAAAGTTTTCGATAGATGGTCCTGTTGGACGAAATAGTTGGTGGGCTCAGTCTCTCTGCTGCTCATGCTGACCAACAATGACAACAGTTGTAATGGCTGCCATGTATAGACTATAATATGTTGACCAACAATGACAACAGTTGCAATGGCTGCCATGTATAAATTATAATATGCTGACCAACAATGACAACAGTTGTAATGGCTGCCATGTATAGACTATAATATGCTGACCAACAATGACAACAGTTGTAATGGCTACCATGTATAGACTATAATATGCTGACCAACAACAACAACAGTTGTAATGGCTGCCATGTATAAGACTATAATATGTTGACCAACAAGGAAAACAGTTGTAATGGCTGCTATGTATAAGACTATACTATGCTGACCAACATCGACAACAGTTGTAATGGCTGCCATGTATAGACTATAATATGCTGACCAACAAGGACAACAGTTGTAATGGCTGCCATGTATAGACTATAATATGCTGACCAACAATGACAACAGTTGTAATGGCTACCATGTATAGACTATAATATGCTGACCAACAACAACAACAGTTGTAATGGCTGCCATGTATAAGACTATAATATGTTGACCAACAAGGAAAACAGTTGTAATGGCTGCTATGTATAAGACTATAATATGCTGACCAACATCGACAACAGTTGTAATGGCTGCCATGTATAGACTATAATATGCTGACCAACAATGACAACAGTTGTAATGGCTGCCATGTATAGACTATAATATGCTGACCAACAATGACAACAGTTGTAATGGCTGCCATGTATAGACTATAATATGCTGACCAACAATGACAACAGTTGTAATGGCTGCCATGTATAGACTATAATATGCTGACCAACAATGACAACAGTTGTAATGGCTGCCATGTATAGACTATAATATGCTGACCAACCTCGACAACAGCTGTAATGGCTGCCATGTATAAGACTATAATATGCTGACCAACAAGGAAAACAGTTGTAATGGCTGCTATGTATAAGACTATAATATGCTGACCAACAATGACAACAGTTGTAATGGCTGCCATGTATAGACTATAATATGCTGACCAACAACAACAACAGTTGTAATGGCTGCCATGTATAAATTATAATATGCTGACCAACAATGACAACAGTTGTAATGGCTGCCATGTATAAATTATAATATGCTGACCAACAATGACAACAGTTGTAATGGCTGCCATATACAGACTATAATATGTTGACCAACAATGACAACAGTTTCACAAATTGCATTTCCAAACTCTAACGATCTTGCTGGCATCTTGCTATCTTTCAACCTACCAAAATCCTTGGCATTTTTCATAATTGTCCCATGGTTAATATTTATGAGATCTGCATGCAAAGTATTTATACTGATGGCTATCAGCATTACAGGTATTGGGACAAACTTGAAAGGCCTTCATGTCAGCATGTTTGGCCTGAGATTGCTTTTAAAATGAAATTGGAAATAGCAGCTGTTGATAGATGACTGGCCAGGGGTCAAACAATTGCTTTACCATACAGTCCTCATCTGACTCTTCAAACATTAATTCTGTATCAGCAGGAACTGAGATATACACTTAATTTTATAAGGGACTGACAATTTAAATGGAGGTGGGGGATGATTTTCTTTCCAGCTTTGCAACCAGTATATTTATTTTATACCACAATTATTATTTTGGCATTTAGTGTGAAGACCAGAATTAGTTCCTTTTTGTATAATGAAACATATGCAAGGGTATGTCTTTTTTTGAGCTATTTAGGGGACAGAAACTTTTTTTCAAATAAATCTGCTTGCCCCAAAATAATTAAATGGTTCATCCCTAACAGATATATAAAATTGGTTCCTTTTTGTATCTGGAAACATATGCAAGGGTATGTCTTTTTTGATCTATTTAGGGGACAGAAACTTTTTTCAAATAAATCTGCCTGCCCCAAAATGATTAAATGGTTCATACCTAACATATATATAATATGCCTTTCCACTAACTATATGAAGAATGGTGCACATAGGGAGAAAATGAATATGTATTCTTAGATGAAGGGTATGTAAAATTCTGACTTGGTTCATGTCCATGCATATTTGTTTCTGAGAAAATATACCTACTTTTCTCTTGTGATATCCTCTCTCCAGTTGCCATGGTAACTTTGCAGCACTCTGTATGAACATCTATCCCTTCAGTGCTATTGCTGTCAGATATCTTTACTTCTTTTCCCAAAAGGCACATGGTCAGCATTGTTTTTCCAACCCCATATTGTCCTACCCCCATGACCCTGATGCTGTAAACCTTTTCCTTTCCATCTCTGAGATCATCTTTTTACTTATGAAGGGATCTTGTATCCATTTCTAGGACTTCTGATAGGATGAGTATATCTGATGTGAAGTGAGAATAAAATTGTAAATAAAGATATTATACAAAATTCATACATGTAACAGTCCAGATATGTCAAATCAGGAAATTTACTAAATCTGATCACAAGATTTCGGTTTGGAATCATGGGGATTTTCATTGACCTAGCCTTTTGCAAGTAAAACGGAATAAAAACAACATAATGCAAAGAATTTAAACGTGTTTATTTATATAGGATTAGGCTGTATACAACCAATTTAAACTGAAAGAAGAGCTCATTGAAATTCGTAATATCTACCTGTGCACAATGCAGTATGCAGTATCATTACTTTCTATCAGGATCAAAGTAATCCCGATTCCCTGCAGTTTTTATATAAAATTCATGACCATTAACACTGTACACATAATGTCAACAACAACAACAAAACAACTTTTTTTGACAAAATGGTTACATGGGGAACTATAGCAGTTGATAATAATCACATGATGCTGAAAAACTGACTGTTCCTTGAATAAATAAAAATAAATTTCCATGATGTGAAATCCTGTGATAATGTCTGACAAGATCTTGAGTAAACAAGCAAGAGACACGACTATTTGCAAAGTGTACTAAATGACCCTACATTTCAATTTGGTAAGGGCCATAGGATCCCACTTTTCTCCATTTCTTGAATTAGTACTCTTAACAGATAACAAATAATTCCTATGTCAATCAACCCTCCATATGCATGTACATGTATGAAGCAGCTCTTTCTCTCATGCACTGGAAACATTGAAAATGCAGGAAGTTGTGGTGGTTTCACCTGCTGAGCGGTTCCATCACACAGTTCTTTACCTGTTTGTGCATGTATATAAACACACACTCTTACACAGCCAGCATTATTTCTGGTCCCATCATTGGATGGAGGGGATGCTCTTGAAATAGATTCCTTGTCATGCTGAACAAGATCGACACTTAACGACTTAGCCCATTTAATTCACAAATATCAACATAACAGCATACTGTACCATACCAAGGAAATGAAAACAAAGTGCTATCCACAAGCTTTCCCCCGACTTGCCTTAACAGGTATCAAACTTATGACCCTTAGACTATTAGCTCAGCACTTTACCATGAGCTAGTGTAGCTCCAAATTTTTTATTGGGCTATTTTTAAGAAAACTTTATTATTTTTAAACTGAATAAATCATGATTCCGTTAAATTTTTATTTTATGGAGTCCCAATGACCCCCACATTTGAATTTTATAGGGTTCATACAAGATGTTAAAGGGTCCCACTTTATAGTTTCTAGTTAGTTGTGTCTGTGTGTGTGTGAAAGAGAGAGAGAGAGAGAGGTCTCAGAAGCATGTTGGGCATTCATGAAGTGGATATATGTACATTATAATGCCAGGAATAAAGAGACACAAAACCTTGTCAGTCATACTTATTTGTAATTCTTCAACTATTCATGTATTAAAATTTACATCCCATCAGTCGATTTGGGAACACGCTACATAAGGCCGTTTTTTAGTCAGCAATATGTAATGCCCTGCAAAACAAAAATATTGGGCGAGGCATCTTAATTACAGAACTGGATCATTCAGTGGTTGGATTTAATTTTAAATTCTGCAATGAGCATTCATGTACTCAATCACAGGCACTTGATTCTGGGGTAAACTAACGTGATACTAACAATATAACCGGTTACTAGAAACTAGAAACACCGAAATACACTAAAAAACCGAAATACACATGCATTTACATGTTCTCTCTGTATATATAGGTTTCCACACACAAATTATTATTTATTTTTGTTTGAATAATAATATAAAGCAAAATAAAATATGATTTATGTGATTTTCATACGGAGGTGGTATGATAACGATTGATCGTTCCGGAACGAATTTAATCTCCAGGATGGACAGGTCTGTCGAATCAAGTACGACCAAGTGACATCATTACATGAATAGTGTTATAAATAGGAAAAAAAAGTAAATGACTCCGATCTAATTTTCCGATACTATTTACTCATTCAGTCACTCATAACTACATCACTGTAAGGAAGATACTCCACACCTTTGATTCATTACCATTTAAGCAACCTTACTGATTTTGAAGGGCCAATTTTACAAAAAGTGTATCCGTTGCTTCATGTACTCCATGCAGAAGCGACGATTCCAAACATCTACTACCGGTCTACTTCGGAGTGAATGCGATTTTCTTTGTAACGAGCCCCTATGGCTTAACTCAGCAAATATGCAATCGGAATATCCATAGTATTTTCTGTCAAGTCGTTTCGATCGTTACATGCGCTCAAGACTATGTGACATTTTCCGGGAAAATATTTAACATTTCTTAACATGTTAATTACAGTTAATTTTTTCTTAGCGCTTCTGATTTTTTTTTTTGGGGGGGGACACCAGACAGATGACCCCCCCCACTCCTAATTTTAATAAAATGTTTTATGTGTTTTTGTTTCCCCCTCGATTCGTTGTGTTGTATTATTTCATCGTTTTTTTTTTTTTTTTGTAACGTGAATTAGGATTTTGGGTATTTTTCTCATCCCTAGTGTATCTATAGAGGTGTATCTCCGAGAGTGATTTCAATTATCCTCTCGGGTTACTTCCCCTATTATTCTGGTGACCTTGCTAGGGTCTCCTAGATCCCGTGTTTGTTATATGTTTGTGCTATATGTTATGTATGCTATAATGTGTTTTTGTTGGGATAGCAATTACATCAAATTCTTGTCGTGTTTCAGTTTTCCTATTATATTCCGTGTTTATAATACAACGGAAATTTTTATTAATTTTGAATTTGGAAGATTGGTGATATTCCCCTTAATGTTTTGAATCTTAGTGATTCTTATGTAATGTATTAAATCACCTTTCTTTTTATTAGATGAGACTGAGCTCCAGGAGGGGTTCACACTTTTTTTATTTTTTGTGTGTCTCCCCCATGGAGCAGGTCTATCTTTAAATTATAATGGTTCAAAAATCCAGATAGTGTAAGTTGGAGATGAAAATTTTTTTTTTTTACGAAAATTTGAAATATTTAAAATTCAAAATGTAAAGATTTTTTTAAAAATAAATTAAAAAGTATGTTAGTATAGTAGGATAGACATTTAATTTATATTTAAAACATTTTTACTCAATCAAGAGGTTTTTCCAGACTCTTCCATGGGCCTGTTCACTTCGCGTAGCGCCATGTGACATAGCCCCATGACATCATTATCCGTACCTCCCTCTTGAGGTCTACTATTTATCATAATTAATGGTTCCACATATTTTAATTGTATTAACTATGTAAGCTGATATTTTATATAACATTTGTTTATTAAATTTTCCATCTAAATATAAGAGGCATTGTGGTTTATAATTATCAGTTAAATTTATTTCATCTATTAAGGTTTTTCTAATATTAAAAGTTTCCCAACAATTTAAAATAACATGTCTTTTTGTATATGGGGCTATTTTGCACAGCGGACATTTTGGCGGTACTCTGACCATTTGCCGTCTCGCTGCAGCCTCTCCTGTCAACCACGCATCATGCATGTATTAGAAGACGAGGCTTTGTATTTTAAGAGAACCTAATTGGGACCAGTGCCCCCATGCTCGTTTCCAATCGACATATAAATTTTCTTTTTCTACCTTACATTGTATATATTTGGTTATGTCGTTCCGAATCCATTTATATGAAAGTTTTTCGTCCAGGTCCCAAAATTCTTTTTTATCCCTATATTTCAAAAGTAAGTCCTTAATGCCTTTAAATTTCTTTGGTGTTTCTAATAGTTTCATGAGTTTATTATTTTTATAAATCCCCACCCTGTTACGTAAAAAGAAACCAAACCAATATATATATCCCTTCCCACGGTAATTTAGGGTCGTCATTCAGTCGTTTAAACCTATTTAAAATATTCGTAATTTTTAAAATTATGGGACTCGGTACCCCTATCCCCACCCCCAGTTGTTTTGATTTATATAGGGTTTCTTTTATAACATAATGTAGTTTAAAGTCCCATATATATTTAATTATTAGTTTATCTATATTATTAAGTATTATATTACTTATGTTTGTGGATTTCATGATATAATTAAGGTTTACATACGTATATGTTTTAGCCACTTGGGCTCGTTCCATTAGACATAACGGCGTAAGTGCCCAGATATCGACATTCCGTTTTATCTCGCTTTCCATTTTTTTTACAGTTATCTTTCTCTTCGTTTTTCCCAAAGCATACCCCTAGTGCTTTAACGGTATCTTTAAATACATGGGCGGGTATGGTTGAGTGCCTACCACGCTAGTTACCTATCTCTAATATCTCTGTTTTATCCGGATTTATTTTCAATCCTGATGCCTGTCCGAATTGTTCATATTCCTTTATTAAGTGCTCAAAGGATTTCGGATCATCTAAAAAGTTGGTGCAATCATCTGCATGTTGTAGCATTTTCACTTCGTCTTTAATATTTGGAACTTTTATACCTTTAATTTCTTTGTTTAGTTTTATGCTAATACTTAGCATTTCGATTGCTATTGCGTATAATAGCATGGATAGTGGGCATCCTTGCCGCACTGATCTTTTTATGTCAAATTTTTCTGTCATTGCTCCGTTATTTTGTACTCTGGATGTTATATTAGTGTATAGTATTTTAGTCCATTTTTGGAAAGTTTCTCCAAATCCAAGCTTTTCTAGGACTTTCTGTATATAGTTGTGTTCAATTCTATCAAAGGCTTTTTCCTGATCAAAAAGTACCATGGCAGCTTTTTGTCCCATATTTTGTAAGTGATCTATTATTGTACTGTTTAGTATGTTACTTTGTATATCCCTATTTTTTGGTCCACAAGTTTGGTTTATGTTAATTATATCCCCTATTCCCTTTTTTAATCTGTTACTTAAAATTCTACTCAATATTTTATAATCTATATTAAGGAGGGAGATGGGCCTCCAGTTTTTTAAGTCCTCTCTGTCCCCTTTTCCTTTATATATCAAAGTTATAATTCCTTCTTTCATTGTTTCTGACATTTCATTATTTTTTAAAAGAATATTATTGTACAACCATTCGAGAATGGGCAACAACTCTCCACAAAAATTCATAAAGAATTCTGCAGAGAGTCCATCTCCTCCCGGTGATTTTCCCTTATTCATGCTCTTTATACTTTCTAAAATTTCCATCCTGTGTAATAAAATCATCACAAATTTTTTTAAAACCATTGTTTATTTTGTCACAGGGAATCTTTTCTAGATACTCATCTATTTTATTCCCTGTTATATTTTGCGATTTATGAAGTTTAGCATAGTAATCTTGAATATGTTCCATAATTTCCCCTTTTTCTGTTAATGTTATTGCTGTTGTTGTTGTTGTGTTTATTTTAATTTTATCTAAAGTTTTATCTCCCCCCCCATCCTTCTTTCCTCTCTTTTATACAACCCCTCTGCTTTTTTTATATATCCCCGTGAATTTTCCTGCCTTTATTTCCCTACCCCTACTTTCTATTTTATGTATCTCTTCCAATCTGTTTTTTAAACTGGTTTCTAGATCATTAGTATTGGTTTTTGAATTGATTTCTAATTGCTTCCCTTTCCATTATTAGTTTCTTACTTTTTAGAGTACAGTGTTTTATGGCTATTTCTTTAAATTTACTTTTAAGTTTTCCCATTCCTCCATTATATCTAAATTCCCTTTATTTTTAAAATTTCCTATCTCCTGTTTGATATCTTGCATAAAGTCTACATCTTTTAAAATCGAGTTGTTCAGCATCCATCTTCCCTTCCCCCATTTTGTCCTGGTTTTAATATTTATGGTCATGTTTATAAGTTTATGATCAGATATTTTAAAATCGGTTATATTTGTTTCTTTATGCATATTTACATTATAATTATTGCAATAGAATTTATCTAGACGACTCCCTTTATTTATTTTATAGTGAAAGCTATATAGGTGATCTCTGGTTGTGTGTGTGAAGAAAGATATTTTTAAAATTGTAGATTTATTTAATTAATAGTTAAATAATTACCCAAATTTCAACTGACATGTTATCTACATAATGTTATAGATTGCTTTGTAAACATTTCTCTGTATGTTAAATGCTGTCAATCTTATATATGATTTCCCCTGTCAAGAAAACCCAAGGATTAACTTGGTTAATTCTTGTGTAGTTATTTGTTACTAATTTGCATACCCAATCACAAAATTGAATCTCATATAGGATGTACACTGTCAAGAAAACAAAATGACTAACTTTATTAATTATTGTGTAATTATGTGACTAGTTTACATATCTATACACAAAATTTTATTCAAAATGTATACATATTATGACGTGTAGAGCTAACGACACTTTACCAACCATGTGAGGTCGGTGATTGGATTTTGTTATGTAACAATTTACTCTTTGTAAATGAAAGCTATTTTATTTTGGTAAACTTCGCTTGTTTAAGCACTGTTTGTGTGTTTTAAATGTAAAATGAATAAAGCACAGTTATTTGCTGTTAAAAAGGCTATAGAGGGCCACAAGATCATTTTATTAGGACAAAGTGGGACAGGCAAAAGTTTTGTGGTTAAGGAAATACAAAAGAAATTGTCATCAGCAGGTAAAAATGTCAGTGTAACTGGCACAACAGGCATTGCATCACTGAATGTGAAATGATGAACAGTGCATTCCTGGTCTGGGATTGGTGATGGTAGATATGAGAGTAATGAACTATGTAGAAAACGTCTCACTGATGAACATTCTGATTCATATAAATAAAATATTTTGAAAGCAGACTGTCTGATAATTGATGAAATTTCTATGCTTTCACTGAAACGTTTTGAACAAATTGAATATGTATGTAGAATGATTAAACATTCAGATTTATATTTTGGAGATATACAAGTTATTGCAAGTGGAGACCTTTCTCAGCTTCTTTTTTAGGTGAATATTGTTTTAAATCCACCATTTCAAATCCACCATTTGTGCAATGGTATTTGGGCATAAAATTGTCCTTGATGAGGTCATAAGACAAGATGAATTAGATTTCGTAAAAGCTATAAATGATGTTTCAAAGGGAGAAATCCATGAAGATACCAAACACTTGATCTTGAGGCTGCAGAGACATATCCCCCCTGGATATGACCCAATCAGACTTTGTGGACGGAACTTTGATTGTGAAATATACAATGCATGCAAACGTATGGAAATAGATGGTGTATCAAAGTGTTATCAGTCAATAGACGAGGGTGACAATAATCGGTGCAATAAGATGTGTGTTCCAAAAGTGTTACACTTGAAAATTGGCTGTCCAGTTATGATGGTCAACCACTTAAGCTCAGCACTAGTATATGGTTTATAGGGAAAGGTTGTGGCAATGAAGGAAGATATGTGACAGTTGATTTTGAAAATAATTTAGTTCAGTTGGGAAGAGAACCTTTTACTGTTTACAGTACCACTGATAAAAAGACTATAGCCACAAGCCATCAAATTCCACTCATTCTGTCTTTCAGCATTACCATTCACAAGGCACAAGGAATGACTTTACATAGAGTTGAAGTTGATGCATCAAATAATTTTGCACCAGGTCACTTAGGTGTGGCAATGGAGAGAACCAGAAATAAAGAGAGACTGCCAGTGGCGTCGCTCGGGTTGGTGTCACCCAGTGCGGTAGTTCATGGTGTCACCCCCATGGTCCTCCTTCCGTAACAGACCATACAGAATCCTTAGTAATGTCATTTTGGTGTCACCCCCTCTGATGGTGTCACCCGGTGCAGTCCGCACCCCCCCCCCCATCCCCCTAGCGACGCCACTGCTGTGCCTGCTAGTCATGTATTTAACTATGATCGGTTATCCGCTTATGAAATCCGACTAGACCGAGCAGTGTGTGCTCTGTAAAATTTGCAATTTTTCATTTTGGTGTCACCCCTCTGAGATGGTGTCACCCGGTGAGGTCCGCACCCCCGCACCCCCCTAGCGGCGCCATTGGAGACTACGGATTCCACATAGATCTTGCATGTATGAATTCTACAATACAAGTTTTGTACAGATTGGTTCAAGTTTAGAATGCCGTAGACATTATGTTTCTTTAATAGAGAACCTCAGTGTTGACTTTGATTATGAAACAGGTTCTGATTCTGATATCTCTGACTTTTCTGATGGAGAACTTTTAGAAGTTGATGAAATGTTGTCCTTTGGGGAAGACATGCCTGCTTCATGTAGTGACCAAGAATGTAGGTTAACTACAGTTGACTCTGACATTTTAGAGCATCATGTTGACCATACAAAAATGAAACATCTTATCCCAGATAATGCAATAACACCAGAACAAATGAGATTAAAAGTAACACTAACAGGAATCTTCGAAAAGACACTGGAAGAGTTGAAAACACTTTTTGAGATATTGTACCAAAAAATTCAAAGTATTTTAATAAAGTATGTGGTAATACACAGGTCAGGAAACCAGATTCAAAGACATGGACTGAATATTATTCTGAAGTTTACCAGTTTTTAGTGTCTCAAGAATGCATCCAAATTCTTGAAACTTTCTTGAATTTCATGCCAAATGATGATACGTTTTTTGCATTTGGAAAGATTTTTGACAGAATTGTGAAATTGTTTTGGACAAAAATACTGCTGACATTTTCAGTACCACACAAGTTACACGTGCACCTTCCATCCATACTTGTATCAGAACCAGGACAAGGAAAATTAAGGTATGTTGCAGGCAGATGTATTGCAAAGAGTAGATACCGTAATATGAAGAAAGGAAAGAACAGCTTGCACAGAAAGGACAACATTAACTTGGTCAGTCAATGTTTCTTACAAGTAAAAATGTTAGACCACCTTACAACTTCAGCTGTTGCTTTTGAAAACAATAGCAAGTATAAACAGACCTTGCACGAGACATAAAGAAGACAGAATATCAACCATGGTCTAACTAACATCAAGGACTCTCTATTTTAATTTTTCTTGCAAGTTGACGGTAAAAGGAGGAAGTATCAACATGTAGGTACATTACATTGGCATGATGCAGGGAGTTTACAGTATTGTAAGGCTGTATTCCTTAAGGATGAGACACTTTATGAGTTGATGCACATAAAGTTTGATCCCAGTATAAGGGTCACACAAGTGGACGACACCATGATTGCTTCATGTATCAGAGATCTATATGAAGATTTGATAGGTCGTTACAGTAGAATATCTGACAGTCAATTCAGTAAAGATACCATTTCCAGTCTTGGAAAATTTAAATCAGTTTGAGAAAGAGAGTGGTCATGAGATCAAAGCACAAACACAGTAGTGATGCATTAGCTTTGGACATGAAATATATCTTGGAAGATCAGTCAGAAAAAACCCCCCTGTAATCTCACTTAAAATTGAAATCACAGATTTATGATCTGAAGGTTGTAGTATTTACTAGCTTCTTGAAATCGGATCTGACTTTGCTATGTAAAGCCTATGGCATAGAAACAGAAAATGTACAGAAGAGTGGTCTACTTAATAAACTATATAATGTAATACCTGCTTTGAATGAAATGAAAATGCCATATTTTTTAGTACAGAATAATCCTGTTGCCCATTTTCCGAAATCCAGTAATAATCAAGGCACTTCCAGCTGTAGCAAAAGCCAGCCATGTACTAGAAAAAGAACTATAGTTGGAAAAGGAAAATGGAAAGGAAAGGGTAAAGGAAAGAAGAAAATGGAAAAATCCTTTGAAAAGTGTGGTCTGTTACTCAGAAGGAGGAGATAATGTCTTAAAATGAAAGATATGTGTATTTATGGGAATATACTATGACAGAACTGAATGTCTGGTTATCTAAATATATAGACACACACATATGTTACTTCCAGTTTTCAGTTTAAAATTATATATTTTAGTCAAAACTATCAATTTAGGTTTTCTTTCTGGAGGAGTGGTGACGTATGGTTATAATTATTTTACATGATTTCATAGGCTCACATCCTCTCTCTCTTTATTTGACGAAAATATATCGGGTAGGTTGTATTTGTCTACATTGTGATTTGGTGAATTAATTAATCATTGAAAAAATATAAAGGTTGTTATGGCATAAAAATATAATGGCACAGTATCCCTAGAAATATGCATGCTAATGATCATTTGTCTACTCCTGTATATTTGACCAAATTAAGGAAACAATATATTTATTCAAGAATAATAAAGTCCAAATATGTACACCTGTGCAGTATTTAAATATGGGTGATTTGGCTTGAAAATATATTTAAGTCATATTCACATGCATAGAAATAGCCATATCAAATGTGATTTTATTTCAATCATGATAATTATACTTTGTAAAAACAAAAGGTCCCAGTCCAAAAGTAAGTAAATGAAGATATAATTGTTTAAATATCAGGGCAAGAAATATTTTTTAAATCTGTTAGAAAACTTGAAATTTTGTTCAAAATAATTGTGGACCTGATCCTCACCCCATTGTTTTTAAAACACAAAACTAATATCATTTGTATACTGGCATTTGATTGGGGTGGGTGGTAGATAATGATAAGCCAATTAAGTGGTAAGTGTGTTATCATTAGTTTCCTCCTGAATAAAGTACATGTACCTGGGCATTGGCAGGGATGGGGGTGGGTATGAACCTAAATATAAATGTCTAGACAGAACATACCACGTAGTAATTTTATTTTCTGCCATATTCGACAGCATAACACTTTTTTCTTATGTTTTACTGGTGCTAAATAGATTTTCACATCTGTCGCAAGAAAAATATTTGAATTTCCCTCCTGTCATGACAGTGTATCCCCCAGGGGTGTAACATTGAGGGTATAGAAAACCCCTTGGTGTCAGAACTGGGGGTCAAATAAACAATGTGGGGGTCAAAAATGTACTGACAAATTTTCATCTGACTCGTACTTTTTCAGCTTGAAATAGGATATTGCAACTTGCACAACATTCCCTCTCTCTCTAAACATACAAATAAACCAGCATGCATAATTAATAAACAAATGCATTGTCCGTTCAAAGAATAATTTTATTAGTTCAATTTCCTTTTAAAGTCATACTTTTAACAGTCTCCTTATAATCTTTTTGAAGCAATACTATAGACTAACACATTACATACAAGCCAATACAAAAAAAACCAAAAAAAACAGATAAATCTTTTTAACCAAATGGCAGTTAATTTACAGTTAATTTAAATTTGTTCTCTGTGCTACATTTCACTGTTGGACTCTAGCCCAACATACCTATTTGACCTCACCCATGTGTACACACCAGAAAGATACTTACGCTCCTCTTCTGACAATCGTATACTCATTATTCCCACTATGAAAACAAAGTCCTATGGACAGCGTTCTTTTGCATACCAGGGCCCAGCAACGTGGAATGAATTGCCCACTGAACTTAGACACAAAGACACAGTGATCACATTCAAGAAAGCTCTCAAAACTCACTTATTTCGACTGCAAGAACAAACTTAAAGACCTAATAATGTTTCCTACCTGAAAGATTCTAGCATGTTTTTTATTTTTTAATGTTTTTCTAATTTCATGTTGTTTGTTTTTGTAATAATATTATTATGTTTCTTATCTTATAGGTGTTGTCTAATGTTGTAAAGCGCTTAGAGCTTCTAAAGATTAGGCGCTATACAAAGTCCTCATTATTATTATTATTACTGCCTGTCATAAAATGTGTACTATCATCAGTTCCATTGTACTTCGTCCTAGAACACATTTATCCAAAAATCAAGAAGGTTAATGATTCATCTTCTTCCTAACAAGTTACACTTGAACTTTAAGATCTTTCTTTTATTGCAGTAAAGTTAAAAACCAATAAAATCTACAATGACCCCCTGACTTTGTAATGCAAATAACGCATTTGTCTCAGCATGTTTACGGATTTCTTTGTTGTGAAAGAATGCCTTGGGTTATAACATGTTCTCCAGACATCTTGTGGCGAACGAGAGCAGATTCTGTAAAATTCTTATATATTGTCTCAAAAGTATTATTAACTTTTTCAGTCTTCGCAATTATGCGATAAGAAGTCACGCCGGTAATCCTAATGGATGGATGTGCTGTATTCCAGTCAAGGGAATTATTTTCTCCATTTTCATTAAAGTTAGATCCACAGTCACTCTTTTGTCTTCTGCGTCTTTCACCTTCTTGGCTAATGATTCTTAGTGCGCCATGTTTTAGTCTGGAGATAACTTTCTATAGTCTGATAATACAAACCCGTTTGTTTGTACCCGCCCCCTACCGATTTGAATAATGGAAACCTTTAATATTATAAAAAGTGCAAGGAACTTAGTCAATTCATTCATTGATTTATAGTTTCTAACCTGACTCAGAGTATAGTGGCCCTAACACCGTCGTCTTATGAGCGTTTCATGCTTAACGGAAGTTTTCAGTGCAATAGACGGACATGCTCGGATCCATTTCCAGTTTCTGGACATGTCAGTTTTCACCAAAGGGGTGTATCACAACTACAGATGTACACACATAAGTCGCCTGCTTCCGATATTTACAATGTCGAATCAAGCAAAGGAAAATGACAAATATGCTTTCCGTGTGGATTTAGCAAGCGGTTTAATTTCTATGTTCATGTATGCAGAGGTATATAATTGCAAACTATCAACGTTATGTAATTTACGCAATTATTCAGCGTTTGCCGAACAGGATGAACTACGTCATTATGTTGTCTGATGGAAATAAATTAGCCTATTGCAGGGCTCGAAATTAGCGGTAGTCCGCTAGCCCGAGGCTAGCAGATTTCCCGTCAGACTAGTAACTTTCGGTTATCAATAGTCAGCATTTGTTTACGTCATTCCCTAATAAAGACTTGACTTAGCAGATGTTTTCTAGAATCAAAGCAGTGGCCATTGTAAACACAGTCCTAACATATTAGCACGAGAAGATGAAGTCAATTTCTGCCTCGGAAAGGTGCGTTTCTATAACAAGAATCCATCTGATTTTTGTGCATTTCACTTAACAGCTCAAATTATGTCCCGTCATAAACGGAAGTTTGGTAATTGATCCTAATTAATCTGATAACGAATTAAATGAAAAAATGACGTGGTATCACACTTTATTCACTCGACCACAGTAACAAACTGCAAAGCGGTAAACCACACAAAAGAATACGGCAAAAACTATTCAAAGAAATTAGTTTGCACGTTTTATTGTTTAAGGTTCTTTTTTTTTTGCTCGATACCCAGACGCTCCAACAGTCACAAACAGCAAACTGCATATTTTACATTTCCATCGAAATAATTATAAAAATTAGATCAGTTTATTACGATTACGTTATTGACACATCCTTTCCATACAGCTACTTTTTCTATAATGATAAGAATAGTTTTTATATTTTTTCCCTTACAAGAATGAACAAATAATTGAATACACGTGGATATATCCAAGCAGAATGCCGCACATTTGTTGGGAATTAAAATCTCTGAGCATGGGCATCTAAGATTTGAGAATTTTCCGCCTTATTATTAATTTCAACAATACACTGAGATTCGATTAATTTGGAACAATTACCAAACTTACGACTTACGATACCGTAATTGGAGCTGTTAAATACAACGCGCCAGAGTGTCAGATGGCTTCGCTTGATGGGAACACACCTTTTCCAAACTGAAACTAACACTTACTTCTGATGCTAATATTTTATAGTAGTATTTACAATATCAGCTGCTTTGATCATGCAGAACATCCGCTGAAGTTAAGTCTTTGTTAGGGAGAATCCATTTAATTGTGGGAGGGGGCAAAAACACGTGTTTTGAAACGTGTTTCTTGCTCTGACTTTCTTATACAAAGGACACTGTGCCATTCCTTTTCTTGCTTTAAGTAATTCGCGTCAGCTATACAATAACATCTTGTATTTCAAAACAAGGCACAATTCCTTCCTTATAAGACAGGCAACATGTGGCATTTGATAGAAAGTGTTCAGCCACTAGGAAAAAAAATCAAAAGTTGAATGAGAATGATGAGGAATAATTCTTATGATTGGGAAAAGCGTAATGGAAAGTTTCAGAAGAAATGGACAAGAGACAGGGAATGGCTGAATTATGACGAGGAAAGGATGCAATTCGCAAAAACAAACAGAAAACATCCATTTAAAATTGAATCGGTAAACGTAAATGAAAGCTGTGTGACATTGTTTTGTGAACAGGACTAGTAAAAATTTGGCAGGACTAGTAAATTTCTCAATATACTAGTAAGGCATATCCTTCTGGCTACAAAGAAATTTGTGTTAAATTCGAGCCCTGCGATATAGTGTACGCAATATGGCGGCGTGTTAGTATGGAAAGTCCGTTAAGCATGAAATGGTGCAGAGGATGCCTGCATTAGTGCCATTCTGGTCACAGTCAGGTTAGAAATTATAAATCAATGATTCAATTGACTTAGTTCTGTGCACTTTTTATCACATTAAACATTCTCGTTTTTGAAATCGGTCATCATCATCATCATCATCAGTCTCATGACTTAGTGTGGTCGTTGAGGCACTGTGCTGCTGAACATCTGACCAGTTCCCTCCACTTGTCTCGATCATGTGCCAATGCCTGTGTCTCCGCAAAACTTTTCCTGGTCCATTCTGTGATGTTGTCAGTCCACTTTTTCTCTGTCTACCTCTCCTTCTGCCACCCTGGACGTTGCCCTGCAGGACTGTTGTGGATAGACTGTTGGCTCTAGTAACATGGCCATACCATTTCAGTTTTCTCTTTTTGACGGTGGTGAGGAGGTCCTCATATTGGCCTACTTCGCGCCTGATGGTGTTACGCACTTCTTCATTTGTGATGTGGTCCATGTAAGAGATGCCAAGGATGGTTCTGTAGCATCTCATTTCAAGTGACTGGATTCTTCGTTGTAATTCTGCTGTCAGGGTCCATGCCTCACATGAGTACAAAAAGACTGAGATGACTAGAGCTCGCAATAGTCTGATTTTAGTTTTCAGATAGATATTCTTGTCTCTCCAGATGGGTCTTATCTTTGACATAGCTGCCATTGTTTGTGCTGCTCTTGACAAAATGTTTGCTCTTGATCCCTCTTCAGTGATTATGGAACCAAGATATTTGAACTGGCTCACTGTTTCCAGTTCATGTCCTCTGACTTTAATCTTGGCTGAAATTTGTTTGCCACTATTTGTCATCAGTTTTGTCTTCTCAGCGCTAATCTCCATGTCAAATCTGGAAGATGTTTCATCCAGGTTCTTCACTAAGGTGGCTAGCACGTCTTCACTGCCTGCCAGCCCATCAAAGTCGTCTGCAAAGCGGAAGTTGGTGATGTTACGCCCTCCAATGCTGACTGTCCCACAGTGGTTTTCCAGGGCTTCGCTCATGATGCGCTCTAAGTAGATGTTGAAAAGCGTGGGTGACAGGAGACAGCCTTGAAGCACTCCCACTGTTGTCTGGAACCAGTCCCCCACAGCACCTTGGGCAATTACTGCACTGGTAGCTTTGGCGTACAGCGGCTTGATGGTATTGGTTAACTTTTGACCCATGTTATACTTCTTCATTGTGGCCCACAATGCCTCATGCCACACTCTGTCAAAGGCCTTTTTGAAATCTATGAACACATGATAGATGTCTTGTTGGTGTTGCGAGTACTTTTCGCACAGAACCCTGAGATTGAATATTTGTTCTGTTGTGCTTCTTCCACTCCGGAACCCGGCCTGTTCTTCAGCGATTATTTATTCTGTCTGTGGTTTCAGTCTGTTCAAGATGATCTTCAGCATTACTTTACTAGCATGGGTGATCAAACTGATAGTTCTGTACTTTTGGCACAGCTGGAGATTGCCTTTTTTGGGAAGTGTTATAATCAGTGACTGGGTCCATTGTGTTGGCCATTCACCTGTCTGCCAGATCTTGTTGCAGATTTTTGTTAGTAGCTCTTTCACTGATTCTCCCCCATTCTTGATAAGTTCAGCTGGGATGTTGTCTACTCCAGCTGCCCATTCTTCAGTGCTCTTATTGCTGACTCCACCTCTTCTTTGAGAATGGGGAAGTCATCATCATTTGAGGAGTTTGGAACTTCAAGCACCTCTGGGTCTCCTGTAGACTGATGGTTGTAGAGTTCTTTGCAATACTCAGTCCATCTTTCTGCAATGTCACTCGCTTCTGTGAGGCATTTTCCATTTTAGTCTTGAATGGTACTGACTCTTGGTTGTTTCTGTCTGTTGAGGTCTTTCACAATTTGGAATTCCTTTTTGCTGCTATTCTTTATCAGACTGTTCTCCATTTCTGTGCACTTTTGTCCAATCCAATTTTCTTTTGCTTTGCTCAAGATTTTTCTGATATTCTTGTTTATTTCTCGGTACTTCAATGCCCCTGTTGTGTGTCTGGTGCTTTATTAGTTCTCTTCGGGCATCACACAACTTCAGAATCTCTTCTGTAACCCAGGGTTTTTCTTCGGACGATGAAGGCCAATGATGTCCTTGGCAGCTGCTGTCATGACTGTGTTGAAGGTGTCTGTCATCTCATTGACATCATCATCCATCACAAGGAGTGGAGCAAATTTTCCTCCAATTGTGGCTTGGAATGACTTGCAGATGTTAGGGTCCTTCAGTTGTTCAAGGTTGAATTTGAGCCTGATGTTCTTTGGCTTGTTAATTTTCTTCAGCCTTACTCGGAAGTTCATAATCACGAGGTCGTGATCACTCCCAACATCAACACCTGGGAATGTCCTTGTTTTTGCTCTATTGATGCCAGATCGGTAACGGTTTTGAACCAGTATGTAGTCGATCTGGTTGTGATGGGTTCCATTTGGTGAGTGCCATGTCCAGCAGCGTGAAGCTTTATGTTGTCTCAGGGTGTTGGCTAGTACCAAGTTGTTGTAGCTTGCGAACTCGAGCAGCCGTATTCCTCTTTCATTGGTAAGCTCATTGCAAGAAGGTCCACAATGTGCTTCCCAGTCTTTTAGAGCATCTTTGCCAACTTTGGCATTCCATTCTCCTTGGACAATGAGGATATCTTTCTGACCATGTTTAGAATCCCCTGCAGTTTGTTGTAAAACTCCTCTATTTCTTCATCATCATGATCGGTAGTTGAAGCATAGACTTGGATAATTGTGATATTAAAGGGAGATGCTTTCAGACGAATGGAAATGATTCTGCTAGATATGGGGCAGCATTCAAGCACAGATCCCTTGATGGCTTTGTTTACAAGGAAGCCTACTCCATTTATGGACTTGTCACACTCTCCACTATAGTATAATATATGCCCATCTTCGGTTTGGTGTTCTCCTAAGGATTTCCATCTAACTTCACAGAGTCCCAGAATGTGCCATGTGTAGTGTTCCAGCTCATGTGCCAACTCTTGGAGTGTTCCAATTTGTGCCAGAGTTCTAATGTTCCAGGTGGCGATGTCAATGTTGTCTCTCGCTCTGATTGTATGCATAGTACCAGTAGCACACTTGTCACCTCCGTCCTGGTGGACAACGGCAGGCGCGGTCCTTGTTGACCCGGGCGACGACCGATCCGGTATTGTAAGCTCAGATTTGTCCAGCATTATCAGTGTGTCTTGGGCAAAAGTCGTCTGGCGGAGCCCATCCCTCTCCATACCAAGGAGTTGCCAGAAGGGGATGTAGTACATCGTCCAGCTGCCTTAGGGTTTCCACTCCGGATTTTCTTTTAGGGTCTACTCCCTTAGCCTTTGGCTAACCAAAGCCGACCTGCAAGGCAGCAGGAGACTCGTGGATAGGCGGGTGTATCCATTTCCCGAGCAGATAAAGCATCTGCCACTGCCCAGTTGAAATCGGTAGGGGGGTACAAACTAACGGGTTTGTTATCAGACTATAGTGCAACAAGCATTGAGGTTAAACATCTAGATGAAATCTAGTACTAATATTAGTACCCTTACTCCTACCTCGTGGACAGGGTACTGACATGAGCATATACATATTAATGGAGCAAGCCGGGTGTGAATCACACCCGGCGCTCTTTTAGGCTAATAATAACACTTTAAATATATTCCTTGCATATAATCCAGTGAATTGAGTAGTCCTCTTATTTAATACCGGAAGTATCGAAAATCATTGTAGAAATAGTTGTAAAATCACGTTTACCTTTTAAAGTCGATATTTTCGTTTAGATCGTCCGCCATATTAGTTCAAACAATGATTAATTCCGTTCTCAGCCTCGTTTGTGTGCCATATAAGGACATTGACGCCTTAATTGGAAACGTAAACAAATTGTAGTAAAAATTTGGCGCCGTTTGGGTCAGAAATTCTGCGCATTAAAAGTAAATACGGTAAATCGACAACTTTCAAATTCCACCAAGAATCGATTATTTGCCACTTGAGTGATACCAATATAGCGTAGAATAACCACAACAAATCAAGTTGAGGATACGACATCGTAGCTAGAAATCTTGCTGTTACAAATTATTACAGAGCTCGATGGAAATTACCCGAGAGCTCGCGAGATCAGGGGAAGCTACTCCGTCATGACATTGCCTATTCTAGTCTGGTTCCTTGTTTCGTATGTTCCCTGCGTTGCACTGTGCTATACGAATAGAGGAGTGCAACGCAGGGATCAAACAATGCGAGAAACCAGTCAATGCCTATGCTCGGAGTATAAACGATGCCATCATTCGACCAATGCATTGGACATAAAATAAATCCTGATCGCATTATGCGAATCCTTTGCGTCAAAAAAAAGAAAAAAAAATAATAATAAAAAAAAAACGCACGGCAACAAAATGTGTGCGTCAGTTTTCTCCAGGGTGCGTCCCTGACGCACAAGTGTGCGTAAAAGGAAACTCTGTAAACAGGGCCGGCGCTACCATATAGGCAAACTAGGCAGCCGCCTAGGGCGCTGATTTCAGGGGGCGCATTTCTCCAAATCAACAACAGTTTTGAAAAATAAATAAATTTCAGTTTTATTGAGGGTCGTTTTTTATCCTTGCTTATTTCATACAGGGACAAATAATCGGGTAGATTCAGTCTGACCGAAACACCGAAAGTTTTTCCGGGGGGTGGGGGTGGTACCCCAGAATCTAACCTTGCCTAGGGCGCCAGATAGTCTGGCACCGGCCCTGTCTGTAAAAGGGTTGCTGCCAACATTTAAAATCTTGCAGCAAGCTCAGCAATGGAATAAATAAGGTACTTTGCTGTTTGCAGTGTGTGCAACTTTCCATAGTTGCAAACATAGACTGGATGAATCATAAGAATGTCCCGTGTATTGACCATTTAATCGACAGGAGCACATCACCTGATTTGTTAACTAAAGAGTACATCTTTGCTGCGATGCTCACAAATGCCAAATGCTTGGGTACATGATTGCCGTGCTTTACCGATATTAATTTTACGGTTTCATGGCTTGGATAGCTCGATGATTTTTTTTAATGATAATATTTTTTGACTAAAGCGATATTACTTTTATTATTACAATAAGAACAGAGGCTGTACCAATAATGACTCATTTTCAAAGTAAAACAAAATTACCAGTTTCTGAAATGAGACAGGTTGTTATTGAACAAATAACAACACGAGGACCAATGGTCAAGTTTCCGAAATGAGACAGGTTGTCATTCAAAGAATAATAACACGAGGACTAATTGTCAAGTTCCCGAAATGGGACAGGTTGTCATTTAAACAACACGAAGACCAATTGCCAAGTTCTCAAAATGAGACCAATTGTTGTTCAAAGAATAACAAGTGTAAGTCAAGTTCCCAAAATGAGACAGGTTGTATTTTAAAGAATAACAATATGAGGACCAATTATCAAGTTTCCGAAATGATATAGGTCGCCATTCAGAGCTAAATAACGAGGACCAATTGTCAAGTTTCCAATATGAGACAGGTTGCCATTCAAAGAATAACAACATGAGGACCAATTGTCAAGTTCCCAAAATGAGACCGGTTGTCATTCAAATAATGACGAGGACCAACTGTAATATTATGCACCACACGAAAGAACTGTGCTAGCTACTATTGATACAAATTATAAACAGGAAAAGAGGCAAAGGAAGAAAGAGAGAGAGAGTCCCATTAACTGGGATACAGTGTTCACTTGTATTACTAGTTTAGAACGCGTATCTCAGCAATTTTGTAAACACCATAATTGATTACCCGAAACTATGTCATATATTAAAGAATTATAATAAAACATATATTCCAAGATGGCCAAATAGACATACGAATTGCTTTCATGCAATCATCACATTTGGTCGGTTTCAGACATCTTTTGCATATGTGATATGCTTATCAGATCAATTTAACCCCCTTCCTCATCCCTTGGGATGATTAAACTTTATAACTTTGCTCAGGTGTTTTGGCTACCATGTACACATACACTGGATCAATCCCACCAGAACACGATCTTGATTACATATGTTTGAAAGACACGTGGATCCTCAATGCAAACCAAATATTACAAGTCCATTTTTTTAACAAAATAAATTGAAAAATTTGAACACTCGTCCAGTGAACAGGACATTATCCTTTCACCCCCTTTTATAATAGTCATCTCGAAGTATGATTGACTCTCATGTTTATTGACCAAATTGTCTAAATGACCTCAACCTTTAGTCAAGTTGTGTGGTCTTGAAGTAAATTTAATATGCAGAAAACATTATTTTCTTACTAATCTTGCACTGACTAAACCTCAACAGTAGAACCTGTCTTTATAGACCACCTCTTTTGCCAAAACATTATGGTTTCTCATAATATGTTACAAAGCTACATAATCAATAAATTTGTACACTGAGAATGTGGTCTCTCAAGACAGGTGGCCTCACATGGCAGTGGTTTTTCAAGACAGGTTTTACTCTAATATATGCGTAGTATCTAGGTTTCTTTATTATCATAGTAATCCACAAAGTGTCATCACGTAAATTCCTCTGGAACAAAAGTTATTCTGCATAACCGAGGTTTCTCGGACCCAACTTTTCAACCCCAATGCCAATAAACCTCTTACATACCTTAAGTGAAAAGACTACACAATGTTTGGAGAAGGCACTTGGTGTCGAACTAGTGTTAGTTTGAAACACAATTTTTGTAATTTCAGCTACAGTGAATTTGATCTTTATCTTTTTTGACCCCGAAAACATAAGGTTGCTTTCTTGCCCAATATGCAAATAACAGATAAAAGTACTGAAATTATGCAGGAATCATTTTACATTTTTCAGCCACAGTGACCTCGACCTTTGATCCCCAAGTTCAAAGAATTCTTTTCTTTTCCATGTGTATTATTGATCCATAAGCTATAATTACTTTGCAATATTGAAAACTTAAAACAATGTAATAATAATACGGATATCAAGCTAAATCTCCAGTTTTTATATTGAATCTAAAGAAGGTTTCTACTTAGGTGACTCTAGGACCAATTATGAGAACTCTTCCTTTGATGATTATAAACGCTATCTAATGTAAAGTAAACAACTGAAACACGAGACATCTATTCAGAGAGACTGTTTTTATTGTAATATTTCATGATTACAGAATCTTACTAAAACTTGATCACATCCATAATAGGTAATGCCGGTATTGAAGCTAAATTTAATGTGAATTGTTAAACAGATGTTTCAAAGAAAGTTATTTTCACCAGTCTCCACACATTGCTTATACTCGCATACATACATCTCTCTCACTTCTGACGTGAAAAACATTAATTTAAAAACGTGTGGGTTCACAATGATACCACCATTGCAAATGCTCAAGCAAGAAGTCATATAAACACAGTTCTAGCACATTTTGTCGAATACGTTCTACAGGTTTATCAGCATAAACGTTTCTATACATTCCCAAAAGGCAAACAACTTATTTTACAAAAGATGCATATACAGTCTTTTCTATCCATTACTGAAAAGCAAACATATTTTGAAAACAAAATAAAATAAATTAAGAATTATAGCATAGCATGGTCTATACATTACGGAAAAGCAAACAATTTTTTTTTTTACTAAAGATATTTAGGAATGAGTTATAATATAGTATTCATTAGTAGTACCTAACATGGGGAAGGCAACCCTCTTGAAATTAAGATCGTTTTTGATTATAAAGTCATTAAATTCACATACAAATATCAGGTGGCATCATATCTGGCTCAGTAAAAGTTTTGTTTTATCATACTTAGTTCAACATAAATCAGTTACGGTCCTTACCAGCTCAACAGCATAAATTCCATGCAAGTCCTGACCACCTAGGCAACTTGGTGCATCTTTATAATACATCATCTCCACCGAAACTTCAACGTATCAACAATCAATACCTGGTAAGTGAACATAAATCTTAGGTTCTAAAAAGTCATAGTGCCAAAACCTATATCACAGTGACCTGAATTTTCAAATATGATGAAATAATCATTCTATTATAGTTGTATTACTCTATTTTGAACTGAGCTTGAAAACCAGCTAGGTAGGCATTAGTAGCACTCCTGTAATGCTATGAAATACAAATTTATCTCTCTTCAGTTCCAACAATATTAAATCTAGATTAGTGAAACTCGTAGGAAACAAAAGAAATCATTTCAATTGCATTATATGTTGACAAGGCCATCAAGATATTCTGAGAATAAAATATCATTGTTGAATAAATACAAGAAAGCTGGCCATGGCCTGTATATTGACTGTAATGTCATTGTAAAAAATATACAAAAGCTGGCGTGTGTGTCTGTGTGTGTGTGTGTGTGTGTGTGATTTGGATTTTTAACGTCGCTTTAGCAAATTTTCAGTCATATCGCTCTGATATCTGCAGTGTGGCAGTTTATAACGATGTCTAGCACTAGAGCATCATTCCGTCGACATGTAGCATTATGTCCCACCCAGCCACATTATCCTGACACCAGGCCGACCAGTCCTAACACTAAATCTTAATGCCGAGATCCAAGCGAGGAAGCTGTTAGTACCATTTTTGTAAGTCTTTGGTATGACTCAGCCGGGTATCGAACCAACGACCTCCCGCATCCGAGGCGGACGCTTTAACCACTAGGCCACCTGAGCGGTTCAAAAGCTGTCCATGGCCTGTATCTTGAATTTAATGTGATTGTAGAGTAAATATAAGAGTTGGCTATTGCATGTATTTTTAATTTAATGCCATTGTTGAATAAATACAAGAAATGGTCATGGCCTTTATCTTGAATTTGCACTTGCGAATTGTCTCTAGGACTTTTTAAACAAGACCACTTAATAAGCATTGAGACTGATGGTACGAAGGGCTTTACTTTGTTGAAACAAATTGTGGGTACTGTAAATAACACTGGCATTACGATGATGCCCTTTGCGCGTAAACCACAGTTTAATTTCTTCTTCGTCTACTCCTAACATGTAGTCGAAGATGACCAAATGGGTTTGACGGGGGTCAGACAAGATCCCGTCGTCTTCGTCTGGAATGCCTTCCACAAACACAATGGAATCGCCTTTACTTTTTCGCAAGAGACTGTACGCCGATTGCCACTCTTTTGTAGCACCACACGATACTCTGAGGTGGACGATCGATCAAATGATATTTATGCTCGATCAAACGTTTGACAAATTCGGTTTTGCCTGAACTGATCGGTCGCAATTAAGATGTTAAAGGGATGGCGAAGATACAAGGCCTTCCAACTCGCACGATCTAAATTTTCGTCGATGACTTTGACAGTGGAGGAAGAGGGAGCAGAGACAGCAGAGGTAACCATTTTGTAGGGAAAGTCACTTTTGAAATGAAGACAGACAAGACAAAAATATTTTGTACTTTTTTTTCTTCAGGACACGTCTATTTTTAAAGAATTTTAAAATGGAACACGAAAGACAACAATGCATGTCAAGCCAAAGGGTTAAGTACATCGATAAAATACACATCAAAACGATCAAAGTAGAATATGAACAAGTCACTGTACAGCTTTTTTGGTAACGACTGTGAGGTGTCCAAGGCACAGCTTGTAATGTTCTTAGAATCTCTACACCACTTGGCACAGTCACACAGGAGCCCTTCTGGCATGGTCTTTCGGGGGTGTCCATGTCGATGACAGTCTTGTAGTCACAATGAACTATTGGTCGGGAATAGTTTCCTTTTTTATATGCTGACCAATATCAGCCTGTCCGTAAGGTAAAGGGAAGTGGATGGGAATTCTCACTCACTTGTGGTACATGATTTTATACACTTTTTCCAAAGTCCGACTGACGATTTGGTGTATGGCTAAACAATCTTGTGTGAGTAGTAGGTGGTAGCTTTAAAATGTTGATCCTCTCCAGACTCCAAGGCTTCTTTCAATAGCCCAAAGTTCACCACTTAACTGGTGCTATAATTGAGAGTCAATTCTTTCACTTACCACTCGATGTGTACTTCTCCATGGGGGTCCGGGTATTCGTAATCGTACATTTTTGGGACTGCCACTGGCAAAACTTAGAATCTTGTCGTCGGGGTGCTCGTCCGTCCAGGCTCCTAAATGGCCTTCTTCGATGTCAGGCGATCGATGTAGATGCAACTGACCGTGTCAAAATACAGCTTGCGATCTTCTAACAGGTGTAAGGCTTCGTACAATTTTAAGCAAGCATGGGCTGCCACGTAGATGACATTTCCAAATTCGTCACCATTTACAAAGTTCACTTCTTCTTTGTAACTGACTAGGATAAAGTCCTCACAAAGGACGTCCACGTGTTGCATGTATTTGGTTTTGTCGTGAATCATCTGGAAGTAGCCGGAAGGTTCTGTCAAAGTTGTGCTAATTTTGCCATACAAACAATCCAACATCCCTTTGGCAAACGATCGCCTTCCTTCGTTTTTCTCGATGTGATCTAAAGTGATGCCCTCCTGTTCCAAGTATTTATCTTTGAATTTATCTTGGTCTTCGGGAGTGTGACACCAGGAAGGATATCCGCTGCATTCTTGTTTCTGTTTTAAAAAGGCATCCACATAGTCTGCGAAAAAGCCTCGTCGCCCTTGCGGGACTGTTCTGGCTGGTAAATTTCGTACACTTATAACAATTGGTATCCCAGGTCTAATGCTTTGAACAATTTCACGCTGACCCTCGTTCCTGTCAAGACGCGTTCTTCCTGTGTGTTCTTACAAGGTTGATCTTGGTTGCACGTTTCATCACAAGTGGGGTACAAGGGAAACATCGGTTTTCCATGACAATGGTGAGGTAAAACGGGACGGTACAAGTCCGTGGGAGGCAAGACTTTACATTTAATCATATCCTCGTACTGTCGAATGTTGTCCAGGTGGATGTGTGCCGTCAGCAATTGTGGGTGCACTGCATAAAAGTGATAATATTTGCATACGTAAGGATACACCGTACAACGGATCACAAAGACTAGCCGAGCTGAGTATTCAAATCTATAAATAACTTATGTATAATTAACTACGAGATTTCCTGCTCGGTTCAGCTGAATCTCAGAGTGTTTGTGAGTTTGTGTGCATGTGATTGTGTGTGTATGTTTGCGTGCGTACATTTGTATGTGTCTGTATGTGTGTGCTTCACTTATCAAAAAACACATAACCCTAAACACAAAAGGTTTGGTATTTGTGTGTGCATGTGTGTGTGTGTGTGTGTGTGTGTGTGTGTGTGGTGTGTGTGCGAGTACGTTTGTATGTGTATTTATGTGTGTGCGCTCGTACGTTTGTGTGTATGTGTTTGTGTGTATTTGTGAGCACTACGTTTGTGTGTGTTTGTTTATTATCTAAAAGAAAGCCACTTATCCCTAAACACAAAGTTTGTATATATATATATATATATATATATATATATATATATATATATATATATATATATATATATATATATGTATGTATGTATGTATGTATGTATGTATGTATGTATGTATGTATCGAATACCTGATTGAAAGAGATTGAAATATTACACCAGTCCAAAAATGCATTACAAACATCAACCAGAGCAGTTACGTGAGGTTACATTTACTATATAGGGGCGACAGCTTTCTTACGCAGTGTATCATTTGGACATAGTCTGAATAGGGCTAAAACTATGAAGACTATCTTTTCGGATACAGCTGTGGATACAAGGAGTGATAGTATAACGACTACGAATACAACTGTGATGCTTCCAGAGGAGGAGGGCTTTAAATTGGATTTAGCTGATTTTATGCCGTTTTGGCAAGAATATTTGCCGGCGCCAGTAGCACAACCTTCACCACCTTCTACATCGTTAACTTTGTCGGAGGATTTTAGAAAGATAGAGAAGGAAGAATTGAAGTTGGTTCTTTTACAACGGAAGAAAGACTCAGATCAAATTTGATTTTTTTTTATTCCAGAAGAAGAAGAAGTAGAAGAAGAAGAAGAGATAAAACCTTTGAAGTGTGAAGGGGGTTGGACAAATCATGGTGAAAAGAAAACGCTGTAGGTGCTACAATACATTTTAGGAAAGTTAATGTATCTGAGCCTAATGTATCAAACTTCTTTAACTGAACACGTGCCACGCCCTACAAGTCTGTTATCACTGCATCTCCGTTCACTGTATTTGAGATGCCAATAGCAGCAGTTACTACTTCCGCTACCAAAATCAACGAGCAGTAGTCAGGGGGAGAAGAATAGGACTTGTTCGTGGGAACGGCTTGAGACAGTTAAAGCCAATGATGTTAATCCACGAGTTTGTCAAAAACAAATATCCAAACGCCCTTTTCGGGAATACTCACAGCTGTTAGAAACAAATACTACTTTATGATTGGCAACTCAAGGAAAACTTTAATCCCTTTTCCTCCATAATTGAATTGGTGTGCGTGCGTGCGTGCGTGCGTTTTTATGTAACTTACTCATAGTATAAAAAGCAAACGCAAGTGTGAGTACGTGTTTAAGTAACTTATCCTAGGTAGACAAATAAATGCAAAAAGAGATTTACAGGTTATCTGGTATATTCTCTATATGGAATGAATCACAATTAAAATTGTACAATACATTATAAACGTCCATTTTCATGTTTCAATATTTCACTGCCTGTCTCTCTTTATGAATTTCTTTGCTGGTATGAGTTCTTTCTCTTCTACCGTTTCTTTTATCTACTAGCTTTATTTCTTGCATTTCTTGACATTGTTCTTCTATTTCTAAAGACCTCTTCTCCTCCTCCACTCCATTTCGCTTCTTCTGCTCTTGTTTGTTGTCTTTTTTTTTTAAGAACACTCTGAAGACAAATGTCCGTTTTCCTGACAATGATAACATTTATCTTTACTTTTGTCTCTGTTTTCTTCTGTCTTTCTGTCTTTATTCTGCGTTTTTAATGTTGCGTGCATTCTGGAGCATAATGTCATTTCTCCTGATATAGATATCAAGTATCTTTACTATTATCTTGAGCAGGATTCGTATATGAAGTACATCTTCTAGGGACTCTCTGTAAATCTCAGACCAGAATGGCAATCTCTATTGACTCTTCCATCTTCACAGTTTAAAATCTGAGTGATTGGAATTTACTCCGACGTATAGATTCTCACCCTGTATAAAGAGACCTTGAGTATATAAAACAAGTCAAATTAAAAACAAAATTCAGTAAAGATGAAACCATTGCATTGTTCCAGCGAGAAACCAGAAGATGAAGAAACCAGAAGGATACGACGCTGACGTTCCGTGTCACCTCATACGTTAGCTGAAGTGCTAGCTAAATTACATCCTAATGATTTCGAAGAGGGAAGGAGTGAACCTAAATCAGCATCCGTCACTTCTACCACAAGAAAAAGAGACTACAGATCCACACAAAAGAAGTCGATCGGCAGCTCCAGAAAATTCTATTAACATTCATTCTAGATACGCAAAAATTGACTTCCAGAAAATTTTAGAACAATGTCTTACACCTACAGAGTAACATTTAAAGAGTTTCAGTCCAAAGTGCTACACAAGAAAGTAGGTTTCATTACAGATTTGTTAGATTCATTGTTCGAGACACTGTAACGACAATGCCAAGCTATAGAGGACGATCGTTTGAGGTTTTCCCTTTATCACAACAGTTTGTAAAATTTTCGGAACTTCTTTTCATCGATGTCGTAATGCAGTAGCTAATCACGCTGTACTGTACATTGAGTACAGCTTCCTATTTGATACATCCGATAGCTTGGGAATTGTTTTTGGGGTGGGGTGGGATGGTAAATTTTGGCATGTATCTCAATCCATTATGGTTAGTGTTATATATCTATCTAATTGTCTACTATCTATCTTTCTATCAATCTGACTGTCTGTCTATCTGTGTGTCTCCTTGTTCTGTCTATAAATGTTATGGATAGATCAATCGTCGACTGAGAGAGTTAAGAGGGATGATCATTAATGATGCAGTCCCTCGGGAGACAATTTCAAATAATATTACAAGTGAATTATCCGGAAACTGCTGAATCATAAAATACTGACGGCACGGTAATACATTTTGATATGATTTGACCTATGAACTTGATTCGTTGACATGGTGGACTGGACTTGACATCTTGGACAAGACTTTGTGATATGTTGTGTGGGTCATAATTACAAGAGAAGCATTTAAAATGTTCCAGAATATATACGATACAGATTACAGCCCCCTACCTGTACAACCACTTCATTTGTTTTAACTTAGTATCAATGACGCAAGTGAGGCTAATGTTTGCTGCCTCAATATCAAGTTGGTAAATATAAGATGGTTTAGTTTGATTCTCGTACAGTACGAACAGATATACTTTGCTACATTTCATTTTAAGAAAAAGAATACACAATATTATTGGAATAAAATGCAGGAATATATATATATATATATATATATATATATATATATATATATATATATATATATATATATATTTGCATGTATGTATGTATGTATGCATGTATGTTACGTTTCTATAGTCTTAAACTATGCAACAGATAAGATCGAAAACCATAATGTTTTGCAAAATTCAACAAATAATTTATTCCCTAAGAATACAAAGTAAAACTTTATAAAGAACTTGCAGTATTGTGAATTAGATCCAAAATAGTCATAAAAGGTATATCACAAGTCCAAATGTATAGATTTCGAATTGATTTATAATGGTATTGCAAATAACTTCGGATATTGAATGTGCTGATGTGACTATAGTCTCGAATGTGCTAATATGCCAATGGTCTGGAATGTGGCGATGTGTTGACATTCTTTTGATATATCACATAATATAATCCAAAGTATCCTTGACAGAATTTGCTATAGTTCCAAATTAGTGAATAACTAAACTATAACTGAACACAACAATATGACTAATTCCTCTTCGGATGTTAAGGTAAGAATGACTAATGTTTTTCAGGTAAACAACTATGCTATGGAGAGCTGACACAATAATAAAACCAGGATGTAGGTCAGCTCCTTTTTAAAAAAGTAATCAAACTTGTCAGCAAGTTAAGGAATTTCCTAATGAAAAGCGAATGTCCTAGACTCAGAATAAAATAAACATTTTAATAGCCAATAATTACGAACGGTGATATTTTTTTATACCATCATGTACAAATATTAGTCTTAGATTATGTTCTTTACAAAATAAATGTCACTAGTCAGGTAGACTATGAACTTGAGTTTGGAAATGTTTGATTACAATATACAGATATGCATAACTTGTAATCATGTATAACATATAAGAAAAGAATATAAATTAAAGATTCATATGTATGTTTGTATGTATGTATGTATGTATGTATGTATGTATGTATGTATGTATGTGTGTATATTTGTGTATGTGTGTATGTATGTATGTATGTAGTTTTCGTAGATACGTCATTTCTTTCACTATTCTTTTTTATATAATGGTATTAACCATCGCCAGTGTTAGTCTGTACTATTGGCATAAAGCGGCCAACAATGTGTAACTTATGCGTATGCTTTAGTCTATCTTTCAGCACTAATCTACAATAATAATGCTGTCTTGAAACATTTTTTTTAAAGTTTTCTAGCAATATGTAACATAAATAATTAAAATTTTAAAAGTAATGATTATGTGCCAGTGTTAGTTTAATACAATTCCTACTTTGGTTCCAACTGATAAACATGTATGGAACGTTCTTGTCAGGTAGGCTGATTTTATTATCTGCATACGCGTGGAAAGGTCAAACGAAGTACGTTGATTACAGTTGCTATATGTGTGTAGAGATACGAAAAGCAGGGAAGCATTCTCAACTGGAACATGCGCAACTGGACAAAAACGTCTTCCCAGACGACCATGATTAACAAAGCCACAAAGTTTAAATACCATTCATTGTCATCGCAACTAGCAAAATACAAATTTAGTTTGTAAAAGAACATGGAACCTTAAAGGTCTACAGCATAAATCGTGCCGTGTAAACACATCAGATATTATAAATCTAGATAACATACGAATATATTTTCCTTAAATTTATTAAATATAAGATGAATATTTTTGCTTGTTAAAGGTACTACTCAAAATAATCAATAGCCACTACTCCAATCATTTTTCACTACACATACATTTATCAACTTATCTTACATTTTCAACTCCAATTACTTTTATACTCTATCTCATTCATGAGTCAAAAGAGTATATTTGTATATGATGAAGCAGTGTTTTACTGGTTCAAAGCTTGCATGTGGGTGACGTAATTTGTAGTACAAAATCTGAAATACACGTAATGACAGTTTGTTTTGTTTAAGGGTACGATCGATATATGACGAGTCTTGTCGTTACGGAGCTCTAATGAGATTTTCAATAAGCGTTTAAATGAAGCTAACGGTCATTTTTACATTATGAATCCCAATGTAAAGAAAAGTCCTAAGTTTGAATTAAACCTTTAAAATGATCATTTTATTATTTTCATGTGCTCCCATAGAACGTAATACTAGAATATATTCGATTAGTTCCACGCACTACATTGTTCTTTAAAGTTGGCAAAAGATTCATGATGTGTGTCATGAAACTGAAATTCTTTTAAGTCCATGAATAAAGTCTGAGTCTATTATGGGCCTAGAAACTGCTTGCCATATAGATTTCAAAGCAATATCACATATCTATTGGACAGAATGAATTACAGCTTAACAAAGCTTGCATGTGTGTGACATGATTTATAGTATAACATCTGAAATACATGTTATGACAGTTTGTTTTGTTAAGAACACAATGGATATAGTGCAAGTCTTGTTGTTACATGGCTCGAATGAATTTTTCAACAAGCATTTCAATAACGATAACCGTCGTTTGTACATTATGGATCACAATGGAAAGAAAATTCCAATGTTTGAATTAAACCTTTTAAATTGATCATTGTATTACTGTCATGAACTTCCATAGAACGCAGTGCTGGAATATATTCGATTAGTTCCACGCACTACATTGTTCTTTAAAGTTAGCAAACGATTTATGATTAGTACCATGAAACAGAAATGCTTTAAGTCCATGAATATAGTTTGAGTCTAATAAGGGCCGGACTACAAACGGCTTGCCTTGTAGATTGCAAAGCAATTTTACACATATATTGTACAGAATGAAGTACAGCTCAACAAATGCAATTGGGCCTGGTCGCCATGCACTTCATAGTTCAAATTACAATTTGGATGTTTCAATCGAGCATATCAACATTGTAAATAGTATATGTTTGAAATGAAAGTACCGTTCTAGAAACCCGACGTATTTATTGATCTCTTTAGCTAACATCGAATCAATCAAATTTAGTCTACAGTGTGAGTTAATAAGTATGTACGAAATAAAAAATATGTTCCTTGCTCCAGCTCTTGTCAACTGTATCATAATATAGACCAAAGGGTGATTCCAACAGATATAACGATTTTCTATCCACCTTCGCTTATATAAGTGTTGTTAATATTTACTTCCGGTCAAGTACAACAAATATATAATATTTAGTAGTTTGATGATTCTTTTCACACAATTTAACCATTTGCATTCAAACGGTTGAAACTACCAATAAATAAAATGCATTCCTGTTTTTGGATTATTATTTCCTGGAAAGTATTAGTAATGAGCATTCATAGATCTCATAATTTACTATAACATTGATTGGCGTATATGCTGCATATACTTCTATCTGATGACGAGAAGAGCCAAATTATTAATAGGTCTCATTAAATTATCTCTAGGCATAAAACAATCTCCACGTGGCAATTAAAGTGATTCATTGGAACTAATTAGTCAATGTATGATTTATTATAAACGCTACAAAGTTTGAAATATTTTATGTTTTATTTGTTATTTTTGTTCTCTATTTTACACAGTAATAATAACTTATTTCCAACTTTACCCCTTGCGAGAGTAGCTGTGACGTCCTGCTATGTCATTCATAGTACCCTCATGAGGATTTTATCAGTCACGTTTCTACTAACGAATGCCAGCAAAAAAAATTTCAATGTTAAGGCTGGCTGGAGAAATATAATGATTGTATCGAATGCTGTGTGTAAAAACGTCAGTGTTTATATATCATAATTGACATATATCCAATGTTTTATTAACTATGTCATATTACATGAGTACATTATATATCTTATTTATGTTTTGGTGCATTCAATCATTGTTCCGTTAAGGTGTTTAAATTTCAAAATGTTAATTTGGGAATAAAGCAAAAAAAAAAACATAAAAGGAAATAACACATTTTATTGATTGTTATCGGCCTCATTTATAAAGTTCTACTTCCGCGACTATATTCATACTACATAATATAATTGTCCTGTAAATAGTTCTACTTTTCAAAATATTGATCTGGGAATTCAGAAAATGAAACTATAATGAAATATCGGATTGTATTGATTGTTGTCTGCCCCATTTCTTAACTAGCTGAACGTCTGATCTCCCTGACCATAATTATAGTAATACATAAAGGGATACAAATTTACATATTTTATTGTACACCGCTTGATTAACTATTTAGTTTCCTGAAGGTAATTTATTATTGTAATACCGATTCTCTCAGACATCCACATAGTAGCTTATTTGCTAAACAATACACAATGTATTAATACTCGGTGTTCAAGTGCCTATTTTGAATAGTTCCTCGGGTAAGAGGCTAAAGCAAATAAATGGGCCATTTGCATGGTTAAATGTCACTGGTAGTATAACTAATCAGCATCTTAACACTAACCTTTTAATTCTGAGCGAGCGTCTAGCGGGGCAGCTGTTGGTATAATTTTTATAAGTTTTTGGTATGACTCTGCCGGGGTTCAAACGATCTAACCACTTAGTAAGAAACTGAGTATTTAATTCATAATGAACGTTGTGCCGAACTTACCAAATAACTAGCCAGGTATATAATAACAATACTTATACTTAAGTAATCGGAATATATATTGCAACAAGACGCACTTATATGAATGACCGAATGAAAAATTGTCATCTCCTTTAAATGGTCACAAGTTGACAAAGAACACTAGTTATGTTGATCAGTATAGCCTAGGAAATATCCGTATGGACATAATGGGAGCTTAACATCAGACAAAAATACCTTCAACTTTGTATGTCGTTATGTCCACAGGGACATTTAATGTTAAAACCTTGGTTTAATATAAAGGAAGGATATTACACATTTCTGTGTGTGTTGCGCTGAGGCGAAAGACAATGCCTTTCTTGAACGTAAAAGAAAGATCAAAAGAATATGAAGCAAGGAAATCAAATAAATTAAGAAATATGATGCATACAATAATAACGGACAATCCATTTGATATTTATAGAAAGCAGTGTTTTCATGCTAGGATATTTTCCTACTTACACTAGATGTTAATATTATTTTTGGAAAGAAGTACTAGGTTTCGCTGGAATCTTTTTTCCTCACCCATCCGACAGAGTAATCTAGCTGTTTTGCGAAACTACCTTCTCTTATCTCAACCTAGTCATCTCAGACCAGTCGTCTCAGTCAAGGTGTCCATGCGCTCAGAACTAAATAAATAAAAAAGAAACCATTTTTGTCTTCTGCTATGCCTGATGTATTTGTTTTAAAATCAAACAACAACAACAACAACAAATATATAACAAAACTATATGAACATAGGGCCAATCAATCACTGAGAACACACCATACAAGAACAGTTCGAGAGAGACAAAGTCACACACGCATACGATGTCGAGCTCTTTGGTATTATGCTAGTTCGTTCCACACAGCATGGTCAGTTTTACCATATATGGTATAACGGTACCAATTGCGCAAGCCCGGGTGGGCGGAGCCTAAGGTGAAGGGAAGATTGCATTCAGAAATAAAGAACAACACTAGCTGTGATTGGTGCATTATGTAAGAGTTATACTTTCTGTTAGGCTTAAAAAAAGTGTAGCCTCTTGGCAACATGTGAATGTATGTTAATTTCTATTTAGATTATATTTTGTATTTTTTATGATTTTTTTAAAATATGGTACACATGGCTGAAAATGTGCCTGTTGTGACTAGATAACTCTCACCCCTGTCTAGTTTCAGTGGAGTTATATCTCTTAAATGCAACGGAGTACCTGGTTCTGTCATTGTCAAATTGACAATCTAACACTGCTCTCTAGAAAAGTGTGTGACATGCATGCTAAAGTAGGACAGAAAATATATTTATTTCCCCAAACATTAGCATTAAGGTCTATGGAAAAACAATTGGTACCGTGATACCATATGCAGGACTAGCTCAGTACATTTTCAGATCAGCGTCATTAAATGTAGCTAAAGCTACCTAACAAGGTTTAAATACTTTGTGTGAAACAAATTATATAATTATAGCTACATTTAATGACGCTGACCTGAAAATATACTGTGCTACAGATAGGATAAAATTCTCAATGTTGTGTGAAATGAATGAACTATGACAGAAAACAATGATGCATGCACAAAGACTTTTCACTTACCAGCCATAAGGAATCATTTATCCGTTAACACATTAATCCATAAGCAAATTTTACTGTAGCACTTGCCATATTCCCAAGACAGAAAAATACATTTTCGAAGAATCCGTGAACTTGAAATTGTAACACATGGTTATCCGCTAGGGACCGTATTTGGAGGGTCTTTTATACTATACTATTGAGACTATATATATAGTCTCAATATTGAATTTCAGCATCTTCCAAGTTGTTTTAATTTAATAAACGTCAATGTTTGGTTTCAAAAGAAAAGAAGATGCACGAATTTTAAGAAGTTGTTTGTCCTGAATGGCCATTATTACGGAAACTAGATTAACCATACTAACAGCTTTCAGATTTAGCTAAACAAAATTGACCAGTTTTGAAAGAAAACACACTGGTTTCAAAGCTTTTCAAAGGTATGCAAGTGGTACCGATCCGCCGTCACATATGAATATCTTTATTACAAATAGGTAAAAAACACCAAAGAAACAGTTTCATCTTAAAAAGACGCTTAAGTTTATTTTCTTAAAATTACAATACGATATCTTGGTATGGAAGCTTTTCAGGGTGTTGACGTATCATGAAATACGCATGAAAGTATTGTATCTGTTTCCTATGGTATGATCCGATTGCTTCAGCGGAAATACTCCATCTAAATAATTTTCTAGTCTGCTATATACCACACCCATACTAATCTGCATATACTGTTGGTATTTCCCTAGGCTACTCTCATATACTGTCATCGACATTTCTTTCGATTTTTTTACTTGTGGACATTGTACATGATCAAAGCACAAAAACCGACAAAAATGACTGATATAATGTGTTCGAAAAGTTAGCCTAACTAATCTAAAGCATACTATCTTCATCTGATATTACACTACCGGAAATGCAATTATCTGAAAGCGAACGACTCACCAATTATATACAGTGTGAAAAGCTATTAGCCCTTCTTTACAATTTACATCTGAACGCCATGAAACGAAAATAACCTAGCCAGGCTGGCAATTATTTAATAGGTGCGCATCTGAATAAAGCCAGCTTGTATATTCTACAACCTACATTTGATCCACCTTTAATACACCAATAAGGCCAAACTGTATACTCTACAACCTACATTTGATCCACCATTAGTACACCAATAATGCCAAATTGTATACTCTACAACCTACATTAGACCCAAGATTAGTACACCAATAAAGCCAAGCTATATACTCTAAAACCTAAATTAGACCCTTCATTAATACATGAATAAGGCCAAGCTATATACTCTACAACCTAAATGAGACCCATCGTTAATACACCAATAATGACAATTGTATACTCTACAACCTACATTTGATCCACCATTAATACACCAATAATGCCAAATTCTATACTCTACAACCTACCTTAGAGCCAACATTAGTACACCAATAATGCCAAATTGTATATTCTACAACCTACATTAGACCCAACATTAGTACACCAATAAAGCCAAGTTAAATACCCTACAACCTAAATTAGACCCATCATTAATACACCAATAAGGACAAGCTGTATACTCTACAACCTAAATTTGACTCATCATTAATACACCTATAAGGTCAATGTATGTACTCTACAACCTAAATTAGACTCATCATTAATACACCAATAAGGACAAGCTGTATGCTCTACAACCTAAATTAGACTCATCATTAATCCACCAATACGGTCAAGCTGTATGCTCTACAACCTAAATTAGACTCATCATTAATCCACCAATACGGTCAAGCTGTATGCTCTACAACCTAAATTAGACTCATGATTAATACACCAATTAGGACAAGCTGTATGCTCTACAACCTAAATTAGACTCATCATTAATACACCAATAAGGACAAGCTGTATGCTCTACAACCTCAGTTAGACTCATCATTAATCCACCAATACGGTCAAGCTGTATGCTCTACAACCTAAATTAGACCCATCATTAATACACCAATAAGGCTAAGCTGTAAGCCATACAACCTAAATTAGACTCATTCTTAATACATAAGACTAAGATGTACACTCTTCAACCTAAATTAGACCCATCATTAATGCACAAATAAAGCAAAGCTGTATACTGTACAACCTAAATTAGACTCATCATTAATACACCAATAAGACCAAGCTGTATACTGTACAACCTAAATTAGACTCATCATTAATACACCAATAAGACCAAGCTGTATACTCTACAACCTAAATTAGACTCATCATTAATACACTAATAATTTCAAGCTGTATACTCTACAACCTAATGAAACTCATCATTAATACACTAATAAGGTCAAGCTAAATACTCTACAACCTAAATTAGAATCATCATTAATACACTAACAAGGCCAAGCTGTATACTTTACAACCTAAATTTGACCCATTATTAATACACTAATATGGCCAAGCTAAATACTTTACTACCTAAATTAGACCCATCACTGATACACCAATAAGGTCAAGCTAGATACTTTACAACCTAATTTAGACTCACCATTAATGCACCAAAGTAAAGGAAATTTAATTATGTTTTACAATAGCTAAAATATACCAAGTCTTTTTTTTAAATTACGAGTATGGCCAATGAGAAAAACTAAAGAAATGTTTTCTCTTTAAAATCTAACCGTGGGCTAAAACCTAATATTTGGAGCGGCTAATTAAAACAAATATGAAACGCTTTAAATTGTTCGTCTTTTCTTAACATCATGTAAGCTGTTTTCAACAAAACGACACATTAACTATATATATATATATATATATATATATATATATATATATATATATATATATATATATATATATATATATATATATGGTATTTTCAAGTGAACGGTATTTAAAGTCTTTGAATATAGTAGTAGGAGTCAAAATAAATTTATAAATGATTCATTTAGTGCGCCTTTGCAATCTACTGACGATGCATGTTACCATATACAGAATGACTTTCTGCCCAGTTGTTGATCAAACACTTTTCCTAGAATTTCTTTATCTTCTTTCCATGTCCGTTGCTGTGAATAATATTTTCTGAACGAAACACCATGCTGTAATGTAAACCCTATTTTTGTTTTTCCTTTCACTGCATATTCAAAGTTTTTATCAGAATTTGTTATGATTTTAATAGTATTGTTAGCAAATAAACCCTGTCATAGAAATATCTAGCTAAAATAACTTTTTACATCAATCATCAGTTGCGGGGATCGAGATGCATATTCAAACATTTTAAATACTAACAAGCATAATTTATAGAGTTCAAACATTCTTGACTTTATTACATGTTGGAATTTTGTTATAATTTCATCAAATGCAGTTGGTTGTTTTTTTGGTGCTCTATATGAACGGGATAATTGATATATTTGATTTGGCGGATCATAAGCATAACGTTAAGTCAAACCGGACACATAAAAGATCATGGCAATATCGAACCGGACACATGAAAGGTCATGGCAATATCGAACCGGACACAAAAGATCATGGCAATATCGAACCGGACACATAAAAGATCATGGCAATATCGAACCGGATACATAAAAGGTCATGGCAATATCGAACCAGAAACATAAATGGTCATGGCAATATCGAACCGGACACATAAAAATCATGGGAATGTCGAGATATTGTGCAACTAAGAGCAGAATTGTGCTTAGGATAATAACAACTCTTTCCAACTGTTTATTTAGGACATCAATTTTAATTTATTTTTTTGCAGAACAATAGTTGGCGTTCTTCAGTTCTTGAAGATGTCGTGTAATATATTTTGGCTTTCTATAATGTAATACAACTGTCCCAATCTGCAGATTGATATTCTGGAAAGGCGTGATTTCTCATTCAATCAGCAATTACAACTTTCATTCAATCAATGGTATATTTACTCAAGTCGATCAGCAAAGCCAGCTTCATGACTGGTGTATTTTGTCAGTCGATCAGCAATGCCAGCTTGATGACTGGTGTATTGTCTGAGTCATTCAGCAATCCCAGCTTGATGACTGGCGTATTTCTCACTCAAACAGCAGTTCAGTTTAATACCTGGTGCATTTTCTCAGTCGATCAGTAATTCCAGCTTGATGACTGGTGCATGGTCTCAGTCAATCAGCAATTCCAGCTTGATTACTGGTGTATTTTTTCAGTCTTAAGCAATTCCAGCTTGATGACTGGTGTATTTTCTGAGTCAATAAGCAATTCGAGTTTGATGACTTGCGTATTGTCTCAGTCAATCATCAATTCCAGCTTGATGACTGGTGCATTGTCTCAAAACGCATTCCAGCTTGAAGACTGGCGTATTGTTCAATCAGCAATTCCATCTTGATGACTGGTGTATTGTCTCAGTCCATCAGTAATTCTAGTTTGATGCATTGTCTCAACCAGCAATTCCAGCTTAAGGATTGGCGTATGTTCTCAGTCAATTAGCAATTCCAGCTTGATGACTGGTGTATTTTCTCAGTTAATCAGCGATTCCAGCATAATGACTAGTGTATTTGCTAAGTCAATCAGCAATCAGAGCTTGATGACTGGTATATTTTCTCAATCGATCAGCACTATCGGCTTATGGATTGGAGGCAGTATATTAGTCATTTGTCCACGAGTATGTGGTTCTACAATGTAATTTTGAGGGATGTGTCTGCGTAAGGCAATAAAGTTTTCAGGAGACTTCTAGAACATTCGCTTACAAATCAATACGATAATCTCATTGGTCGGCCATTGATACTGTGTATGGATGAGACAACGATAGGACAAGCCATCTAGTGTGTCTCTTTCAGTTAGAGATTTTCTCCTATTCCATAAGGGTGTAATGTTATTGGTAAGTGCTTGCTACAAGCGTTGAACCTAGATTGTGATAGTTTGTGGAGGAATACAAATACATTGCCTTTCATTTCAGCTGCGATTTCAACATGATTTCTCGTATGTTAATGTCAATAGCCTTCGTTGTATCTGTCTGTTTGATTTTCATGATAGCAGGCTCACTTGCACAAGGTAAGCTTCAATTTACCTCTTTTTTAGCGATCAAATCTAAACATTGACATAAAGACGTAGATTTCGTTCACGCTGTAGCCACTACTTTCTCATGATACATCATATAATTTTATTTTTCATCACTACATCCGATCTTTTATTTGATATACTTTATTTTTAACGATAGCTACTTTTATAAAATGAAATTGCACAGTGCCGCACACCAAGCCTAACCGCCATAAAAATACAAAAATGCAGCAGAAAAAACATGTGACATGAGTCTTTGTTACAAAAGCGTATGGCCAAAACATAATTTATATAAGATATCAAGGCAGTGTAACTTATATTATTGTTATCAGACATTAACTGTTGATTTACTACTTTAAATTGGTATGAGTGACTCATATTGGATTTCCTTGCAATATTAACAATTAAATTTCTCATAAAAGAGACAAAATAAAGGAAAAATAAATACCACACATTTGAAAATTGCTCTTGTAATTACACTATTTTCCACAAAATACATATATACATTGTGTATCAAGATTGATTATTGCATGGTATGGTCAACGTTTAAGTAAGTGTCGACACTTTGTTTTAAAAATGAATACATATTATTGTACATGCATGACGAATAGTGAGCAGGATCTCAACATTGACATTGAAAAAAATCGAAACACACCATCTCTGCGCCATTGGACATTAAGGTTAAAGTCCTCCTTTTATAATTTTATTCGATAGCCGAGGCTTATATTTGGATCGCGGTCGTCACTAAAAAAATTGTTTAGCTTAGCTAATAAACACCTTAATTTAAGGTATTTCTTCCAAGATATTTCAAGCAATATATGGATACTGAATCTTGGCTTTGAGAACAAGCAAGACACATCTGAATGAAAACAATTGTATCTCCTTGTCCTCTATTGTTATATATGTAACTGGAATCCGTTTTGTGTACCATTCGTTCACTATCTTTTTCTGATGAAGAGACATGCTGGCATTTCACACGTACAAACGTAATTATCCTGCTGATGTTTCTTCTCAAACACTTTGGAAGTATTACTCAACTATATAACACGTAGATGAATAAACCGGTTGCGAATATATGTTAAAGTGTCAATTTTATACCTTGGTACTTAATAATATAATTCTCAATTTATTTTACTATCACACTCAAAAAGGACTTGAAAATGACCCTTTAAGTGACATTGGAAATAAACATGGCTACTTTTAGCAACTGAAGTACTGAGGCCAAGCATTCTTTAAGTAAAAACCTAGGTATTCAGAAACACGGAATGTACAAATTTGATTTCATTTAGAAGACTATAAATTACACTTTAGTTTTCGTTATAGTTTCAAGCATTTGCAACTCCTGGGAACTAGATCATGACTCCGAAAACAACCAAGACTCATCAATGATATTGTGGGAGAAAAATGACTGCCCGTTGATCGATTGTGCCTTGTTTTGTGGAATGGATCCCTCCTGCAAATCATTCTTTCATCATCCTTTATTGGCAAAGTGTTCGGGGTTTCAGTCATACAAGCGTGGTCTCCCTGATAGTCAAGCTGTGCAGCAAGGATGGAACTACTACACACGTATGTAAAACGCTGTTAATGTAATGTATATGAAGATCAGATAAAAAAATCGTACGATATCACAAGTTTATCGCTATGAGCATACACTCAATTGCAGTCTAGCACAAACCGGTTACGTATTCCCTTTCATAAAAACTATGATTCGTGTCAATTTGCGACAGTGAAGTGTAAAAGATCTCAATACATTTATGTAGCAAGGAATAACAGCAAAACATTGTTGTAAACCCATTTCTTCTCAGGCAGAAATTGAATTTGAGATTTAACGAATTATGGCTGCGAAGAAATTGTTGGATACTCTTCATCAAATATGTACAATCAAATACAATAAATAACAGACTTTTAATTTGGATACAAAATTAAAGATGATATTTAAATTTTAGAAAGAGATTAAAGGAGCTGAGATGGTCTGTTGCACAACATTTTGGATAATGAAACTAGAACATTTTGCCTTTTTCATAACTACTTTAAATGGTCATATTTGATTGTCCGGCCCGATGTTTTGTCTGCCGGTCGGCTAGTATACCGCCTGACAATGCAATACAGTGAGAGTAACAAAGAGGGGGATCTGACATTTTTAAATATAAAAAGTAATCTGATTTTATAACATTATTATTATAGGTTTTTACATTACGTGTGTGTTCGGTCTCAGTAGGATAATGCAACTTTGTATCGTTGATACTGTGAGTACTCTAGATAGATCTCAATGAAAATTTATACCGTTACCATCAAATACGTTCTTGTAGGTTACTTGGTTTAAATTCAGTCTCAAAGGATTCATCAAGCCCGCATTCTTTTTCTATCTCATATTTCCATATATTTTGCTAATTAAGCAAGACAAAGAGGGTGCGTGTATTTTTGTATGTGTGTGTGTATGTGTGTGTGTGCGAGAGAGAGAGAGAGAGAGAGAAAGAAAGAGAGAGAGAGAAACGGGGTGAAAGGGTTTTCATGTCAAAATCGGGTAAAAATTCGGTTTATTAAAATATTGTTCTTCTTATTTACTTTATGTAGTTAATGACTGAAACTTGGAAATTCGTCACTGATCTAAAGAGCGTTAAAACGATAGACTATTATGGAAACAGTATGATTATATTCATATTAATGTGCCATTGAAGGATCGACTATTATGGAAACAACATACATATATTCATATCAATGTGCCATTGAAAGATCGACTATTATGGAAACAACATGTATATAATCATATTAATGTGCCATTGAAGGATCGACTATTATGGAAACAATATGTATATGTTCATATTAATGTGCCATTGAAGGATAGACTATTATGGAAACAACATGTATATATTCATATGAATGTGCCATTGAAGGATCGACTATTATGGAAACAATATGATTATATTCATATTAATGTGCCCTTGAAATATCGACTGTTATGGACGCAACATGTATATGTTCAAAATAATGTGTCATTAAGGGTCGACTATTATGGAAACAAAATGTATATATTCATATGAATGTCCCATTGAAGGATTGACTATTATGGAAACATTATGTAAATATTCATATTAATGTGTCATCGAAGGATCAACTATTATGGAAACAACATAGTACTGTGCCATTGAATGATCGACTATTATGGAGACATGATGTATATATTCATATTATTGTGCCATTGAAGGATCGACTATTATGGAAACATTATGTATATATTCATATTAATGTGCCATTGAAAGATCGACTATTATGGAAACAATATGTATATATTGATATTAATGCGCCATTCAAGGATCGACTATTATGGGAACAATATGTATATATTCATATTAATGCGCCATTCAAGGATCGACTATTACGGAAACAATTGTATCTATTCATATTAATGTGCCATTGAAGGACCACAGCTTTATAAACCATGAGTATTGGTAGATCTAACTGCTTTATACGAATAGTTGAAATGCAATGTTATTTAATATTTGGCATATGTTTTATGACATTATAATGCCGTGTAGGAGTTGCACAGGATCTGCAACATGATAACGCAGGTGATATTATGCTTCTAATCTTGCACTGTTATTTCATTGAACTCAAGGTGTGTTTTCTCTCTTTAAATATATATATATATATATATATATATATATATATATATATATATATATATATATATATATATATATATATATATGTATGCATCTAGGGACATTTACGACTTTGAGATTAATTGTCATCATCTTTTGTCAGCTGCAATTTACAAAGCTCATAAAAGATTCAGTTCGTTTAATGTAAATTAAACCTACAAAGACCTTATATATAAATATGAAATTTGCTTATTTTCTGATTTGCAGGTCCTCAACATTGCGATGGAGGGTATATCTACAACAAGACTCTTGGAGTGTGTTATAAGTATCACAACACAGCTTTGGACTATTGGAAGGCAATGACTCAATGTGAAACAGAAGGAGCTAAGCTGCTTATCATCAGGAATGACGCTGAATTACAGTACTTTAGCAATCTCAAACCAGGTATCAGCATACATTTATTTTGTATGTAAGTGATATATCAGTCGAAACAATGTCATGTAATTCATATCATATTTTCAATAAAGCTTACATTATCTTACATAATATTTTTAAATTGCAGCTACCGAAGTCGTTGAAAAGTGAACATTATAATGTTTACACAGATAACATGCTTGCCTGTAACACCATGTTATGTGCTTTTAATAACTGCTATACTATTGTCTAAAATTTATAAATAATAATAATAATAATAATAATAATAATAATAATAATAATAATAGCAATAGGAAGAAGAAACAGAAGAAGAAGAAAAAAGTATTAAACCAATCAACTCTAACTTTCACATCGGCCATTTTAAATTACACTGGTCAACAGTGAAATCATTACTGACTTGAAAAGGCCCTAATCTGTAGTATTTTGGTGTGCCGAACACGAATATAACCGTGAAAAATTTGTATTGGCTCTCGTTTTGAAGATATTCATATACCTCATTTTCTATGTTTCACTGTGTAAATTTCTCCAGTAGGACTGCAGCAACATCCGGAATAATGATGTAACATTGCATAATACCATCATGCTCACATCATCCACAGTTGATTGCATCATTTTCTGATGCAATGCAATACTAATGCCATGCGGCTGCTGAAGTAAGTTGACGTCAGCAGTGTACTATACATGTGTAGGCCTATTATACTAATGCCAGGCGGCTGCTGAAGCTGACGTAAGCAGTGTACTATATAAAGCCCAATCAGATAGGTTCAGCATTTAAAATATTTTAGACGTTGTGCGAGACAGTTCAAGCTACTGTTACATAAAACTTATTATTTTATCCATTTACGTACAATAAAGAACAGTAATGCCTCGAAAGTGTGTTAATACCGCGGACAATTTTTGCTATATTTGTGGGGAAGTGACATTTGCCAACCAGAAGAAAAGTATCAATTCTCAAGTGAAGAAGGCATATCATCTTTACTTCGGATGCAAGGTTGGTGACCAAGACAAGCCTTGGGCTCCGCATATATGCTGTGCTACATGTACAACACAGCTTTCACAGTGGTTGAATTGCAAAAGGTCATCAATGCCGTTTGCAGTCCCAATGGTGTGGAGAGAGCCAAGCAACCACCTAAATGACTGTTACTTCTGCTTGGTTCCTCCTCTTTCCGGCGGAATAACGAAGCGAAAGAAGTCGAGAATAGTCTACCCAAACATTCCGTCTGTATTGAGACCAGTTCCACATGGTGAGGGGCTTCCTATTCCAGAACCTCCAGCAGAATATTCTCTTGATTCATCTGACGAAGACAAAGGTGAGTCGACCTGTTCTTCTCCTGGTCCATCAGCATGCAGTGATCCAAATTTTCACTGTGGTGCATCATCAACCCCACACAGAATAACACAGGAAGAACTAAATGACCTGATTCGTGATTTGGACTTATCAAAGAACAAGGCAGAATTGCTAGGATCAAGACTCCAACAATGGAATCTTCTAGAAGAAGATGTCACAATTACTGCATATCGAAAGCGCCACCAGCAATTGGAGCCTTTCTTCAGAAAGGAAAGTAATCTGATATTCTGTTCCGATATTGAGGGCCTCATGAATGCTTTAAAAATCACTCATGACCCACAAGAATGGAGACTATTTGTGGACTCTTCGAAACTGAGTCTCAAGGCTGTGCTTTTGCACAATGGAAACATTCTTCCATCTATTCCAGTAGCGTATGCTGTCCACATGAAAGAGACATACGATAACTTAAGGCAGCTACTGAATTCCATTGAGTATAACAAGTACAGCTGGCACCTCTGTGGTGATTTGAAGGTAGTTGCCCTTTTAATGGGACTGCAGCAAGGATATACAAAATACATGTGTTTCTTATGCGAGTGGGATAGCCGAGCAAGGGAAATGCACTACATGAGGAAGGAATGGACTCACAGGCAGAATGTAGCCATTGGAGAGAAGAATATCCAACACCCAGCTCTGGTTGAGGCTCAGAAAATCTTGCTACCACCCCTTCACATCAAACTAGGTTTGATGAAGAACTTCGTGAAAGCCATTGACCGGACTTTGCCAGCATTCCGATACCTGCATGAAAAATTCCCTCGACTCAGCGAAGGAAAGATTAAAGAGGGAGTTTTTGTGGGTCCTCAGATTCGAGAGCTTTTGAAAGATGACCGGTTCAACAACTTGCTGGAAGGTGACGCGAAACAAGCATGGAATGCTTTTCGCCTAGTTTCTACAAACTTCCTCGGAAATGTTAGGGCAGAAAACTATAAGGAACTAGTAGAAGACATGTTGATGAAGTATAAGAAACTTGGCTGCAATATGTCTCTAAAGATTCACTTCCTTCATTCCCATTTGGATTTCTTTCCTAGCAACTGTGGTATTGTTAGTGATGAACACGGCGAACGTTTTCATCAAGATATCGCAACAATGGAACAAAGATACCAGGGAAAATGGTCCACTACAATGCTGGCTGACTACTGCTGGACACTCCTCAGAGATGCTCCCGAACAGCTGTACAAGAGACAGGCGAAGAAATCTAAGATGTAGTCAATGACTTGATTTTTTATAGGTAGGCTATTACAGTTGACCTTTTACTATTGGAATGCATTTCGTTATGTAAACATTAATTTCTTGCAGATTAAAAAAAAACTAGAGCCAATTTTGCAATTTGACTGTCATATTCGTGTTCAGCACATAAAAATTGATAAGAATTGACTAATTTTATTTCAGTAACATGACTTTTGTAAAAATTTGTTGTCCAGTGTTACTCGTACTCAAGCGTTAGTTTGTAAAAGTGGCGTCACTATGCTTCATTGGTAACAGGTTAAACTTTCTTGCCGCATTATTCTGCTGTCAGATCTAAAATCAGTGCACGAATTGTACTATTTAGTCAAGACCGCTCCGGTGGCCTTGTGGTTAGAGCGTTCGCCGCGGATACGGCAGGTCGTGGGTTCGTTCCCCGGCCGAGTCATACCAAAGACTTGCAAAAATGATATTAACAGCTGCCTCGCCAGGCGCTCATCATTAAGAGGTTAGTGTTAGGACTGGTGTCAGGATAATGTAACTGGGTGGGACGTCATGCTACATGTCTGTGGCAAGATGCCCCAATGCTGGACATCACTATAAACTGCCACACTTCAGACATCGTAGCGATATGACTGAACAATTGTTAAAGCTTCGTTACAAATCCAAATCACACACACACACACACACACACACACACACACACACACACACCATTTAGTCAGAAGTGTATGTCGTGCTTGTGATGGTTTAAAAGCTGATGCGAAGGAGACATTGATTTAGTTTTATCAAAATATGCAAATACACGAAAATAAACTTTATTACCCTCCAAAAGTGCCATTGATTATTGTTGATTAATGTTTAATTTTACTTGTTTTCTATGAGAAACAAATGCAGATGAAAACGACCAAGCACAGTTGTTTTTTTAAAGACAAATTTGTTAATATACTGCGAATATTATAGCCCCAGTACATTACATACCATACGATAGGGCGTCGTGAAAATGGGATGATTTTCAGAATATGACATGATATCATTGGCCCAGCACTTTACGGACCATGCGGCAGGATGATGAAAGTAGTATGATGTTCAGAATATGTAAAGTACCATCGTCCCTTTTCTGTAAAGACCATATTGCAATATGATAATCAAGGGTATGGTTTATAGAAAGTACTATGGTATTAGTTCCATTACTTAATGGACCATGCTGCAGCGTGGTGAACAGGGGTATGATTTCAGAAAATACTATTCTTTTAGTCCTATTACTTAATGGACAATACTGCAGCGTGGTGAATAATATACCAGTATTAGTCCCATTACTTAATGGACAATACTGCAGCGTGGTGAATAATATACCAGTATTAGTCCCATTACTTAATGGACAATACTGCAGCGTGGTGAATAATATACCAGTATTAGTCCCATTACTTAATGGACAATACTGCAGCGTGGTGAATAATATACTAGTATTAGTCCCATTACTTGATGAACAATGCTGCAGCGTGGTAAACAATGGTATGATTTGTATAAAATCATATGGCATTAATCCCATTACTTAGTGAACCAGGGGCCTCGAGTGGCCGAGTGGTCTAAAGCACTCACCGTTACGGATCATTGCCATCTCACATCTGTCTGCTTGGGTTCGAGTTCCAGATTCGGCCAATGTGGGTATGTGATAAAGCTTGCCAGTAGCTTCTCGTGGGTCGGTGGTTCTTTCCGAGGTTTCCCTGGTTCTCCCTCCACCATTGTTACTGCCCGCCATGTATGGCTTAGCATTTGCTGCAAAATGGCGTTAAACTCTACAACAATAACAACAACAACAACAACTTAATGGACCATGCTGCAGCGTGAACAAGGCATGATTTCAGATTATACTACCTTATTAGTCCCATTTTATTAATAAGTCTTCTTAAAACTACAGAGTCAATCTGACAAATTCTTAACATCAAACGTGATGCATCAACGAGTGGAGGAGATAAAACTTATTAATGCAATCACAAACAGGACTGTGCAATCTGCTATTAATAACTCATGTACATTCATATTACTATTATGAACTCGTGTTCATTCAATATTACTATTATGAACTCATAAACATTTGATAATGTTGTTATGAACTCGTGTCCATTCAGTATTATCAAAATGAACACAAGAAAATTCAATGTTACTATTATTAACTCAAACCTAGTCATTATTAATATTATGAACTCATGTACATTCAATATTGCTATTATGAATTCATGAATATTTTATATTACTATTATGAACTCGTAGACATTCAATATTACTATAGAGATCTCGTAAACATTCAATCTTACTATTCTGAACTCATGTACATTCAATGTTATTATTACAAATTTAGGATTTAATTCACTATTCTAAAATGATTCGAATAACGTTCTTGGTAATAATGTTCTTCAGAGCTATTTATGATCGTTTACATTCGTTAAGAGAAATATGCTAGACGTACATTTACCAGAATATTTCCACAATTAACAATTAGCATACTGTAAACTATTCAATGGAATTGCTGGATCTGGTAAGCAGACAATATATCCCGTAATCCCCGGACATCCATGTTGACCTACTTAATGTGCATATAAAGTATGCATAATAAGTACTGCTGATAAATATCATGACTGTCATTGCGTGCATTATGGTCTGTTCATATCTTTAATATAACACTATTTTAATTCATTAAATTATAAAATTTAATATATATGTAGATTCTCAAAATTGCCGCTTGCTCTAAACAAATATTCGTTGCACACCCACTCTCACACACACAAACACACTAATATATATATATATATATATATATATATATATATATATATATATATATATATATATATATATATATATATATATATATACTTACAACAGGATATTGGCTATGGATTGGACTTCGAAACACAATGGCAAATAAAGTGTGGAAGTGGTGGAATGGCCAAACAGCCTCAGACATGACATGGTACCTAGGCAGTCCTAAATATTATGACAGTGTAACCTGTGGATCCATTAAGGGCGGGACGGTTAGGAACGAACTCTGCGATGCTGGACGATACTTTCTGTGTCAGAGAAACATTTTACAATTTCCGATAACAGTTGTTTACTCCGTCAAGATGAAATAACTAGTATCAAACGTTTAGCGTAAACATGAAAAATATATAGCAGAATACTAAAATTAAAAATTAGGATATAACTGGAAAATTACAAAATATAATTAGACTGACAAAAAATGAATTGCATACATTAAAATTTCTCCCGTTGAAAGATGATGCTGATGTAAATGTATTGATTATAATGACTTGTATTGTAAGAATTGATTCTGGTATCTGTCATCTCTTGCAATTCAAATGAGAAAATATTCCTCTTGTCCGAACAATAATGTATTATCAGTGCTAATTAGAAGAAACAACAGTTTTTTGTTATCGTGATCTGCACTTAAGTTTAGGGAAACTCCTTTGCATTCATTGAAAAGTAAAAAAGTATAAATGAAAAATAGACCATTAATTACGAAAATGAACATTTGTGGCTAGATAAAGAATTTCGTTATGCTCGGCACCCTCCCATTTCTAATAAAATATGTCAGGTCAGTCTATTTTAATTGCATGCTACCTAAACCAACCAAACTGTATGAAAACGAGGCAAAGTTTGGTAATATGTGTTTTTAAATATATCGAATACACTATACGCAAGTGTCTCTATGCTTTCTGACCTCTGTTACTTCGCTGTTTGCCAATTAGTTTGAAAATCCTGTCTAACTAGTTTAATAGTTCATAACGTATCTTAATAGGAGACAAATTTTAACAAAGTGTGCATTATCAGTTCAACAGTCAACATAATAATGCTTACCATGAAAGAGAAAGACTTTTTAGGGACGGATCGGTCGGGGAGGAGGAGCAGGTACATACCCTTCCTGCTCTTAATATGAACAAGAATCAAGTCTTAGAGTGTTTCTTTTACGGTAGGATGAAGGTTTCGGTGGCTTTGTATTTCGAGCCCCCATCAAGGGTTTCATCACACAGTAACCTTTCCTACTTAATTACGCCATCCCCTTTATTAATTACGTGTAAATAAATTTTTTATAACATATCTTGAAACCATGCAAATTTATAACCAAACTGTAAATACACCTTTAATAGCGCAGTTTCGATCCATGCAAAAATTACATGAAATTAAACGTATCAAAGGATTATAATATACATCAGTCAAAGAGTCAATGGACATCTTCATTCACAATGGATGGGACAAATGTGACATGTTAGAAAATTATAGATGTAGCTAGCAATAAACGTTGGACACAGCTTAATATCTGATAATAAAAAAGATTCGGACAGGATCAATCGTTAAGACAACAAACGGAAACACGTCAACCACTAATGATGTCCCAGGATGCCTTTGCAACTTTGACACTAGAAGAAGCTAAATAGATAAGAAACAATTATCGAGAAAGTTCTCAATTATCAGTTTAGAAATATCGTCGTTTCTTATACTAATTAACGCTCTTCATTTAATTGATTGTAATAGACATACTTTGTTGGTCACTACCTTAACCAGAGGTACAAAGTATTATCGGTATAGCGTTTTACCCCGGTATTTTTTCCTGTGGTAATACCGATGTACTTTTTGATTGTTCTTGTACTTTAACAGTTTTCATCTTTATGTTATGTATGGAATTCACGCGTAATCATGCTATTAAGGTAATTAATAACACCATGTTTATCATTTTTCCTGGGATAATAATTAAAAAAATTATTCCTTTTTTCAAACTAAACAGTTGTATTCGTCACAAAATAATATTAAACATATAATTATATTTGCAATTATTTATTTACATGTTTAACACGTACCACCTATACCAAAGTAGTAGCCAAATGTGATGTTTCAAAATATAATGGGGCTAAATGCAAATTGTGGAAAATCTTGGATTTAAAAAATGTAAATTATTGGCTATTTACTATGTAAATGTTTTAAGTACTTTTATTCCTAGGTAAGACTAAGATTGATCCAAAAGATTGTTAGAAAATCAGTTGCTTTTCTGTTTGAATTTTATGTAATTTCTCAAGTCTACTAAATATTTACTTGTTTTATGCGTGTTTTTTCTTCTTTACTTGCCTTCTCTGACAAGTATCTTACTTGGGTGGTGACATGCCACTCAACTTTCCTCTGCCTATAATTTAACAACACTGTCTTTTTATCAGCAGACTCTCTGATATCAGAACAATGTTTCTATCGGGGTATCATCTGTGATACGATTGAATTTTTAATGGAGTTTTAGAAAATTAAATTAAATATTGAGAACTTAAATTTGTATTCTCCATAAAATTTGGCAGTAGATACTAGTGCTAACACAGTGTTGAAAACATTTAGCGTTCCTGGCTGTATGTCACGCTAAGTAAATGACATTTCACACCGAACGTAACTGCAACTATATTGACCAGAAAGGAAAGAGAGGTTAAAAGTTCTAGAGTCACGTGTCGTGATCTTTATCGAATTGACTAACCAGTTGTGAAAATTAAAGGCGTATGTTACAAAATTTGTGTTTTACGGAAACAGGTGTGAGCTATAATAAATTGAATAAATACTCAGCGAATTTCCATATTTCTTTCCTTCCCGGTCTCATAAGTTTTCAAACACACTGTCCCGTGAGTGATTAAACGAGAAATACTTCATATTCCCTACTTCAAGCCTTCTATTTTGCAAGCCAGTTTTCCTTGCCAATCATGATTACTCCCTCTAACCACCTAAATGTTATCAGTCCTATGGAAGGCAGAATATGCTCTCTAGACCGCCTTTATTAATAACTATTCTAAAAAATATCATTTTATGACACCTGTTTCAAATGACCTTAGACTTCCTACAAATGTCTCTTATTTGACTCAACTCTTGTAATTCATAGCTATTGAACTTGCATCAGCATTGCACTCTAACCTTAACCCAACCAGTCATAATTAGAATTCAATTCACGCCCCAAACAGCAGATTAATTATTGCTAGCTGCCAAGTTATAGCAAGCCTTGCCAATATATCAATGTTAACGTTTGTGTGTCATGCTGACCTTGACATAATGTAATATACATATACATACATACATATATATATATATATATATATATATATATATATATATATATATAATATTTTGTCTGTTAAACAACAAAGATTTCAGAATCGTACGAAACTGGTAAGCGTTGGATAGAGTATAATAACTGATGATTCATGTGCCATTATGATGTGTAAATCGCATAATTGTACGTGTAATTGTATGTCTTGTGTAATTATTTCAGCTTGATAATAAGGCATTACGCCGCTACAGACTCGGACCTTATTTTGAAGTCCGAACCTAGTACCTCTCCGCTCTCCAACAACACACTCATCGCCGGAGTGACACCACCACAGGTAGAGGCCAGAATAGCACGTGTATTTCTCTCACTTTCGATCTGAAAGTGACCATAAATCAATATAATGCAACAATAACAAGAACATAACAACAGCTTTATATAAAAAGTGGCGAATTACACGAAAAATATAGTGTAAGCCTAATCGTTCCAATTTAGTAACAGTTTAAGATTACAACATTTACAACAGTTAACATTAATACAGCAAATTCATATACAGTAAGGTACTGACCATTTCATTTTCGGGGTGGGGAGTTGAGATATTGTTTCAATGATTTATGCAAGTATTGTCATTGTCCATTGTCATCAATGTGTATGGGAGTCATCATCAATGTTTGGCAAATATGCGATGTGTTCTACCCAGTTCATCACTGGCTTTAATAAGGATGAGATAAAATTGTGTGGGGTTGGATTGAGTGGGGTTGGTTGATATGGGGTGGGGATTGCATCAACTCTCACTATTAGCAGATCTGACAATTCTGGATTAAGGATGTGTTTATTTCTTTACTACTCGCTAATATTGATCGCTTGTATGAACGAGTAGGCGACATACTACAGAAGCAACTTATTATATGACTATTTCAGATATCAAAAGAGTTATGTCCCCTAATGGCGTACTGTACGATCACTACTTGCAGAAATGTAAAGTATATGGACAAATAACACGTTCTCCCTGACAAAAACGCATATAAATTAGTGAAATAAAGAGTTAACGCTTTCACCCGAGAAACTCATAAAATACTCTTGAAACAGAGTTTCACGCGTTCTCCCGACAAACTCAAATATATTCGTGAAAACACACGTTTGTAATTTCAAAAGAAATACGGATTTGAGATGCTTGCATATTTATATAATAAAATGTATTGTACTTAATAAGGAACATATTTACTTTCGATTCCGAGAAACAGTTTATAGAATGGAAAATATGTGACATAAGGAAAGAAATATTCTCATCCGATTAGCATAATCCATTGATATAATGGAATATGTGTCATATAAGGAGGAAAATATTCACATCAAATTAACACAAACAAGTTAGAAGGGTTAAATTATGGTAAGTGAAGTGAACATATACTCGTTCAGTGATAATATCGAATTAAATAAGTAAAGGATGTTATTTGGAAAGTAAACATCAGAAATAATTCCCATAACTTGACTATGTAACTACAATTATACCTATGTCAATGCGAATTTATTCGGATTTTCTATTACTAAATTTTGGAAATAAGCTACTTAGAGTAAAGGAACTAAACGGGGAATAGATGAATAATCAAAATTCAGGGAAATGTAACACTGCTAAATTTCAAGTTTGTTATGAATAATTGAATTCTAAAAATACTTATATTGTTGTATTGAAGTCTTAAATTACTTAAATGGTTCTATGGAAGTCGTAATTGTCTTAGATTGTTGTATGAAAGTCTTGAATGACTTGATTGTATTATTGAGGTCTAAAATTACTTATATTCTGAAGTCTTAAATTACTTAGATGGAGGTATGGAAGTCCTAAATTACTTAGATGGAGGTATGGAAGTCTTAAATTACTTAGATGGAGGTATGGAAGTCTTAAATTACTTAGATGGAGGTATGGAAGTCTTAAATTACTTAGATGGAGGTATGGAAGTCCTAAATTACTTAGATGGAGGTATGGAAGTCTTAAATTACTTAGATGGAGGTATGGAAGTCCTAAATTACTTAGATGGAGGTATGGAAGTCTTAAATTACTTAGATGGAGGTATGGAAGTCTTAAATTACTTAGATGGAGGTATGGAAGTCCTAAATTACTTAGATGGAGGTATGGAAGTCTTAAATTACTTAGATGGAGGTATGGAAGTCCTAAATTACTTAGATGGAGGTATGGAAGTCTTAAATTACTTAGATGGAGGTATGGAAGTCCTAAATTACTTAGATGGAGGTATGGAAGTCTTAAATTACTTAGATGGAGGTATGGAAGTCCTAAATTACTTAGATGGAGGTATGGAAGTCTTAAATTACTTAAATTATTTTATTTAGGTCTTAAAATACTTAGATTATTGTGATCACTAATATAAGTCTTAAATTACTTGGATGTATGGAAGTCTTAAATTACTTATATTCTTGCACTGAAGTCTTAAATTACTTAGATGGAGGTATGGAAGTCTTAAATTACTTATATTATTTTATTTAGGTCTTAAAATACTTAGATTATTGTGATCACTAATATAAGTCTTAAATTACTTAGATGGATGTATGGAAGTCTTAAATTACTTAAATTATTTTATTTAGGTCTTAAAATACTTAAATTATTGTGATCACTAATATAAGTCTTAAATTACTTAGATGGATGTATGGAAGTCTTAAATTACTTAAATTATTTTATTTAGATCGTAAAATACTTAGATTATTGTGATCACTAATATCAGTTTTTAATTACTTAGATTAATCTTATGCATAACTTCAGTTACTTAGTTTATATTTCAGATTGCGCAGATTATACCAAAATATCCTTATATTGTCAACAATGTAACTGCATCTTCAATAAAAATAACATATCCTAAGTTATCTGATTGAAGTTGCTGTACATACCCAAGATATATGATTTTCAATAGTTCAAAGCTCGTGTTGGTCGTAAAAACCTGCATGCTAGATGCCAAATAGAAAATTCTTTTTATTTAAATAACATGTAGTTTGAATTTACTTGGAAAGCTTAAATGAATCATGGAAAAGCGTTGAATGTTGGAACACTTGGACATTTGTTGGAAAACCCATTAACGGTCTTTAGGCCAGAAATCGCCTTAAAATCATCCAGATTTGTCTGAGATGTTTCGTCTACAGCTTTATGGTGAAAGAGTTGAAGTCTTTGCTTGACTTGACCGTACCGTTGCGATTTTTCCGTTTCTGACAAATCGTTGCGATTGCAATTCGTGTTGTAACTGGAACATACATTCGGTATCTTTGTGGATTTGCCATCGCAGAGATTCACGAATATCATCGTTGACAAGAACAAAGAGCCCCACATTTACATATCAATCCTCATTTGACCGCTGTTTGATTTGAGTGCCAGTTGCGTTTGGTTTGATGTGGAATGTGAATGATGCTTTGCAGTAATTGACGTGCTGTTACCGTAAACCACCGTAAGACGTCTTTGAGAGTGCATGCTGTTACACAAGCACGTATTTGTGGATTTTTTCGCGACTGGTGCCGTACAAGGCACGAATCAATTTGACAGGAAGACCACAATGAAGGGACGTCATGTTGGCGATGTGTGAGACAAACCTAAAATGACCAAAGTTCTTTTCATAGATATTTAAGTTCTTGTTGTTAATTCGACGATGGGGGCGTGGAACTAGTGGTGAAACATATGGGTTGGAAATCGCAAATAATTGGGGGTGGTAGGTTTTAAATCCACGAGTAAATAGGCGTGTTGAGTTTGAGTGGCATCGCCGTACGCATGGGTCAGTCAAGGTGATCCTAATTGTTTGGCTAAGACTTTTACTTGCGTTTTATCGTTAGGACACTTAAATAACACCACGAAGTAAGCATTGAGACTCATGGTGCGATGGGCATTACTTTGTTGAAACAAATTTTGAATGATCTAAATAACACTGGCTTTGCGCGTAAACCACAGTTTAATTTCTTCATCGTCTTCTCCTAACATGTCGTCGAAGATGACTAGATGGGTTTGACTGGGGTCAGACACGATCACGTCGTATTCGCCAGGAATGCCTTCCACAAACACAACGGAATCGCCTTGACGTTCTCACTCTTTGTACTACCATACGATACGTTTAGGTGGACGATCGATTAAATGATGTTTGTGTTCGATCAAACGTTTGACAAATTAAGTTTTGCCTGAACCGCTGGGTCCAGCAATTAACATGTTAGAGGGATGGCGAAGAAACAAGACCTATCAACTGTCACGATCGAAGTAAATAGGCCTGTGGGATTTTAGTGGCATCGTCGTACGCATGGGTTAGTCAAGGTGATTCTAAATGTTTGACGAAGACTTGTACTTACGATTTATCTCTGGGATTTTAAACAACACCACGTAATGAGCATTGAAATCAATTGTGCGATAGGCATTAATTTGTTGAATCAAATTTTGAGTGATGTAAATAACACTGGCATTTTGATGATGCCCTTTGCGCTTAAACCACAGTTTACTTTCTTCCTCGTCTTCTTCTAACATGTCGAATTTAAACCAGTTGGGTTTTACTGGGTCAGACACGATCACGTCTTCTTCGCCAGGAATGCCTTCCACAAACATGATGGAATCGCCTTGACTATCTCACAGAAGGCTGCACGCCGATTTCCACTCTCTGTACCACCATACGGTACGCTGAGGTGGACGATCGATCAAATGATGTTTATGTTCGATCAAACGTTTGACAAATTGGGTTTTTGCCTGAACCGCTGGGTCCAGCAATTAACATGTTAGAGGGATGGCGAAGATATAAGGCCTCCCAACTGGCACGATCTAAGTTTTCTTCGATGACTTTGAAAGTGGAGGAAGAGGGAACAGAGACATCAGAGGTAGCCATAGTGTAGGAAATGTCACTTTTGACACGAAGACAGACAAGACAAGAGCTTTTAAAAACAGTTTCAGGACACGTGTATTGCAAACTTTAAAAGTGAACACGAAATGCAAAAATACATCAAAGCCAAATGGTTAAGTACATCATTAAACTACACATCACATCAATCAAAGTCGAATATAAGCAAGCCTCTGTAAAACATGTTTTTGGTAGCAAAGGTGTCCTAGGGAGAGTGAGTAATGTTCTTAGAGCCTCTACACTGGGTACAGTCACACAAGAATCCTCTCAGATTGGCCTTTCGAGAACGTCCATGTCTTTGACAGTCCTGACCTGAAGGGAGTGGTTGTCAAATTGTCGGGCTTTTATGGCACTACAGTTAACACAGATTTAAAAGTTACTTTTTTCACTGAACGTTGGACTTTAGGGTCACAAATCTTTGGCATAGTAGGCCACTTCTTTTGTCCTAGTCTCGAAACCCCAATTTTTCCAGTTACGTACATCCGTCCAGTGAGTGTGTGTTACAAGCTACAGACACACTGTCGTATACATCGTCAGTAGCTAACAGTTGACGAATTTTTTTCCCCATAGAGGTCAAGAATTATCGAGATGAAAGCTAAAGGCTAACATAATGATTCTCTCGTAGACATTTAAAGGTACCACTCTCATGGTTTTGGCGGTACATCACAGTACAGATTGTATTCAGCCTTCAAATAAACGAAATCCCAGTAAGCAAGTCACTAACACACACACTATACGGCGTCACAAATCCATGGGATACAGAGCTTGTACAAATATTTGGTAATCCATCACCATCTTAATAATGTCATTGATTTGCTTCCACGTAATCTGTTGTATCACTAATGATAACGGTTGTGGCATTGTAGTCGATTTTTATGCCTCTTTTTGTCAGAGGTAATACATGAAGTTTCATAGCAAAGTTTCCATGATGCCATACTGCATCACTGAGGTTACAGCACACAGCATCCTTGCAATCACAAGGTACAGCATCGCACTCAACTTGAGAATCATCGAACTTGAATGGTATCTGTTTAAAATAATTCACCTTTCTCGCTTGGCAATGGTAGTTGCAATGAACTATTGTTCCTGGAAGTTTTTCCTTTTTGTTCTAATCGTAATGAAGTCTCGAACTTGTACATCGTTCATTTGTAATGCCTAGTTTTGTAAGTCTTCCTTTTATTGCTGGATAACGGTACTACCTTCTCATAGGTACCGTCATACCTGTACCGTAGTGTGATGGGTGGAAAGGCCATAAAAAGGCACGGACAGTGCCGAGACCATCGAGTATGTTGCAGAATAGCTGAATATTTATAGATACATCAATCCATACGCAACCTTAGACCACAACTGAAACACCGTACTTCGTAGTCCAATCCAGTCTCAGGCCCCAAGTAGACAAATCATATTCTCGATAAAACATCCGAAGCAGAAAATCCTTCCCTATCAGTCGGCCATTGTTGAAACGTTCCAATCATCATTCTTGCTGGTGGTTATCAACTTGGAAGCAATATTTTATACCAGTGAGTCCGTACGGTAAAGTAACGTAATTTGGAAGTCGCACTGGCTTCTGGTACACGATATGACACACTTGTTCCAGAGGCCGACTGACGATTTGGTGTGTGGGTAAACGTACAATCTTGTGAGGCTTGGTAGGTATTCAATTTAAAATGTCGATCCTCTCCAGACTGCAAGGCTTCTATCAAGACCCCAAAGTTCACCATATGACTGGTGCGATAATTCGGAGTCAATCCTTTCACTTTACACTCTGTGTACTCCGGGTCCCATCATTCGTAGCCATAATTTTGGGACCGCCGCTAGCAAAATTTATAATCTTGCCGATGGGGGACTCATCCATTCAGGCACCTAAACGTTCTACCTATATGTTAGGGTGAAGGTGACCCAGGCGAATTATCTAGATGCAACTGTCCGTGTCAAAATACAGCACAGGATCTCTGAATTGGTGTAAGGCATTGTACAGTTTCAAACGAGCATTGGTTGTCACTTAATCCGTATTGATGACATTTCAAAATTCGTCAGCTTCTACAAAGCCCAGTTCTATTTCGCAATTGACCAACATAAAGTCTTTAAGAAGGACGTTTCATGTGTTTGGTTTTATAGTGAATCATCTGGAAGTAATGAGAACGTTCTGACAAATACACCGTCTAGGGTAAACACGGTCGTTGTGCCATTTTGCCCCACAAGCAATTTAACATCATTTTGGCAAACGATCGCCTTCCTTCATTTTTTTCCACGTGGTCTAAAGCGATGCCTTCCTGCTCCCAGTATTTCTCTTTGAATTTATTTTGGTCTTCGGGTGTCTGGCACCAGGAAGAATTTTCCTCTCCCTTTTTGTTTCAGTTTGAAAAAGGCATCCTAGTAGTCTGAGAAAATGTCTTTTTGAGTCTCGTCACCCTTGTGGTATTGTTCTGTCTTCGGAAAGGGGTAAATGTCGTATACTTCTAACAGTTAGCATCCCAGGTCCAGAGATGTGAACACTTCTACGCTGACCCATGTACCTGTCAAGGTGCTTTCCTTCCTGGGTGTGCTGACAAGATTGGTCTTGATTGCACATTTAGGCACACGTACGGCACAAACGAAACGTTAGTTTTCCTTAGCAATGGTAAAGTAAAACGGGATGGTACAAATCCGTGGGAGGCAAGACTTTGTACGTGATCAATCTTCGTATTGTCGTATGTTGTCCGGGTCGATGTGTTCCGTTAACAATTGCGGGTGCCCTGCAGAAAGTTAACAATATTTGCACACGTAGGGATACAGCGAGCACACGTCAAAGTATTTGATTTCTTCTCCTTTCTCCTCGTCGGATTGGTACAACAAACAGGTGGCATTCTTCCGCCCTCCGTATACACTGTCTCGCGGGTTCAGTGGGTCCTCCAGCTTCTAACTTTTCATGATGCGTTTACGTTCGGGATCGGCTTTCAAACGGTGATAGTACTCGTGTTCCCACATTTCCACCACTTGTTATCCTTGCTGTTCTAACTTCAAGAGCCGACGACAAGTGGCCTCTTACAGGTCTTCCATGATACGTTGTAAAAACTTATTTTTAGTGCCACGTTGAAGATCACAGACGGAACATCCGTGAAATAAGCAGCCATGAAACTCGTACACGATCTGGGGGTTTCCTAAGTCCCAGCCAAAGCACCGAATACATTCCGATGGTATTCTCATCTCCTCCTTTGCGAGAGTGCTGGATCCATTTCTCTTCCCTTGTCACAAAATGTAGCCAGCGTAGGGCTTTGACCGAGTATTGACGTTTGACAAAATTGGTCGTTTGAGGGCTTACGACAGCCATGGTGTTGTCGGGCACGAATCGCGTGCGGTACACTAATTATCACGCTTAATCAATGGTGCAGGATTCTTTCAAAGCATCTATCCCTCCGTGCTTCATGAATAGTTCTCGAAATGTTTAAAAGCAGCGCCGTAAAATGTGCACATCGGAACGATAATGCTTTAACATTTCTTCCTGAAAGTCGAAGTAGTTTGAGGTATGAGTGTGGTACGAAGCGTAGAAGGCTTCTCGTAGTAGTGATCCTCATGCAAATGGGGTAGAACAGCGTGACGATTTGCTTCGGTATTGAAAAGTGCAGAAAATAGCCTTTGGTCGTTTTTGTCATTCCAAATGTTTTAGGCATTCGACTAAATAAAATGGCCAAGTAACTCATTTAAACTGAACTTGTCAGACTTGCATGGAAATGATTTTTGCTCCTTTCAATATTAATATCGGACGTTCGATGCATCGATCCGTAATTGTATGAAAAGAAATCGCCCATCGTACCCTGAGAAATTGTTAGCCATCACCGTGGCATATCGATGACAATCTCCATAATGTTCAATGTCCTCTTGACTCCACGTCTCATTACTAGGTCTAAGATCCATTGGGCGAAATCGGTCAGCGTGTTCGGTCCCCGAAATATTTGTTCAAGTCGTCCAGGATCTGGCTGTAGTGAGGGCAATGGCTAAATATAGACTCTTGGATGTACTTCTAGCACTCTCGATGAACCAAGCATAAATTATGAATATAAATGCCATTCGCTTGTATGCATTCAAAATCGAAAAAGATAAAATTACCTTTCTTCTGGTCATCTTCTTCCACTTCCTGTTTTGAATGAGATTTATGAATGTAGCATTCGTGTTCCAAGTCCACGGTGTGATGACAACTGTGACTTCGTTTCTTTCCTGAACATACCAAAGCCTTGTCATTATTGGTACGTATGCCTAATACAAAAGATGAACGCATTCTCAGGAGCTGGCAAACCCTTTTCGACTGTGAACCGTGTGTTTTCTGATTTTTTGGGAACAGGTAGGGCTGACAAAAGTGTGCAGACAAGCTGGACAATGGAGTCCTTCCTGACCTTCGTGAAGACTGTGTTGAGAGGCCACACATCAATCAAATTTCGATCCAAAATGCTAGTGTTGCTCTCGATTTATATCTATAGTCACATTTATCGCAATAATAACCGTATCCCAGAAATGCGGTGAGACTGGTAATGGTATCGAAATGTTCATCATGATGATACAAGTGAATGTATCTTCCGTCTTTGATTTCTTTGCCTCGACGCAACTGAGGTCCACGCACTTCTCGAGGGTGTACTTTCAATGTGTAGCGTGGAGCCAAGACGTCTTGCAATTTTTACATTTCAGTAATGCCATAGGGTGTGTCCTTGGTTATGCCCGCTTGCTGTAACAGTACTTCTGCTTCTCTTTATAGTTTGCCAGGCTCTTTTCCAATCTGCAGTGTTGTTTTTGTCAGCATACGTTTGTCCCACCACGATAACGCTAAAATCAACTGTTCTTGAAGGTTGTTAATCCACCAATAACATCTTTTTGCGTCCGGTCCCTTTGGGAAGAGACATGTGGGTCATGAACAGTGTCGCTTTTACATCGGTGATGTGAAACTTGCTGGACTGCTGAACGTGTTAAATCTTGTCGACGACTTTGGAAAGTATTATTCCTGATGGGCTGCTAATCTCGATTCAAACGGCTGACTTCAGACTGTCGTGATGAATGGATAGTCGCAAAGAATCGTCTCTTTTGGCTCGACATTGTCGTTTCAATGTGGTTAACAAAGAATCACACATATGGATGATGAACTCTTCTGCTTTCTCCTGCGGTACGTCGGACTTGAAACTTTTAAACTTCACCGTGTACGTGCAAAACGTGGTTCTAACTTTTCAAGAGGAAAGCCAAGCTACCTGTTATCATTCTCAAGAGAAAGGACACTGGTCTTCAGACTGCCCAAAGAAACAACAGGAACATGTGAGAGAGAGAGAGAGAGAGAGAGAGAGAGAGAGAGAGAGAGAGAGAGTGAGAGAGAGAAAGAAAGAAAGAGAGAAAGAGAGAGAGAGAGAGGGTGTTCAGAACAAGGGGAAGAAGAAGAGGTACCCTCCAAAAAGGAAGAAACCAAACACATGAAGAAATACAACAAAAGAAGACGAGAAGAAATCGAGGAAGAATAAGACAAACATGTGAAAGTGAAGAAATTGAAATAAAAGAGATTTTGAAAAAGACACAGAAGAAACTAATGAACTTTTTAAAGTTGTGTTTTGTTGTTACATTGGATTGCAAATTTGTACCAAATTAGACCAGAAAGAAACACGTGTCTCTCAGTTTTGATTTGTAAAATGATAAGGATCTACATTCACGCACTAGCACACAAACACACACTCGTCCATCATGGACAAAACAGTGATTTTGATTATTTTTTTGGGCAAAATGAATACTAACTCTTTTCGAGAGAAGTGAGTGGTCCTGGAAAAGACTGTTGAATGCTAGGTTTCTTTATTATTTTCAAACAATCAGGCGCGAGAAGTAAACCGTCTTGACTGCCTTATTCCTTCGCCACGGCTAAAGCCTACTTCTGCGCCTGTTGATGTCGATGATTTAGTTGAGATCACTACTGTGGGTACCTCGGGCGTAGTAGGTGTGTGGACGGGGTTATGTTGTTTGGCTCGGGAAGGTTTTTCTCTTGGGTTGTATTAAAGAAGTCTGATACGTTTGTTTCAGACCCCTTAAATCTGCCTAACTGCATAAAAGTACCGTGACCGGTTGACTTTCATTGTCCTCCTTCTTTCATAGATCTCGTTTCTTCTCTGCGTCTTCCTTTTCCTGTCGTTTCCTTCTTGTCTCTTCTTCTCGGTGTTACTGTTGTAGGAGGGAAGCTTCTTCTGATTCTTTCTGCTGTTGCAAACATTTCTCTAATCCTTCTTTCTGCCTCTGTTTAAAATCATCGACGTGTAATAATGAAGGAGAAAGTAACAAATGTACTAGTACAGAAACGAGTCATTGTGAAAATCTCAATTAAACTCGGACTCTTCTGGAATTAGGATTGTGTTGGCTTTGGTAGCAGCTGCTATGCCATCATTTCTCGTCTCCACGGCCATTGCACCCCAGTTCGTTGTCCTCTTAGTTTCCGTCATGTTCGAGCTCTCTCGCATGAATTCATTGCGTACAGACGCTAGCATATTTATATTGGGAATGTGATGTCACTTGTAGCTCTCTCTGGAGTGGAAGACAGACTCCGCCCTGTGATTGAACTTTTGTAACACGTGTTTGGATTGGCGAAAGAACTCATTTCATTTCGATCTATTTTTCCACTATAAATAACCGCGGTTCACTTCATTTTCTTCACCTGTTCTCGCCACAAGATTTGGTCAAACGTAGAATCGCCAACCCTCATTTCCTCAATGCTGCTCCACCCAGACTATCCTGTGTATGTCAGATCATCATGGACAATCACCATAATGACTGACACAGTAGTTTGGAAAAGAACGATATATGCGGAGATACAAGGCTGTCCGATGAGAGTCCTCATCTACCGACCAGAGGTCAGACGAAGTTTAAGGAAGAGAAGAATATCTATGGGGTGCCTTCTATGGTAACGGAATCGAGATAACGTAAAAGCCAATAGCCTTTTTCAGGGCCACTAGTTTGCCTGGAAAAGATAGCATATCTCTCTTGCCTAACATTTTGTTTGTCGATTTTATATTTCATGTCTGATAGATGTATGTTCATAAATCTATGCATGTGTTATATGAGTATGTCTCGCCAGTGCCGCCAGTCCTGCCAAGCGTTCTGTTTTTTTCCCCGGTGTTTAGTCCGAGTGAGGTCAGCCACGTTGTTGCCAATGTCTAGTACCCTGATGTCATCATTGCTGTTGTCCCTATACAAAACCTAACCTATCTTCCATGTTTCCATTGTCCGTAGACAGTCTTAACCATTTGCCCGTAGAAAGTTTATACGTAAACAGTCCCAAACTTTTTTGTCGTAGGGTATAACCCCCACTCTTATCATGAAAGCCCCATTGTCAGTCGAGTATCCCTCTTCACTACTCACAATCTTCATCACCTTTTATATCGTTAGCTTTGTTGGAGAATTTTAGAAAGATAGAGAAGGCAGAAATGAAGTTTTATTTTTACAACGGCAGAAAATCTTTTATTCAAGTAGAAGAGGAATAAATAGAAACAGAAGATGGTAATACCTTTGAAGTGTGAAGGAGCCAATGTTCCGATGACCCTATTTACACCTTAACGGGTCTAATATATATATTGTTGCTTTGTCCCACCGATATCTGATGGATTTCATCTGTTGCCTCCGTTAGCATGTTATGCCAACTAACCAATAGCTTTACGCATTGTACATCGGCCAAAAACGGTGGCGGCAATTGGCCTAAACAGGATAATCTATAAGCTTAAGATCGAACTCATGATTATGTACTTGAGGAAAGCCATTACAGGTGTATTTGGGTCAAAGGTCTGTGCAAACAAGGACCGGTTGTGGAAAACGGTTTATTTATTAGTTCATTCAAGTTGTGTGCTTCCCCAGGAACAGTGTTCAAATTTGAACAATTTACAGTGGCCTGAGGCCGCATCCAATGAAATTCACACAACCTAAGCACAGAAATGTCTGTTCGATACGCCATGGTGTAGATAGGATTATCGGAACCTTGGCTAGTGAAGATCGGATAAATCATGGTGAAAAGAAAACGCTATAGGTGGTACAATACGTTTTGGGAAAGTAATTGTGTCTGAGCCGAATGTATCAAAATTATTTAACTCAACCCAAAGGAGTGACTTCACGTGCGAAGCCTTACAAGTCTGTTTTCACTGCAACCAGATTCAGTGCCACTGAGATGCCAGCAGCAGCAGTTACTAATTCCATTTCCAAATCAGCAAACAGTAGCAGCGTGGAATTTTGTTGTTGTTGTAGGGTTTAACGCCAAGTTATAGAGGACAATCGTTTGAGGTTCTACATCTATCACAACAGTTTGGAAAATTTAAGAACCTGTTTTTATCGATGTCGTAATGCAGTCGTTAATTGCATTTTTCAAAAATTAAGAAATAAATCTATGCAGATCGAATGTTTTGCTTTAAGATATATAGAACAATGTACATTATGTGTTAGATCCAAATAAGAATTTCAAATCGTTTCCACATCACTCGTAAAATATTTCCTTATATCCTTTCATATATCGTTGATATTCTCATTGAAATTAGCCACTGTAAACACGCTTTGTGTAAGGAATGTCGAATTTATTACTGATATGATTATACATACTGATACGACTCAATGATATTAAACTATGTAACAGGAATGAAGTAAAACGAACAAATTAAGTAAAATTCAACAAACATGTTTTATCGCCTTTGAATGCATAATAAAAATTCAAAAGACATATAGTATTGTGCACTGAGCTCAAAATAATAATGAATGTTCTAGAAAAAGTCTACAATTATAGAATGTCCCAAATGAATTTCACTAGTCTTGAATGCTTTGCCGCACATAGTGATGTATTTCGATGAGTTTTTGATAGTCCGAAAGTAGTGGTTTAGTTTGAAAAGGTCAATGATAACTTTGAAATTCAAATGAACAATTTAAGCACACTTTTTGTCATATTATATCTGAACACAACGGTCAATTATTTCCTAGACTGATCATAACACAGGAATGAATTATTGTTTGCCAGATACATTCTATAGATTTCCTATGGAAATACCCACTAACACGTAAATAAAGTCAGGTCTTGACAACACATTGTTTACTTCTTAAAACCGTGACAAACGTAGGATAGGAACTAACTTCACAACCCTCAATAAGAGACACAACTTAATCGCATACTATTAATACGCATAACAATATGACGTGAAATCGATTTTAAAATTTCATAATTGAATTAATCTTGTAAATTAGGTTACGTATACAAATTATAAACCTTTATATATATATACATGTACCTTACACTACGATTTTCAAAATGAGTTGCTGAGCGATTGATAAAAATTGATAAAAATGATTGTCATAAATTTTGCGTCATATACATTACTAATTTTAATGATTTCATATCACAATACCCCTAGAACCCACATCACACACATATCGCAGCGCAAATATATAATAAAAAAGACAAAACACTTATAGGAACATCTAAATGTTGCGGTAAAGAAAAATGTTTATGTTCTACATCATGTAGTTTTGATTGGAACTGCCACTGTTATGTTCATGTGGGTTCGTTCTATTTGTTCAATATGAATTAATATTTTTTCAGATATGTGTAGAACATTAATTTTATTGTCATAATGTCGTATTCCATTACCTGCATAATACGTTCACCTGTCCCCCCAATAAGGTGTACTTTATAAGATCAGCACGAGACTGTTATACTGGTTGTCAGGTATAATCTATCGTATGCTCAAAAATTATGTTACACCAACAACACCAACAAAGGGTCTTTTAACACAATCTTGGCGATAGCATGTAGAGGAAGTTGGAGGTAAGTGCCTTTCACAGTGACACTGGTGCAGTGGCAATCGACTCGGCTGTTCTTGGTGGGTATCATACGAACGATCCTTGCCATCCATGATGAAACGAAAACATGAAAGTAAGGTGAATATAGCTTACAGAAATAATTTTAGTATTTAAATAAAATATCTATGCATTAAATTGACAGTACTCCAGAATTATAACCTTATATATCCACTGTGATTGACAGCATTAGATTATTACAAAATGCAAGCTTACGGACAACTTGAGGTTTGCACTTGAAATAAAATGTCTTTACAATAGTTTGGAAACGTCTAAAATATTGAGTAGATGAATGTATCAGGAACTAATAATTTGTTCAAGTAATGTGTATCTCTGGTATAAAAGTATCTTCATTAAAAACGGATGTGACGTATTACTTACTGTATACTGAATAAATCTTACTATTTGATAAGTTCGATAGCTTGGGATTTGCTTTTGGGGTGGGTTGTGGTTATAACATTTGTATGCATCTCAATCAATTATAGTCAGTGTTATCTATCTATCTATCTATCTATCTATCTATCTATCTATCTATCTATCTGTCTGTACAGGTGTATGTATGTATGTATGTATTTATTTATGTATGTATGCATGTATGTTACGACTATATGGTCTTAAACTATGCAACAGATCACCAACTAACTTTGGAAAATTCAATAAATAATTGATTTCCCTAGAATACAGTACAAGGTAAAATTTTATAAAGAAATGAGCTGATGTGACTGTAGTCTCGAATGTGCTAATATGGCAATGGACTGACATGTGGCAATGTATTAACATTATTTTGATGTAACACAATAATATGATCAAAATACGCTTGACTGAATTCATTATAGTTCCAAATTAATGATTTAGTCCAAGAAGTAATAATGCGCACTTTGTAAATAACTTAAATAAAGATGTCCACATAATTGAACACAAGAATATGACAAAAAGGTAATGATAACTAAATTTTTTATCGGGTAAACAACAATGCTATGTAAAGCTGACACAATAATAAAACCAGGATTTGGGTTAGCTCCTTGCTAAACAAGTATTAAACTTGTCAGCAAATTCAGGAATTTCCTATTGAAAAGCTAATGACCTAGACTCAGAATAAAATAAACATGTTTATATCCAATAATTTTGATCGGGAATATATTTTCTACCATCATGTATAAATATTAACTATATATTATGTTGTATACAATATAAATGCCACTAGTCAGGTAGACCATGAACTTGATTTTGGAAAATTTTAATTACAAAATACAGATATGCATAACTTATAATCATGAATAAAAGATAAGAAAACAATATTAATTAAAGATGCATATGTATGTACGTACGTACGTATGTATGTATGTGTGTATGTATGCATATATGCACGTATGTATGTATGTATGTATGTATGTATGTATGTATGTATGCATGTCTGTATGCATGCATATTGATAATTTGGTATGTATGTCATTTCTTTCATTATTCTTTGTTTGTTTAATGATATAAACCATGACCAGTGTTAGTCTGTACTATTGGCATCAATCGGCCAACAATGTGAAACTTATTCATATGCTTTAGTCTATTTTTCAGCACTAATCAAAAATACGAATGCTGTTAGACCACATATTATTAAGTTTGCGAACAATACATAACATAACTAATTAAAATGTTAAAAGTAATGATCATGTACCTGTGTGAATTTAATACAATTTTTGCTTTGGAAAGTTCTAGCCAGGTACGTTGATTCTATTAGATGCATACGTGTGGAAAGGTATAACAACGTACATTGATTATACTTGTTATATATGTATAGAGATAAAGCAGGTAAGCAATCTATCACATCTGCAGCATGTGGGCATGCGCAATTGGACAAAAATTTCTTCCCAGACGATCATGCTAAACAACGCCACAAACTGTTGATACCATTTCACCATGGAGTCTATCTGCCTTTCACCGCCATCGTCAAATACAAACTAGCGAGATACAAATTTAGTTAATAACGTATCATAGAACAGTAACAGTCTACACCATAAATCGTGTCCTGAAAATACATTAGATATTATAAAACTAGATAACATACGAATATTTTTTCCTTACATTAATATAGTCTTAGATAAATATGTTTTCTTGGTAGAAGTTACTACTCAAAAGAACTAATAGCCACTAGTCCAAAATATAATTTTGTCACAAACACATACATTTATCATACAGTTTAGCAGTGGCATCAATAGAGGGTTGCGTGGATTTCGGACCGCACCGGGTGACACCATCAGAGTGGGTGACACCAAAATGACTGTCTATAAAAATGTTCGATTTTTTGTGCAGGAAGGGATTCCATGGGGGTGACACCATGAGTTACCACAATGAGTGACACGGACAATAATGATGCCAGTGCAGTTTAGCTCCAATTCTTGTTATTTTTCATGTTAAATGCTTTTATATTCTATTTATCTCATCCATGAGTCAAATGCGTATCATGGTATATGATGAAGCAGTGTTCTATTGGTTCAAAGGAAACATGTGTGTGACATCATTTATAGTATCCAATCTTAAATAAATTTAATGACTGTATTTTAAAAAGCACATTAGATATAGGCCGAGTCTTGTCGATACAGGGCTCTAATGAGTTTTTCAGCAAGCGTTTAAATAAAGCTAACGATCATTGTACATTACGAATCACAATGTAAAGAAAATTCTAATGTTTGAATTAAAATTTCAAAATTATTTGACTACTTTTATTAGCTTTCATAAAACGCAATGCTGGAATATGTTTGATTAGTTCCAGGCACTACATTGTTCTCTAAAGTTAGCAAAAGATTTATAATTGTTGCCATGAAACAGAAAGTCCAAGAATAAAGACTGATTCTATTATGGACAGGACTACACGTTGTTTGCCTTGTAGATTTCAAAGCAATGTCGCATATGTATTGGGCAGAATCAAGTACAGCTGAAATAAATGCAAGTGTACGTGGTGGTCACCTTACACTTCATAATTCAAAATACAATTCGAATATTTCAGCCGAGCATATACCCATTGTAAATAACATATATGATATATGTTTGAAATGAAAGTACCTTTCTAGAAACTCTATGTATTTATTGATTTCTTCAGCTAACATTGAGGAAATCAAATTTAGATTACAGTGTGATTACTATTTATGTACGAAATAAAAAGTATGTTCCTTGTTCCAACTCTTGTCAGTTGTATCATAATATAGGCCAACAGGTGATTCCGAAAGATCAATTTTAAAACAAAATCCACATTTGCTTATATAAGAGTTATCTCTAGATATGAAACAGTCTCCACGTGGCAATTAAATTCATTTTTTGGCACTAAGTATTCAATACATGATTTCCTATAAACTTGGAAATATTTTTTTTGTTCTCTATTTTAGACTCCAATAATAACTTATTTCCAACTTTACCCCTTGCAAGATTAACTGTGACGTCCAGCTATGTCATTTAAATTACTCCCATGTGGATTTGTTTCACGCAGAGATTCAAGTTTCTACTAACGAATGACAGTAACATAATTTTCAATCTTACGGTTGGCTGGAGAACTATAATGATTGTTCCGAACGGTCTGTGTCATTAAATCATTATTGACATATTTACTATGTTTTGTTAACTATTGCATATTCAATGAGTACATTACATATCTTATTTATGTTTTGGTGCATTCAAACATTGCCAAGTTAACGGTTTTGAAATTTCAAAATGGTAATTTGGGAATAAAGCAAAATGAAATGAAAGTAAATATTGGATTGTATTGATTGTTATCTGCCTCATTTGTAACGTTCCACCTCCGCGATTATATTAATCCTACATAATAGAATCGTCCTGTTACTAGTTCTAATTCTTAAAATGGTGATCTGGAAATTCAGAAAATGGTATCTTCCTCATTTGTAACTACCTGACCGTCTGATCTCCCTGGTAATAATAATAATAATAATAATAATAATAAAAATAATAATAATAATACATATTGTATGGTAAACCGCTTGATTAACAGTTTAGTTTCCTAAAGGTATTTTTTAAAATTGTAATAATGATTTCCTCAGAACACCCCATAGTAGATATTTGGGTAAAGAATACACGATATAACAGTATGATTTTTGTATATTCTTGTACGATGGTAATAACAACGGTAAAAATCTCTACACAGTTTTGTTGATTAAAACCAAATGTACAGTTTTACATCAATTGACAGCAGTTTCTATACAATCATTTAATGTAGAAGAACTGTTACGTCAGCTAGATACTGTACTAGTAGCTACACGGTATGGGGAAGCAACTAATGAGATATACGAATGGTGAATTTCTAAGAGTATCAACGGAAAGTTGTTTGACGAATGCTCGTCGGGTGATAAAAGACTGTAGACCAATTAAAATCTATCTGCATTAATAATAAAAAATAAAACCTAGGTAATGATTTCTGTGGAGAGCACAGTTGTATAATTTTGATTATAGCTTTCAGCTTTTACTCAGAAACAACACAGTTTAAAATCATGTTTCATTGAGATAATATTCGGTGGTCAAGAGTATATTTTGAATATTTCCTCTGAGAAGGTGGCTAAAGCAAGCAACATGGGACATTCGCATGGTTAAATGTCACCGGTAGTATAATAAATTAGCATCCAAACACTAACCTCTTAATGCTGAGCGCCTAGCTAGGCAGCTGTTGGTGCCACTTTTACGAGTCTTTGGATGACTCTGCTGGGGTTCAAACGCTCTAACCACTTAGTAAGAAACTGAGAATTTAACACATAATGAACGAGGTGCCGAACTTATATAATAACTAGCTAGGTATATACAAAAATACTCATACACATACACCCTTAAGTAGTCAGGATATATATTTGCAACCAGACTCCCCTAAATAAATGACCGAATTAAAAATTGTCATCTTTTTTAAATGGTCACAAGTTGAAAAAGAACACTAGTTATGCCGATCAGTATAGCCAATGAAATGTCCGTATCGACATAACGGGAGTTTAACATTAGACAAACATACCTTCAAAGTTGTGGGTGTATATGCCCACAGGGACATTTAATGTTAAAACCTTGGTTTAGTAAACAGGAAGGATAGTACACATTTCCGTATGGAATGCGCTGATGTGAACGACTATCCATTCCTTGAAAGTAAACGAAAGATAAAAAAAATGAGAAGCAAATAAATCAAGTAAATCAAGAAATCTGATTCCTAAAATACTACCGGACAATCCATTTGATAATTTTAGAAAGGGGTATTGGCATGATATAATATTTTCCTACTTAAACAAGATGTCAATATTATTTTTGGAGAGAAGTAAAATGCTTGATGGGATATTTTCCTACCCGTTAGTGTGATGGAAAAGAAGATTTGAAAAATAGTATTAGATATGACTGAGCGTTCCCCTACCAATATATAGGATGGTATTATACATTTTAGAAGGATTAGATTTTTTTAGGGCTGAGCTTTCTCCTACACATACACAAGATGGAAATATAAAGGTTACAAAATAGCACACACAATGGTCTTAGACTGTCTTACAACATTTTCACTTTTTTAGGGTATTTTACCAGAATGCCCAACACGCATGGATAAACATGTCGTAGAGATTTTACTGCTTATATTACTGTTAGAACGAGAGCTGATTAGAAACACCTGGTGTATTGATCATAGCTTTTATAGTGGCATCATTTAAGTTAATGACGCTTTTCATTTTTGCTGTCAGATCATGAGCGGGTTCGTCAATACTAACAATTGCCATGATTATCGTGCCTTGTTTATGTTCGCCAATATTCAAAACAGAATTTCATAAAAGTTAAAAGATATTTTTCTCCATAACAAAGTAACCAGACACAACTCAAATATATGTTATTGCCCATGTAACGTTTCATCTGTCATTCAAATGATTATCGAACTGGATTTATGAAATGATTGCAAAATCCTTAACCCAGAGCTAGAGACTTTTCTCGGTATCGTTACCGTTTGTATTATCGCAAGGTTTAATTCCTTTGTGAAGTAATATTTAAGAGATTTAAAGCAAATACAAAGAATATTACTTATGCAAGGTTTTATATAGGTAACGAAAACAAAGAAAACAAATTTTTCACACACACACACACACACACACACACACACATATATATATATATATATATATATATATATATATATATATATATATATATATATATATATTTATATATATATAAACCTTGAATGTAAACATCATCCAAATTTTATTTTATTTCATACACGTCGATTCATGCTTTCAAAAGAAAGGAAAATGCACTGATTTTAGAAGTAGATCGTCCTGAATGGCCATTATTACAGAAACTAGATTAACCATAATAACTACTTTTAGATTTAGCTAAACCAAATTTACCACGTTTGGAATAAAACACACTGGTTTCATAGCTTTTCGAAGGTATGCAAATGATGCCGATCCGTCATCAAATATGAATATCTTTATTAATAATAGAGACCCCGAAAACAAAACAGTGTCATCTTTAAAAATACGCTTAGCATAATGTTATTAGAATTACCATACGGCATACGATACGGAATCCGTTCTTAGTGTTGTCGTATCATCAAACATGCCTGAAAACATTGTATCTGTTTGTTATGGTATGATCCGCGTGCATCACTAGAAATACTCCATCTAAATAATTTGCTCGTGTGCTATATACAATACTCATACTACTCTGCGGATGCTATAAATTTCTTTGATAATGACATGTGTAAACTGAGTTTCTTTTTATTTGCAACATGCACACGGACTATATTATCGGTATTTCCCTACGTTAATCCCAAATACTGTCGTGGACATTTCTTTCTATAATATACCTGTGGAAGTTGTACATGATTAAGACACAAAAACTAATCAAACCGACTGACACCATGTGTTCGATAAGTTAGCCTGAACTTGTTTCAAGCACACTATCTTCAGCCGGTATTAAAATAGGGAAAGGACTTCTTTTACAATTTACATCTGAAGTCAATGAAGCGAAAATGACGTAGACCAGCGGGCAATTATTTGATAGGTGCACATCTGAATAAGGCCAAATTGTATATTCTACAACCTAAATTATACCTATCATAAATACACCAGTGACGCCAAGCTGTATTCTCTACAACCTAAATTATACCAATCATAAGTACACCCAGTAAGGCCAGGCTGTACACTCTACAACCTAAATTATACCTATCATAAATACACCAGTAAGGTCAAGCTGTATTCTCTACAACCTAAATTATACCTATCATAAATACATCAGTAAGGCCAGGCTGTACACTCTACAACCTAAATTATACCTATCATGAATACACCAGTAAGGCCAATCTGTATTCTCTACAACCTAAATTATACCTAACATAAATACACCAGTAAGGCCAGGCTGTACACTCTACAACCTAAATTAGACCTATCATAAATGGACCAGTAAGGCCAAGGTGTATACTCTACAACCTAAATTAGACCCATCATAAATACACCAGTAAGGCCAAGCTGTATTCTCTACAACCTAAATTAGAACCATCATTAATAAATTAATAACTCCGAGCTGTATACTCTACAAACTAAATTACACACATCATTAAAAAAAACAGTAGGGTCAAACTGTATACTCTGCAACCTAAATAATAATCATCATTAATACACTAAATAAGGCTAAGCTATCTACACTACAAACTAAATTAGACTCATCAGTAAAACACCAGAATAAAGGAACTAAAAAGTCCTTTTAAAATAGTTAAGATATACAAAGTCTTTTTGTAAATTACGAGTATAGCCTATGAGAAGAATTAAAGTTTTAATGACATTTGTAGCAATGAAAGCTTGTCATAGAAATAGCTAGATAAAATACCTTTTTAAACAAATCATCAGTTAGGCGGGTTGATATGCATATTCAGAAATTTTAAGTTTGAAATGTGCTTGTTATATACAGTTTAAGCATTCTTTATTTCATTGCATGTTGGAATGTTGCTATAATTTCATCATATATAGGTATTTTTGCTCTATATGGAATTTTCTCCATTTGATTTAATTAAACGCGATATCCGATATATTTGATTAGGTGGATGAGAAGCATATCGTTTAGCCGTCCCGAAGGCATAAAAGGTCATGGTAATATCGTGTTATGGTGCTAAAAAGAGTATAATTGTGCTTAAGATAAACATGACCAGCTTCAACAATTAATTTAGGACATCGATTTTAATTTATTTTGCAGCAGCTGCTTTTGTTCAGTTCTTGAAGATGTCGTTCAATATCTCTCAGCTTTCTATGATGTAAAAAAATTGTCCCAATCACCAGTTCGGTGTTATAAAATGGTATAATTTATCAGTCAATCAGTAATTAAAACTTGATGACTTGTGTATTGCCTGATTCAATCAGCAATTTCAGATAGTGTATTGTCTGAGACAATCAGGAATTTCAGTTTGATGACTGCTGTATTTTCTGACTCAATCAGGAATTCCAGTTGATGACTGCTGTATTTTCTCAGTCAATCAGCAATTCCATCTGGAGGACTACTGTATTTTCTGACTCAATCAGGAATTCTAGTTTGATGACTGCTGTATTTTTTCAGTAAATCAGCAATTCTTGCTGGATGACTGGTGTATTTTCTGACTCAAGCAGGAAATTCAACTTGATAACTGGTATATTTATTCAGTCAATCAGCAATTACAGATTGAAAACTGGTGTATTGCGTATTTTCTCAATCAGCACTTCCAGCTTGATGACTGGTGTATTGTCTCAATCAATCAGCAATTCCTGCTTGATGACTGGTGTATTTTCCCAGTCAATCAAGCAATTCCACTTTGATGACTGGTGTATTTTCTCAGCCAATCAGCAATTCAAGCTTGATCATTGGCACATTTATTTTCAGTCAATCAGCAATTCTAGCTTGATGACTAGTTAATTTCCTTAGTCACTTAGCATTTCAGTTTGATAACTGGTACATTGTCTCAATCGATTAGCAATTCCAGCTTGATGACTGGTGTATTTTCTCAATCAGTCAGGAATTCCAGCTTGATGGCCGGTTTATTTTCTCAGTCAATCAGCGATTCCAGCTTGATGGCTGGTGTATTTTCTTAGTTAATTAGCAATTTCGGTTTATGGATTGGGGGCATTTTATCAGTCATTTGTCCACGAATAAGTTGTTCTACAATGTAATTTTGAAGGATGTCTCTGCGTAAATCAATAAAGTGTTCAGGAGACCTCTATAATATGCACCTACTAATCAATATAATAATCTCACTGGTCGGCTATTGGCACTGTGTATGGGACAATGTTATGAAAAGCCATCTAGTATGCCTCTTTCAGTTAGATATTTTCTCCTGTTCCATAAGATGTCGTATTATTGGTAGTTTTTTCTACAAGCGTTGAACCTAAACTGCGATAGTCTGTGGAGGAATACAATTACATTGCCTTATTTTCCGCTGCGATTTCAACATGATTTCTCGTCTGGTAATGTCAAGAACCTTCGTCTCACCTGTCGGTTTGATTTTCATGATAGCAGGTCACTTACGCAAAGTAAGCTTCGATTTATCTCTTTCTGACCGATCAAATCTAAACATTGACATAAAGATGTGGTTTTTGTTCACGCTATTGCCATTACTTTCCCATTGTATTGTTTATCACTAAATACGATTTTTTATTTGATATGCTTCATTTTTAATGACAGCTACTTTCATTAAATGTATGATTACTGCAAATCCAAATGAAATAGTACAGTGCCATACACCAAGCCTAACCCCAATAAAAAAGACCCTCCCCCTCAAAAAAAAAACAAAACAGCAGAAACATCACAAGTGACACTATTCTTTGTTACGAAAGCGTAATGAGAAAACTTAATTATATAAATATTTCGAAGCAGATATGTGTAAACTCACATCATTGTTATCAGACACGAGCTGTAAATTTACTACTTTAAATTGGTATGAGCGATTTACATTGAGTTTCCTTCCAATATTAACTAATAAGTTTCTCATAAAAGAAAAGAAAATAATAAAATAAAATTTTTTGGGACTTGTTTCTCTTCTTTCCGCGATGTTCATATCTACATATTGTATCCCAATTGATTCTTGCACTGTATGGTCAATGTTTGAGTAAGTGTCGACACGTCGTTTTTAAAACGAATACATATTAATGTACATGAATTACGAGGAGTGAGAAAGCGCTCAACATTGACACTGAAAAAATATCGAAACTCATGATCTATGCACCATTGGTCAAGATTTATGACCTCCTTTTTTAATTTTATTCGAAAACCCAAGCTTATATTTAGGTCGCGGTGGTAAGTGATTTTTTTTACCATCGCTAATAAACACCTTAATTTTAGATATTTCTACCAAGATATTTCAAGCAATATATGGATACTGAATCATGACTTTGTGAACAAACAAGACATCGGAATGAAAACAGCCGTATATCCTTGCTCCTCTGTTGTTATTGGAATGCGATTTGTGTGCCATTCCTTCACATATATTTCTGATGAAGAGTCATGCTGGCATTTCAGGCACACAAACGTAATCATCCTGCTGATTTTGCACCTCAAACATGTTGGAAGTATTACACAAGTATACTACACCTAGATGAAGAAACTGGCTATGAAGACATATTTAATAGTCAGTGTTATACCTTGGTACTTAATAATATAATTTTCATTTAATTTACTATTACACTCAAAAAGGGCCTTGAAAATGACCCTTTAAGTGGGATTGAAAATAAACATGGCTACTGGTAGCAGCTGAGCTAACGGGGCCAAGTAAAGACCTAGTTGTTCAGAATCACGGGTCTTGCAAATTTGATTTTATATAGAAGACACTATAAAAGGCACATTAATTTTCTCTTTAGATTCAAACATTTGCAGTTGCTGGCAACTGGATCATGACTCCGAAAACAGCCAAGACTCATCAATTATATTGTGGGAGATAAATGACTGCCCGTTGATCGACTGCGGTTTGTTTCGCGGAATGGATCCCTCCTGCAAATCATTCTTTCATCATCCTTTATTGGCAAAGTGTTCGGGGTCTCAGTCGTACAAGCGTGGTCTCCCTGATAGTCAAGCTGTGCAGCAGGGATGGAACTACACACGTATGTAAAATGTTGACGAATTACGTAAGCAAAACAAACACAATATATCGTACGATGCCGCACCTTTATTGCCATGAGCATTCAAGCGATTGAAGTCTAGCACAAACCGGTTTCGCATTCCCTTTCCTCAAACCTATGATTGTCGTTAATTTGCGACAATATTATGCAAAAGATGTAGCTAGGAATAATAGCACAACATTATTGTTGAATCCCCTTTTCTTCCCAGGCACAACTTTATTTTGAGATTTAATAAATTATGGATGCGAAGAATTTTTGGGGATACTGTTTTTCAAATATGTACAAGAAAATACAAGAAATATCACACTTTTGATTCGGATACAAAATTAAAGATGATATTTAAATTTTAGAAAGAGATTAAAGGAGCTGAGATGGTCTGTTGCACAACACGTTGGATAATGGAACTAGAACGTTCTGCCTTATATCATGACCACTATAAATGGTCATATTTCATTGTCTATCCCAGTGTATTGTCTGCTGGTCGGTTAGTAAACGTCCTGACAAAACAGTACAGTGAGTGAGGCAAAGGGGGGGGGGGGAGAGGGGCGGAGCGGGCTTCTGACATTATGATAATTTTAAAGGATCCTGATTTTATATGATATTAATATATGATTTTACGTTACGTGTGTGTTCAGTCTAATCAGGGTATTACAACTGTGTATCGTTGATATTGTGAAACCTCGAGATAGATCTCATTGATAGTGTGTACCGTTACGACCAACTACGTTCTTGTAGGCTGCATGGTTTAAATTTGGTTTCAAGCGATTCGTCAAGCCCGAATTCTGTTTCTATCGCAATTCACATATTTCTATATATTTGTCAGTTTTGTCAATTACGCATGAAAAAGAGTGTGCTTGTGTGTGTAGGTGTGTGTGTGTGTGTATGTTTCATACACACAGAGAGAGAGAGAGAGAGAGAGAGAGAGAGAGAGAGAGAGAGAGAGAGAGAGAGAAACTGGGTGATAGGGTTTTCATGTCTAATTCGGGTTAAAAGCAGGGTTTATTAAAATATTGGTCTCCTTATGAACTTTATGTCGTTAATGATTAAAACTTAGAAATTCATCACTGGTCAAGAGAGAGTAAAATCGATAGACTATTATTGTAGTATTGTATATATTCATATTAATGTGCCATCGAAAGATCAACTATTATGGAAACAACATGTATATATTCATGTTAGTGTGCCATCGAAGGATCAACTATTATGGAAACAGCATGTAAATATTCATATTAATGTGCCATTGAAGGATCGACTATTATGGAAACATTATGGAAATATTCATATTAATGTGCCATTGAAGGATCGACTATTATGGAAACAGCATGTATATATTCATACTAATGTGCCATTGAAAGATCGACTAATATGGAAACAATATGTAAATATTCATATTAATGGGCCATCGAAGGATCGACTATTATGGAAACATTATGTAAATATTCATATTAATGTGCCATTGAAGGATCGACTATTATGGAAACAGCATGTATATATTCATACTAATGTGCCATTGAAATATTGACTATTATTGAAGGATCACAACTTGATAAATCAAAAGAATATGACAGATCTAACTGCTTTTTTCTTCAAACAGTAAAAATGCCATGTTATTTTTAATATATATATATATATATATATATATATATATATATATATATATATATATATATATATATATATATATATATAATGACATTATTTTAAAAAAATTTCTTTTATATTTAATATTTTGCATATGTTTTATGAGAGTATAATGATCTGTAGGAGTTGCATAGCATCTGCGACGTGTTAGCGCAGGTTACATTATGCTTCTGAGCTGGCACCGTTGTTTCATTGCACACAAGGCCTGTTATGTTTCTCCATATATAGGACATTAACGATTGTTATCATCTTTTGTCATCTGCAATTCACAAAACTCATAAAAGATTAAGTTCGTTTAATGTAAATCAAACTTAGAAATACCTTACATATAAATGTGAAATTTACTTAATTTGCCTATTTTCTGATTTGCAGGTTCACAACATTGCAATGGAGGGTATATCTACCACAAGACTCTTAGAGTGTGTTATAAATATCACAACACAGCTTTGGACTATTGGAAGGCAATGACTCAATGTGAAACAGAAGGAGCTAAGCTGCTTATCATCAGGAATGACGCTGAATTAAAGTACTTTAGCAATCTCAAACGAGGTATCAACATACATTTATTTTGTATGTAAGCGATATATCAGTCAAAACAATGTCATCTAATTCATATCATGCTTTTAATAAATTTTACATTATCTTACACAATGTTTTTAAATTACAGCTACCAAAGTCGACGAAAAGTGAATATTATATTGTTTCCACCGATAACATGCTTGCCTGTAACATCATATTGTGTGTTTTATAAACCTGCTATACTATTATCTAAAACTTATAAATAAGTTAATAATAATAATAATAATAATAATAATAGTAATAGTAACAATACTATTAATATGAAGAAGAAGAAAAAGAAGACGAAGACGAAGAAGAAGAAAGATGAGAAATATTTTATATTCTTAAAACCAATCAACTCTCACTTTCACATTTGTGGGTATGTGAGAAAGCTTGCCAGTTTTCTTTCCTTCCCTCTTTCTCTCTATCATAAACTGTCGTGTCATCAACCGTCTTGGTCGTATACTGTGTTCTTTTCCCATTATGCGATAATGGTAAGGAGCTATTTCTTTGATTTGTTCCTTCCCGAGCCCACGCTTACTTATCAACCGAGAATTCTCTTTATCTCTTATCTCGATCCGAGTCTAACAGTTTTTAGACACCCTGTCCCTTGAACGATTTAACGAGAAATACTTTTTATTCCCCTTCGTCAATCCTTCCCCTTTTGCAGGAAAACATGGAGGGAATAAATTCGTGAGGGAGATTTCTTAAAGCCAGAATTCTGGGACCATCTCCCCATGTTTTCGTAGCTAATCAGAATTATTCCATCTTGCTGCATCAATTGTATCAGTCTTATAGAAAGCAGAATATACACTCTGGACTGCCTTTGTTAATAACTATTCTTGAAGTATCATTGTATGACACCTGTTTTAAATGATCCAAGGCTTCCTAAAATTGTCCTTGCTTTGACTGAACTCATGTCATTTACCGCTATTGACCTTGTGATATCATTGCCATCCTAACCCAACGTGTCACGCTGACCTTGACATAATGCACTGTATGATTATCTCTACAAAATTTGCATAGGGACATTCCACAATATATATATATATATATATATATATATATATATATATATATATATATATATATATATATATATATATATATATATATATATATATATATATATATTTTTGTCTGTCTTTAGTTTATTTAATTGGAAATAGTTCAATAATTCATGATTTCTTTGCAATTGTAATAGGTAAATCGCATAGTTAGACGTGTAGTTCTATGTATTGTGTAATTATGTCTACTTGACAATACAGCATTAAGCCGTTACACTTTGACCTCATCTTTAAGTTCGAACCCAGTACATCTCCGCTTACCATCTATGTAACGACACATTCATCGCCGGAGTGACACCACCATAGATAGAGACCAGAATGATAGGCATATTTCTTTCTCTTTCGATCTGAAAGTGACCATAAATCAATACAACGCAACAAGTAACAGGAAGATAACAACAACTTTATATATAAAAAAACGTAAAAAGTGGGGAATTGCACGAACACTATAGTGTGAGTCTACTCTTTCCAATTAATTTACCGTTTAAGATTACAACATATAAAATAATTAAAATCAATACAGCAAATTCGTGTACAATAAGGCATTGACCATTTTATTTTTTTTGGGGGGGGGGGAGAATTGTGATATTTTCTTTTCTTTTATTTCAAGATCTTTTATTAAAATAATAGAAATAAGATGGCGTTATTTTGCTATAAATAAGAGGGACATACCCTTTTCATATATTGACAGACGGAAACACAATACGTGTCAGACCCCTGCCATGTAACACTAAATGTTGGCTCCCTAGTATTTATGCAGCATACATAGGTGAGTATCGCGGTATGTTCTGAAAAACCGCTATATAGTATGACATAAAATTTGTCGTAGGACCAAGCTATTTCCTTAACTTTTAAGACTGCACCGGTCAGGCGTAGCACAGGGTAAGTCAAGTGCTCACTTACGAAAGGCAATGTGATTTACAAAAGCAACGAGCCAATGTTTAATTTAGGTATGTTTCCCTCCTGCCAATTTCGCTTAACATCTTTGTTTATTTGTCAATAATTATTTACGTGTTCCAACATCCAACGCTTTTTCAACATTCAATTAAGTTTTACAACTAAATTGAAAAAACACATTATTTAAGTCCCCATAAAATTCTATTTGGCATCTAGGAAGCAGGGTTTCACGACAAACAAGAGTTCTCTGAACTCTGAAACTATGTTTTGTTTGGGTATGTACAGCTACCTCTAACGGCTAAATTGTAGATTTAAAAAAAAGTTGAACTTGCAGTTACATCTGTCCTTAATTTCAGGATATTTTGGTATAATCTGCTCAGTCTGAAATATAATCTAAGTAATTGAAGTTATTCATTACAATAATCTAAGTAACGTAAGATTTCCATGCAACAATCTAAGTAATTTAAGACTACCATACACTAATTTAAGTAATTTAAGACGTCAGTTTTCACTTCACATACCATAATTTGACCATTGTAGCATGTTTGTGGTAATTTGATGTAAATATTTCCATCTTTATATGACACATATTCCATTCTATAAATGGTTTGTGCTAGTTTAATTAAATATTTCCCTCTTTATGTCACACATATTTTCATTCTATAAATTGTTTGTGGTAATTCGATGACAAAAAAAAATTCCTTCTTATATATAACATAAATTCTATTTTTTAAATGTGCAAACATCAAATGACCATATTTTCATATGATTTCACAAATTATTCACATCATTATAAAAGCCAATGATAAATTGGGTAGAACGCTTGACATTTTGCTAAAAGTTGATGATGATTCCCTAATACATTGATGACAACGCATAATTACAATACTTGCGTAAATCATCCAAATATCGGTACCAAATTTAATACCCTGTGCAAAACGGAGCTATAAATATTAACTTTGATCCTTAAATAGATCGTGCGCAAAGAAAGAGAAATTGTCTACACTTGTGTGGCTTTTTTAATAGTACATGCATGACTGATATGTAAATTATGAACAATTATCAACTTACTCCAATATAATCTATCTTATGGAACTGTAGCAAAACCGGCCCTTCTATCTAGTTACACCATTTTGCAACGTAACCCGGTTACTCGAAAAGGGCGCAATAATTCTGGATTCTCAGCGATTTTGTGTTGTTTCAATTAGTTGCCTAACACAATTGACCGCCCCCCCCCACCATTATCACCCAGTTTCAGCGCTGTCATCTTTAAACACTTCATTATCAGCATCGTCTGATACGTTGTTAGTCTGAGGATTTGTTTGGTCAACGTGACTGTGCCTTTTGACAAACACATATGCACTTTGTCTATTATTAGATCTATTACTGCCAACATAATGAATGGTTTCCAAGTTTAAACTAGTTTTGTCACTGAAAGCATTTTCCCATCTATGTATCCTCAGCATCTGACTATGTACTCTACTATCCTTTCATAATAACAAATAAGAATTGATCGTGTGACACAGTAGATTTTTTTAACAGAATTCACAACTACACAAGACACTGAGCTGCAATCGGAATTATTGACAGTTACAAAATGCACGCTTCAAGAACAAATGTGCGTAGTTCGTTTCTAAGCGATTTTGCAATTGCAAAATTCAACATATTTGGGCGCAAGCTTCGATATTGGGGGATTTTCACGATCGCCTATCCTAGCTACTATCCTGGATACATACACACACAACTATATATATACTATCACTTAACATCACATCAATATAATACTGTCAATTAAAAGTAAAATTAACAGTACTGTTAACCCTCCTGGAAATATGACATTGTTCACTCACATGGACTGCACTCTTTCTGAGGTTCACATGTTGTTGAAATCTTAAAACCGTTTGCTTGTGGCGCCTCTAGGAAGATTAAGGATCAATATGTACAAATTAAAATTACACTGCCATTGTTTCATAGTTTAATTTACGAATCTATACTCGGTAGAGATAATCCAAAACAATATATAAGGAAGGGTGGATGGATGTCTACAACAGACAGCAAAGCTCAAATCCATTAGTCTAACTGATGGTAAGATACCATCAAGGCTTCATTAGGAATCTACCAAAATATACATTTCAGGAACACCCGATTCTATGGCTTCATTTGATATGTGAACATGAATGAGTTGCTATTTAATACACGTACATATAGGGTACAAAAGGTAAATTCGTTACGGGCTATTAAACCCTGATGTTTAAATTAGGTTCAGTTCCACTTTTAAAAAGTTTTATCATCCCGTATTATTTAATTTGCAGTTATTCATACGGGTATAAATATGAACGGTAGAACAGTGTGTGTATATAATTGACACAACGAGCGTCATACACATGAAATAATATATTATGCGGCCAGTCATTTGAGCTATTGTGTTAGAGTCGTTGGACCCATCAGCCAACATCACCGCCACCCGTTCCGTTCGCAACCCCACCCTCACCCACCCGAACCATAGCCCCACCCGCGCGCACCCCAACCACAAAACCACCCACCCACACCCACACCAACTACAAACCACCCTCACCCACCCCACCTGAATCTCCAAGCCTACGAGGATAGCCATTTGCCTATACTTTTAATTTTATTTGTAACACAATGTTGTGCACGTTATCAGTAACAAATTTAACACCTGTTCAAAAATACAATAATTAAATTATGTGCCATCCAACGTACTAAAATCTACACGATAATTGACTTTGATTGTTTTATACTTGTATATTCGGTGTATATATCACATTGCAGTCCTTTATTTCGATTAAATGTTAGAAATGTATGATGACATTATTGATCGCCATAATAGATTTAAAGACAATAACTCATCAATCTAACTGGAGTACCAGATTTATCAATGGATACTATTCAACCCCGTCTATGTTAACTATGATACTGGGCTTTAAATGAGGACTAATAGCAACTCCAAGGAAGGACTTACGTCCTCATATTGCTTTTAGTTTCGTTTAAGTATATCTATATTGTATCTTTACGTTTCGGGCACGAATGTCGATTGCCATTACCTATAAATAGTCTATCGACACGTTTTCAAATCAATCCTACTAGTGAACAAGTTTGGGATACCTTTCCTTTGGATGATCAAGTCAGGTGGGTTCTGTTGCAAAAGTGGGTTGAATTGTGAAATATTTCACGCGAGAAGTACTACGAAAAAGATTACTCAGGTAAGTATTTCGACGTAGAGCCATTGGGTGTATAAAATACGGAAGAGTTGAACACATGCTTCGTTCCTAATTCCAATTGTTTTGTTTTAAAATCAGTCTGCGAATTAATTAGTGTTATGTTTAGATTTAATTTGACAAGAAACACATATTTAAATTATTTATTGGAATTACAAAGTCCTCATATGACTGGAGAATGGTAACATTTCTGAGATTATTGTGAATATGTTCAAAGGAGTTTGAACAATACCATAGTGATACATCAAGATCTTTTGTTCATTGGTACAATCATGACATATAATTCAGTTGGAACTCTCTATTGTTTGTACATATTATTTGTAAATTTTTACAAAACGTGTTGGTTTCGCTTCTTTCCTTCCTTCCTTCTTTCTCACGGTTCGACACATTTTATAATCCAACATGTTAACGTTATTAAGTGGGATTTTAAACAAATCTGGTGATAGAGTTATTAAAATCTAGTCTGAATTGGATTTGCAAAAACGTTCGCGAAACTCTAACGATATAGCTACACCCCATCTCTATTGCGCATGGCAAGTTAAACATCATTTTTTATATGAAGCATTTTTTGGACACATTTTCAGCCCATTTAGTGCAATCGCTCTCTCCCTCTCTCTCTCTCTCTCTCTCAAACAGAAACTTAAGACGAAAGAGAATTGATATATCTCAAATTAAGTTACGCGTTCTCCAGATGGATTGATGAAAAATATGACATCTGCTCTCTCTTATTGATCCTGTTATTTATCTCCTCATGGCATTCCATGTATTCGGTGAATCAGAGAAAGGCATTGAGATAAGAATGGTTGCGTTACTTTGCTCCCACATTCACTTTCCAACGTCATCATGTCTGCTTTATCGAACAGGATAGTCTCTGATTGTTTTCATGGGATTGATTTTAAAACCTGCATGGACCGTTTTGCCCATCATGGTCATAGATCTCTTTCTTTGAATTGAAAATTTTAATACATTACCGGAATCTTTCTTCATGCGACCCTCTATGGGAACCTAGGTTCACTACTTTATTCACAAACTCGCTCGCTACACGTTGCTACTAGACATGTGTTTTGCGTGTAATTTTATAGTATTGATTCCATCGTAAAATGATAATTTTCGTTTCGGTAAAATTCGTTAATCAATTTAACCTAATTGTTTATATTATTTTCAGCATAGCATACTTATCTTTGATAAACATATTCTTGGAAGGCATTGCTAACTTAGACGAAATAATTGGAAATAATTTTCAAAGGCTTTAGGAAACAGCCATGTATACATAAATATTCGTGTTGATTTTTTGTCGAAGAGAGCATTTTGATGTAGATCATACGCTTGGTGCACTTATGCATCATGCGCCTGATGTTCGCGCTTTTTAGAAGTCATATAAACATGTATTGATGTAGTTCTGTCAACCAGGCGTTCAGCCAACTCCGACTGAGACGGCTGCTTCAGGTTTGGTAATATGATAATGTTTTTCTATCCATGCTGTAGCCTGATATCTCCAGGATAGAAAGTTAGTGATTGTTACCAATATTTTTAGGCATTCAGAAAAAAACAATCTTTAGAAAGTTGTTAATTATGTATACTCAGTAAGCTATAAAAATGAGTATTACCAAGGAAATCTAAACGGTTTTATTTTGTATTCGGAAACATATCATTGGAAAATAGCTGATTATCTTTTATATTTCGTGTTGCTTTATAAACTAATGGGATCAATATACTGCGACTTACAAACATAGTCACTGTAACCGAGAAGCATTGTTTGTATAACCGAAAATAATAAGAAATTAGATTTTAGCATTGGGTTTACAGTTGCAATAATTGGAAAATCTTATTCTACCTTTATGGCTACATTGACACCAGATAATAATAATTATGTTATAGAACACGTGCTCGTTGATTTATTACTAAATACTTTGTTTGTATGAAATTTATATTGAATGGAAAGACTGCAAAGTTTCCTACGATCATTTGGATCAAAATAATTATGTTTAGGGACAAATACGAATTCGCTAGAATCGGATATTCATAATATTTATATTGGTAGGTTCAATTTGAAGCGATGAAATCATCTTTTGATAAATTTGCCTAATGAATTTGATCTTTACAGTGCAGTGTTGACATCCATCCACCAATCGTTATATATTGTTTAGAATTAGCTCTAGATTCGCAATAGAAACTACTATACAATGACACTGTAATTGTAATTTGTGCCTAACGATCCTTAAACGTCCTAAAGGGTCCGCAAGGAAAGGGTTTTAGAATCAAATTCTTTTTTTAAAGATATCAACAAGATAGGCAAACGGTGTACCAAGTTTGCTGATTCTCTACTGAATTTTTCAGGATGAACTATAATTATTGACATATAAATGACAGATAGTGAGAAGATGGACAATTGAACATGATAAAGAATGAGGGCTTAATTCATTCTCAAAATATTCGATCATCGAAGCCTGATCCTGCCATTCAATGATATTCTTATATTCTCATAACATTAGCAGAAAACATTTAACGGAATTAGCTCTACCGATTATAGATTCGCAATAGAAACTACCAAACAATGGCACTGTAATTGTAATTTGTGCCTATTGATCCTTTAACTTCCTAAAGGGTCCCCAAGGAAATGTTTTTAGAACCAATTTTATCTTTACATATATCAACAAGATAGGCAACCTGTTTACCAAATTTGCTGATTCTCTACAGAACTATTGCTGATGAACTATAATTATTGACATATAAATTACAGATAGTGGGAAGATGGACAATTGAACATGATAAAGAATGAGGGCTTAATTCATTCTCAGTGTATTTGATCATCGAAGCCTGCTCTTGTCATTAAATGATATATTCGAAGATCAATATATTCAAGATACAACATTCAAAGAGAACATAATTAATAATTGACTAAGAAAACAATGCTGATGAAAATCTATGTAAGTGTTGTTGTTTGCTTCAATTCTTTATATGCTTGTTTTGTTTTTGTGTTTGTGTTTTATTTATTTATATTTTGTATTGCTTAAAACTATTCTTATTTTTTAATGCAATAACTTGTAAATACAATAAAATGGGTATATATTTACTTTATTGTTCCCTTTCTTTATTATCTTACATAATTATATTGATAGATCCAAACATATAAACAGGCACACACACACACACACACACTTCAGATACGTGCACCAATTCTACATAGCGTTGCTGAAAATCTAATTCTAAACAGAATGGAAATACTACTGTTCTGGAAATACCAATACATTTACAAAGAAACATACCTGTGTTCTGGAATGTGCTAGGAATAACAAAATAAATAATGGCTTAACATGATTTCCGTAAGGTGTTTAGAAAGACTGGATAAATTATAACACGTCATTTGTGTACATTGCGAAGTTTCGTGCGTACCACATTCGGGATATTAAGACAGAATTTGCACAGCAGACTTCAGTAAGAGGGCAATTTGATCTTTTATCTCTTGGTTTCATATAATCTCACTGTACACATCAAGGGATTCATTTTTAACAAACTTCACTTGACTCGGAAAGGATTTAATGATTTACGAAAGTATTGTAATTGTTCGTTGTCATCAATGTGCCAAGAAAAGCATTATCAAATTTTAGCATTTGTGTGATGCGTTCTACCCAATTCATCATTGGCTATGTTCAGGATGTAGATAAAATTGTGTGGGTGGGGTTGTATGGGGTGGAGATTGAAAGGACTCCCATTATTAGTACATTTGCAATTCTGGATTGAGGAAGATTTTATTTCTTGAACTGTTCGCTAATATTGATCACATGAATTAAAGAGAAAACTAAATATGTAGGGAAACAACTTATTATATGACCATTTCAAATATCGTAAAGAGTTATGTTGTACTATACGGCCGCTACTTGAAATAATGCTATTAATCGAAAAAAAGTTTCGTCCCCTAATGGTGTACTACACGACTGCCATTTGCAATACTGAATAGTGTATGGACAAATAACACGTTCTCCCAACAAGTTCACATAATTCCGTGAAATAAAGTTTCAAACGTTCTTCCGACAAACTCAAATTAATTCGTGAAAGCATACGTTTACATTTTCAAAAGAAATATGATTATTCGATGCTTTTATATTTAAAGAATATAATTTCTTGCTAGATAGCACAAAAAATTTCTCTGGACTTAAATAACTTGTAGTTTGAATTTAGCTGTAAAACATAATTGATTTTTGGAGAAGCGTTGGCTTATACATTTGTTCAAAAACTCCTTAGTCGTTTCAAGACCAGAAATCGTTACAAACAGGATAATCAGTTGCAATAAAAATCAAAAACAAATATGTTTACCGAAATTGGCAGGAAAGGAAAATACCTAATTTAAACTTTGAATATTTATTTTGTATGAAGTATCACCTTTCATAATGGAGCACTTGACTTGCGTCTGATCAGTGCACTAATAACAGTTAAGGATATAGCTTGGTCCAACGACAAATTTTGTACCGCAGTATACCGCGGTTATTCAGAAAATACCGCAATATTTACCTCGGTATACTGCTATAATATTAGGAAGAAAATATTTAGTAGTATAAGTCAGGGGTCTGACACTTGTGTTTTAAATGTCCGTATGTCAATAAAGAAAATAAATATATTTCGCTCTGATTTTGAGCAAAATACCGAGACATTATTGCCATTATATTATTGTAGTAAAATAAATCGAGATAAAGAAACTAATATATATCAACTCAAAATCAACCGCACTTTCTCCACCCTGAAAATGAAATGGTCAGTACCTTAGTGTAGATGAATTTGCTATGTTAATGTTAACTGTTGTATATATTGTAATCTAAAGCTAAATAAATTCAAACGATTAGGTTTTCACTATAGTTTTTTTGTAATTCACCACTTTCTATATAAAGTTGCTTTTATGTTCTTGCTATTTTGCTGCGTATTAATGATTTCGGATCACTCTCAGATCGAAAGTGAGAGACATACATCTGTCATTATCATTTCTATCTGTGGAGGTGTCAGTTACATCACTGGAGTGCAAAACGGTACTGGGCTCGAACTGCAATAATTACACAAGACAGAATTACAAGTAAAATTATGAGATTTACACATTATAATTACATACATACATACATACATACATACATACATATATATATATATATATATATATATATATATATATATATATATATATATATATAGTGGGATGTAACTGTGCAAAATGTTGTAGAGATAATCTCACAGTACATTCTTTCAAGGTCAGAGTGACACGTATTCATTAATATTGGTATATTGGGTAAGCTCGCTATAGCTTGGAAGTTAGTAATACCTAATCTGCTCCGATTCGCGCGTGAATTAAATTTGAATTATAACGCTTTAGGTTATCGGTCAGAATGCAAATCTAAAACAAGGTAAATAGTGGTAAATACAAAAATTGGGACAAACCTGGGAAAATTTCAGGAAGTCTTAGGTCATTTGAAACAGGAGTCGTAAAATTATATTTTGTGGAATAGTTATTAATGAAGGCGGTAAAGAGATGATTATTCTGACTTCGATAAGAGTGATGCAAATTTGACGGTTCGATGGAATGTTCCTGTAGACTAAGACATTTAGATGAGGCTGTTCACCAAATTCGTGATTTAAAAAATCTTCCTCACGAATTTTTTCTGTTCAAATTTGTCTGCGGAAAGGGAAGGTTTGATGACAGGTAATAAATATTATTTCCCGTTAAATCGTTAAAGGGACAGGGTGTCTGAAATATTGTGAGATTTGGATCCAGAGAAAAGACAGATGGAATTCTCGGATGATAAGCTAGCTAGTGCAACCGAAGGTTATAAATAGGCATGTCGCGCAAGCCAGTCAGTTTCCCTTCAACCGGCGTCGGGTTCGCATGCAAATGCAATAAATTCTCGGCTTCAAAAAGAGATAGAGAATGTTGTCATTATCTAAGTAGAAATTAAGTAGAAAGATCTCACTCTATGGTCATTTCATTATTTTGAAGGTCGATTTTAAACTATGCTAAAAGTTTGAGAAAGAGATCCAGTTTTTAACTCAGCAAACTTCTCCATATCGATATAAGTGTTATACCAACAATATAAACAACTATGCATGCAATTCGGAAACATATTTAAACAAATTCTTAGAAACACGTCATCTCGCTTTATCAAAAATGAAATTTAATTCGCTTCGCTAAGATTTCATCTCACACCCTCACCAGATTCGTTTGAATACATTACATTATTAATCAAAATCAAAACGGTCTTTTACATAATTTCTTACTTCAGTGAGGAACGTTCTAAATTTGATATAAGCTTAAAATTCACGTTCAGTTTTGGTTACATACCTTTCGCACGTTGTTTTAGAGAAAGTCTCATAACATGATAATGTGTAGAGTGAGGAATTATGGAAATGGCTTAACAAGAATTGTGAAAACTCGTTCACTATGATATTAAAGAGAGATAGAGGGAGAGAAATTTACACTTACCACACATAAGTAACCTTCTTGCTATGTCTCAAATTTGTGAATACCTATCTCGATACTATCACATCTAAATAAATATGTGAACAATCCCATTCCTACCCTCACTTCTCAAATATGTGAATACCATTTTGCTGAAGTCCATAATATTCATCAAAATTACCTTTAGAGGTAACTGAACATTTGCACGTGACTTTGTATTGATCTGTAGATGCGATCTATCTAAGTCTTTCAATATCTACTTTAAGTTGCAATCATTCTTTGCTTATTATTTTCTTTCTGAAAAAATAGTCTAAAGGTTAATCTACCTACCTATACATTTATTATTTTACAACAAAGTTATCTTTTAGAACCATATTATGGCTGCTCAGCTTTCCTGTTTGCCTGACATATATTGTAAGAAATCATTTGTTTGAACTTTTCTTGCATAATAATTCCTTATCTCGTTGACTATAAGGGAAACAGTATTTGTTCTAATCGTAGACAAAATATTTTAACGTTTATTCAACATTATCAAACACTCTTAACTTACATTCACCCGTCTTGGCACATGTTAGAGGGATATATTCTTGCGCTTTGAAATTCTTTATGTTTTTATTTTGTATTGGGTACACCCTGAGTATTACTCAGTATAGTAAAGGCACGGGAGTCAAATGTATTATATCAGTACTTCGTGTAAAACCATTGCTGCGATTCTCATAAATTTGTCTTGATTTTCACTAAGGTGAAACAGACTTTTTCTTTAGAATTTTGAATATTTGCTTATGATCTTGGCATAGGAAGCTATTATATATAAGTTTGTAATCCAGGAAAACATTTTCCTAACTGAATCATTTGCATGAGTTAACGTCCTCTTTAGAAGAATGTTTTAAAAATGTGTTTATTACGTTTTGATATAATTTCTGATAATGATATAGCATATAAAAGATTGTGGTATATCCACAATTACAAATTTAAAACGGATCACTGCCATCTCACCTCTGTCTGCGTGAGTTCGAGTCTCAGGCTCGGCTAACCTGGGTACGTGAGAAAGCCTGCCAGTAGCTTCTCGTTGGTCGGTATTTCTTTCCGTGGTTTTCTAGGGTTCTTCCTCCACCAATTGTACTGGCTGCCATGTACAGCCTATCTTGTGCTGAAAAATGGCGTTAAACCATACAAAACCAACAAAAAAAAACTACAATAAATTTAAACGGGTGAAGTCATATGTAACTATGACGTACTGTCATTGTATCTGTATGCACATTATACACGCTAGTAGAGGTTTAAGTAATTTGATATCACAACAGATAAAAAGAGCAAGACATCGATTGGAACAGTGGTAAGTATTTGATTTAAGCAATGGATTAGCTTTGGTCTTGGTGTTGTGTATTTCTTCAAATTAAAAATATAATGGTAGGCATTCTCATTGACTGTGAATATGCACAGTTTAAAATCAGTATGAACGCTTGTAATTGTTTCACTGCTTATATCACTGCAGTTGTTTCTTATCCTAGCATGACGAACTGATATTCAATGTCACCCGTGTACTATAAAGTGGTACATTTTATGTGTAGAAGAAACTTACGTTGATGCCTTTCTGGATCCAGCATAGTTCCCATCTTATTATATGCAAGTTTTATAGGAATTCATAGAGATTTCATAGTTATATTTCTCCCGAAGGCTTCTTATGGTTGGTAACATTATAAAATGGTAGTTGTTATTATGCAAGGGGAAAACTAATAATATAAAAAGGGTAGTTGTTATTATGCAAGGGGAAAAATAATAATATAAAAGGCTAAAAAAGAACAGGATGTCAATCTTTAATGCTCTTTTTCGTAAATGTATTCGATTTTGTTTTATTGTCGTATCTTCATTTACTATTTCTACCTATATTTTTGGCTTTTGCAAATTTTAATCATGATTGAAAAATATGGTAATCGTCTTTAGCTACATCTTGCTCACAAATAGGTTAAATAGAATGTATAAAGAGGCTGTGTATGTTCTTAAAATGTTTCATTAATAATATTAATGATAAAACATATTTGCTAATATATAGATATTTCCCCATATGTCAGATCTATCATACGAGTTCTTAGAATTAGGTTATTTTCCCATTGGATTGGTTAGCTCATTTGGGTCATTTTAAAAGTTGGGATATTTGCCGAAACTCACGCACTTATTTATATGAGTCTAATTTCTAATTTTTTTATTGCAAGACCCGTCTTCAGACATAATGTTTTATTGTATTTGGACAATATTTGAGAGGAAGCATTTATTTAGATTATTCATTGGAAATACGAAGAGCTCATTGGACAAACATACTTTCCTGGGACTATAGTTAATTATTCAAAGGAGTTATGGATGATACCAATTTGATACACCGTGACTGTAGGCAGACCAGTGTGTTTCAGAAGAGGAAATGTACTCAGAAACATTCAGTACTTACGCACCTGCATGAAACTTTCTAGGAATATTTTGGATTCGGTTCATAATTTTATAATTTCCTCTTTCGTTTTCATTTTATAACTTTCATAACTAGACTACTTGTCAAGATTTAGAAAACCTGTTGGTTTTGCTTCGTTTTGATTCTTAGTTTCCTTCCACTGAGTCTTAACGATATGTGTTGTTACCAATCATATTCAACTGCTACTGCATTTATTTGATTTTACCAACGTGTTGCAATACATATTGATATTCCGTCGAAAGGTTTGTGTAGTATTTTACAAACAAGGTTCCTGGACCTGCATTCTCTTGGTTAGGTCTTTAAGGCACATGATACAAGTATATTACTGGTCACGGGGGCAATCCAAGTAAAGTAATTTGTCCTGGGACATATCAAATATCGCAATATAGACTTCAATAACACACTATAAACTTCAATATCGCACAATAGATTTCAATAACAGACTGCGAAAAGTATCTACAACAGCCTGCAAAATCAAAGGAAACTTGCTGTGTTGGCACTTGCATATTGATTGTGTAATTAGAGAAAAATCTTCATTAACCGGTAGTGCCTGTGAGACATGCATTCCACTGAATGTATCATTGTCGATTATAAGGATGTGGACAAAATTGACTGGGGCATGCTGTGGTGGGGAAGGAAAGGACATCATTTTCACATGTGTCGATTCTGGATTGAGAGTGATTTCATTTATTCAACTACCAGCTGATAGCTATCATTTGAATTAATTAGTTATTAAGATATATATGTCAATCATCGGAAAGAGTAGCTGGAAAAATAATATGCAAACCAATTCGTAGATAAAGTGTTCCATACGTTTGATCGTTGGAACGTAATATTAAGTTTAGGATGGAATACTTGCCATATAAGGAAGGATATTTTGTAATCTAGTTACCACAAACAATGTTAAAACGACAAAGTAGAGTATGTTGATTGAAAATTGACTCGGTCGGTGACAATACCGATTTTAATTTTAAAAAGAATAATGGGTAGCAAGCAAGCATCACAAATGACCGCCTTAGGAAAAAGATACAACCACAATTTATTCCGATGTCAAGGCGAACCTATTTGCATTTCGTATAAAGAGACGCTGAAAATAAATCTTTTCAGAAAAATGGAACTGGTTAGTGAGAATATAAATTTTAGAAGTCACGGAATGAAACCTAACACAAAAAGGAACTAGAGATATTAATATATTGTAAGCCAGTGATCGATAATATTAGTCTTGAATTATTGATTGTAAAAATTGTTTCATGTTCTTCACATATGTTCCAAAACAATCGAGAAGTTCAATTCCAATGTTAATAAAGTTACTTCGGAGGTTTATTAGTCACGGGCAGAGGTACAAACCCAAGGTATCTGGCCCTCGTTGACTTAGTAGACTTGTTTGTCGTGAATAAAGACTTCATTGATGCAACAACAAAATATTCCCCTGTCTTAAATATTATGTAATTTAAATTGAAAAATGGTTTGGTTTCAAATTGTTATGGAAAACTGTTGAAAATTATAAAATTGGACAGTGTTTAGAAAGCCCAATAATCATCGTGAAATCAAATATTCCTGCAAACGGAAGAGTATAATGCAAGAAAATTTCAAAGATGTCGAGAGAATCTACAAGGAAGGTGAAATGCCTCATTTAAAATGTTAAGTCACCCTTTTGTAAATTATATTGGTTTATGTAAGTGAGCACAAGATTTATCATATTAAGTGCATGCGCAATGCATTATTAATTGTCAAAACTTGTGTTGTGTAGTTCGAGAAACTTTGGTTCGTAGTATTTCCGTACGTATCGCGTTACGTACCAAGTGATATCGCAAGTTTTAGGAGGGAACACAGGTATTGGTCTGAGGCATTTACCTGACGCGTGTGCTTTTAAATTTTAGGATGACAATAGTTCAGATATATATTGCTCTGATTTATATCTAAATGAAACCATATTATATCCTTTATATTATTTAAAAATAATTATATTGGGATAGCAAAATATCCACTATCTCAGCTCAACAGAATATTTCCCTCCCCTCTTTCGACCAGCAAATCGTAACTGTCAGTATCGTGTGGAAGATGAATGTGCTATGTTGACGTGAATTGTTTTATACCAGTTATTACTATAACACCGTGACTAAACTTGAATGATAGACCTTGCACTATATCTAATACTCTGCGAAAAACATTATGGTGTTAATCTTAGAACGTTTACTGATAGGAGAAGAAGTATTGGCACTCATTAGCTTTACCTTTGAAATAATAGGTGCTGCAAATTAGAGCGGGATACCAGCACGAGACAAGATATTAATCAGTGCTGGCTAGTCAAAATAAAGGACATTTATTCAACAAACGTAAAACACATTTAGTGGAACTGACAAATTATGTAGAAATCAAACCATAGCAATTGCTGTCCTAGACATCTTTTTTATGAGTATCAGTCTTAGATAGCAAACGGTTTCAAGTTTACACTGTAACAATAATGTCTACATATAACACACTCTTCATATCTCATGAAAAACAAAAATATATTGTCTCCATAACTTTGCATATTATCACGCTCTGACCTATTATTTGATTCAAGCTATGAAACGAAATATCTATTTAAAAACGTGATAGGTTTGCATTCGGTGAGCAAAACTCATAATCCTCTGATATTAAAATGTGATCATTCCGTGTCCACATAATGGATCATATTTTGAAGATAATTCATTTTTACAAGCCAATATAAAGAGTACTGTTGGTTTCAAGCATATACTTTGCCATTTGCCAAACCTTTTTAATACTGTAAACTTAAATGTTCTTTGGATCATATTACATTTTCATTATGGATGAAAGTTGACGAAAACTATGCCTGCCAAAATGATTTTTGAGCATAGGCGGATCAAAGAATATCGTTGTGGGGGATGTAAAGGGGCATAAATAAGAAGATGTTTGTACTGAGTGATGAAATCACTGATGGGGACACGGAATACAAGGCCAAAGGGCTGAATCTAATTGGAAATACAAATACTCTAAAAGCTCTTTCGCGTATGTTTCTTTCTCGTTGGAGTTAATGCAAACAACTGCTCCTCCTCCGTACCCCATGATCCGTCCCTCATCAGACTTTATCTTTTATTGTGTGCAACATTAAGGCAATTATTGAACTGACAATGCACGTTGCTGTATTGAAATACGTTTAATTTTAAAATAGGGTACGACAATTTCAGCTAGTTAATCCGACTTTGAAATATTTGTCGAGCGGCGAGGTTACATAAGACAGAAATAAAAAAAACACGTTCGTTAGACAAAAATATTATCTCAAAAATAAATAAAATATGTTAAGGTTCAACTCTTCACTTGCAGATGAACATTTCGAGGTTAGAAAATGTACAGGTTTAAAAAGTCTAATCTGACAATCGACTCTTACTTTTCCGTGTTTTGCACACATAAATTATGATTTTCTTACTAAACTCCATGTGCATATCAGTATTGTATCCAGTATTCATAAACTCCATGCCCATATCAATGTTTCATCCAGAACTCATACACTTCATGTACGTAACAGTATTTTAGCCAGTACTCATAAACTAGATGTACATATCATTGCCTTATCCAGTACTCATATACACAATGTGCATGTAATTATTTCATCCAGTACTAATATACCCCGTGTGCATATCAGTGTAGTATCCAGAGCTCATAAAATCCTTGTACAAACAAGTGTCTTATCCGGTACTCATATACCCCATGTGAATATCAGCATTGTATCCTGTGCCAATACAATCCATGAGTATATTAGTGTTTTATCCATAACTCATAAACTCTATGTTCATATCCGTGTTTTATCCAGTACTCATACATTCCATGTTCATATCAGTGTTTTATCGAGTACTCATAACCTACATGTTTATATCAGCATCTTATCCAGAACTAAAAAAATCCATGTCCTTATCAATGTTTTTAAGTACTTATATACCCCATGTGCATATCAGTGATTTATCAAGTACTCATACACTCCATATGCATTTCGAAGTTTTATCCAGTATTCATACACTCCATGTGCTTATCAGTGTTTTGTTCAGTACTCATAACACTCCATGTGCATATTCGTCTTTATCCAGTACTCATAAGCTATATGTGAATATCAATTACTTTATCAAGCACTCATGAACTCAATGCGCGTATCAGTGTTTCATTCATTACTTGTAAACACCATGTGCGTATCAGTTTCGTTTATCCAGTACTCATACACTGTATGACCATGTCAGTGATTTATCCAGTACTCGCAAACTGCATGTGCATATCAGTTTTTTTATCCATTACTTATAAACTCCATTAATATATCAGTGTTTTATACAGTACTCATAAACTCTATGTGCATGTCATTGATTTATCCTGTTTTCGAAACTCCTTGTACATAACAGCGTTTAGTCCAGTCTTTTCAAACTTGATGTGGATATCAGTGATTTATCCTGTCTTTCTAAACTCCTGCTGTGCATATTTGCTTGTCCAATATTTCTGAACTTAACATCCATATTTATGATTGATCTAGTCTTCTCAAACATTTGTACATGACAATTATTTATCCAGGCTTTCTAGGCTACACATATACATCAGTGATTTACAAACTCTAAATGAAAACTAGCGATTAATTCAGTCTTTCTAAACTCCGCGTGCATATGAATGATTAACTATTATTCATTTATTCAGTCTTTACCAGCTCAATGTGCAGCCCGTTTATTTTTCCAGTATGTCTAATCTCCACGTTTATACAAGTGATTTATTTAGCCTTCTGAAGCTCCATCTGAATGTCAGGAATATATATAGTCGTAGTAAGTTTTTTGCGTATCAGTGATTTATCCAGGCTTCCTAAACACCATGTTTATATCAACTTTGGTCGTTATTTATTTTGTAACTTCGGATACCAGATTCTTATGCAAATAAACATTTCTCACGAAATTTCACTCTTACGTGTTTTTCCATTTGGATATGATGGTTGTAGGTAATTATTCAGCCGTGGATGCCATTGAGAAGGGGATGGATGTGGATGTATCACAGTTTTGTATTTATTCCTAACCCGCGCTCATTCCAGCAAGGAAACAACAAAACTGATTTGAAAATGGATGGTAGATCAGAGGTTTAGACTTATAAACATTCAGCGGGGAATCCAGTAAGAGAAGAGATACTTAAATGCATAGACGTTTTGTTTAGTTTACAAGAATCTCTTATAGTATTAAAGAATAAAGAATTTATAATATTAGAGAATAAAGAATTTATAATATTAGAGAATAAAGAATTTATAATATTAAAGAATAAAGAATTTATAATATTAAAGAATAAAGAATTTATAATATTAGAGAATAAAGAATTTATAATATTAGAAAATAATTATGTAAAATCAGCAGTAAAGGTCAATAATAATCTCTATCCTCGCAGTTTGTCGAATCAGTTCAGTAATTAATTATTTCCCAGACGACTTCATTTTTAAACTTCACATTCAAAACATCGATACGGACATACAAAATATCAGAAAAAACACATATCGGTAATGTTTAACGGTAGTAGTACAGTGTCATGCCTCATAGTTTTTGTCATTTTTGTCATTTTAGTAAATCAGGTGGTGTTAGCTATACTGCTTTAATTTGACAATTTACCCTGTAAGTCAGGTGGTGTTAACTATAATGCTTTAATTTTGTCAATTTACTCTGTAAGTCAAGTGATGTTAACTATAATGCTTTAATTTTGACAATTTACCCCGTAAGTCAAATGGTGTTAACCATAATGCTTTAATTTTGACAATTTACCCTGTAAGTCAGGTGGTGTTAACTATAATGCTTTAATTTTGACAATTTACCCATTAAGTCAAGTTCGGTGATACAACTCATTCAGCACAGTGATGCATCTATGCCAGGAAGTCTTCCAAGTTTTTCCTCAGCAGCCACACAGCTGTTTTATTCCTTCATGGGAGGGATTCATATATAATGATATTATTTCTATATTTTAATCATGCATACTCTAGAGGATTTGAGAGAGAGAGAGAGAGAGAGAGAGAGAGAGAGAGAGAGAGAGAGAAAGAGAGACAGAGAGAGAGGCGGAGAGAGAGAGAGAGAAAATCATATAACGAGAACTACTTTGGTGATGTTACCCGCTCTCCTCGATATTAATCTACAGTGTCACGGAATTAAACTTTTATTTATTGAAATAGTGTACTCTTGTTTCGTTAGTTTTGTACAATGATACCCGAGATTCATTTATGTGTACTGTGTCGTATTTCAAAATCTTGAGTTCGGTTCATCCCATGCCGCACGTGCGAAGTGCTCTAGATGGAATGAACCGAATGTCCCAATGCACAGACTATGTGTATAAATACCTCACCGTACGTAAATTTCTTTACAATACGGAATAGTCTTGTCAGCCGGCGGTCTGCTTTAAAGACCTGAAGATCGCAAGATTACTATACACCCAGGGTGAGGTATTTCTCTTCTCTGCTTGCAATCACGCAAACAACAATTAGTATTTCACACCTGACGAAACATACAAATCTGATCAGCTGTAACCATAATTTAGCCCAATTGTTCTATTTTAAAAGCCCTTATAAGAGCTATAAACCTGAGTAGGAAAATGGCAACCAACGTTTCGTCCAACATTAACGGTGAAGCCGTTTTAAAACAATACTTAAAAACTGGAGAGGAATAAATAGAGCATGGTCGTTTGTTCAAGGCGTACCCTGACCCATAGTCACAGACCATATCCTTGTCAAAAATCTGCGCACAAGACAGACACAGTACGATGGAAATAATAGAGGCACTGAATGCTAGGGGCAGTAACGCCCAGAATATGAATACTCTCTCCAACCTAGGGAGAGGGATATTCATTATACACCCCCTAAAAAGGAGTTTCTGCCCCTACAGGACAATATTGTCCTATGTGAGAGGGCGGACAAAGTAATGCATCCCCCAATCACCAAATTATTTCAGAAAAGAATTACGGACATATATGGGTCTAGGTTGCCCAAGGAAATACCTGTAAACATCTTCCAAGAAGGTTTTTAAAGGCGTAAATGCGTCAAAGTACATAACGCAAGATATGACACCTATACAACGATGCTAGGACTTTGCAAGGGAAAAATAAATGTCAACAAAGACATAAAAGATGCAGCCAAAATCCCAGAATTTTGCAGGTATCCCAATACAAACGTGGTTCTACAACTAACACATGATACGTCCGTGTGGCGGTTGTGGGAACGTAGACAAAAGATGAAAAGAAAGCAGCAAGACGTTGAAGAATTAGAATTAAATCTTGATCTAGATCTAAATAAAGAAACACAAAACAAAGCAAATATAACATATGCACAATCTACAGCTAGCACAAGCCTCAAACAAATCTCACACAACACTCACGACAGACAAAGAACCAGAACAACAACAGGAAGCGACAAATACACAAGAAGACAAAGACCCGGAACAACAAGCAATCACCACACCACAAGAACAAACTCCAACCAGTAGTGACATGGAGTCTGACACACGCAAACAAACACCACCCAAACTGACAATGAAAAGGAAACATAAAAGAAAAGCCAACTGTCCTTAACAAAATGCAAACAAAATAAGAAATACCACACAACATGAATATCTACATCAATGACGACAACATAAACAGAAACACCACACTCACCGGGAACAAAGAAAATAATGACCATGCTGAAAAAGATGACAACAAGTACAACAATAATCACACCAGTTCAATAACCAACCAAGGACACAGACATGAAATCACAAGCAATAACAGAAACAAAGCAACAACACCACAATCGAATGATCAAAAATGTTCGTAAGAACCCAGGAAATCGATATCAATCATAAACACAAAATACACAAAATAAAATGCACAGAACACAATCCAAAACAGCACTAACAACAACAGCAACAAAAACAGTAACAACATCAAGTACAACAACACAAATTAAGATTTAAACCAGTGCATTAGTTAAAGTATAACCCAAACAAAAGAAGAAAGAAAATAGAAAACAAACAATTTTTTGAATAATGGGAAAGGAACGTTTACAAATACTCTCATGTAATGTAAACGGACTAGATATGATACCAGCAAAAATATTATCAACCATGCAAGGAATTATGATATTATATGTTTACAGGAAATATACGATATTAAATCCCAAACAGTAAACTACATTGAAAATAAACTTAATTAGGTATTCATAATACAAAAAGATCATGCCAATCTAAGATCTGGGGTTGAATAATAGTAATGAACACAACCAATTAATCTGACTGGAAAAACTCGACAATGCCTGAAATATTTAAAGAAAGAATGCTACATATTTACACAAATAAAATGCACATTATAAATAAATAAAATCTCCCAAATCCCAAAAACAGTGAAAAACACATTGGAAACTATAAGAACTCAATATTTGATTTAACCGAGTCCCAAATAGAAATACGAAATTTTCTGAACTCAGTTATTGAATATAAAAGCTAGTATATATGGGACGAAATAAAAAATGAAATCACTAAAATCAGCCACAATATTCAAGATTGAAAGCATAAACCAATAAACTTATAGAAAAGGAGTGTAAGAAAGTAATGTTTTAAAACAAGAGACAATACAAGACTTAAAACATATAGCCCAGAAAACCTAAATGAAATTTTACTCGAAGAATATGGGAGAAAAAATTAGAGCCGGACTGCAACATGACATTTTTAGTATGGGAAAAAATATTTACTAGAGAGAATAGATAAGAAAAGAAGCAGAAAAGATAACACAACTTAAAACAGACGAGGGGATCATAGAGGGGGATAACAAACTAAACCACATTAAACAATTTTATAAAATTCTCTATAAATCACAAAACATAAAAGGGGAGTCAATAAAGGAATATACAAATAAAATCATTTTCCGACACATCACGGAAAGGGACAAAGAAAAATGCGAACAGGAAATCTCCGAAAATGAAATAGAAGAAGCAATTAAACAGCTATGAAAAAATAAAACCCCAGGGCTAGATGGTATCACAGCATAATGTTATCAAACATTCCACAAACAAATTACCCCCCCCCAAAAAAAAAAAAAAAAACTTAAAAAGGTATACAATGAATGTTTCACGCAAAACCAAATGACGGAAAGCATGAAAAGTGGACTAATTACACTACTCTACGAAAATAACGGAAAGAAAACAGGCTTGGACACCCATATCACTATTAAACTTATACTACAACGATCTGAGTAAAATACAAAGCAGTAGACTTAAAACTACATTTTAAATAATACATAAAAATCAAGCATGTGGTAAAAAAGGTAGAAATATGCAAAACAATACATCATTAATTAAAGCAATTATAAGGTATATGGAATGCAGCAATTTGAGTGGCGCCTGAATTCAGTTTGACCAAGAAAGGCGTTTAACAGAATTGAGCTACAGTTTACACCTGACATCATTAACAAATTCCGTTTAGGACACAGTTTTTCTCAATGGATACAAACGTAATATAAAGGAATTCAATCCCAAGTACAGGTAAACGGAGCTAAAACAAAAGCTTTACCTGTAAAAAGATCAGTGATACAAGGGTGTCCGCTGTCAATGTTGTTATATGTACTAGGTATGCTCTCAGTTTAGCAATGCAACAAGATTATCAAAAGTAACCAATATCAAGCAGGAATGTAAGACATTCCAACACGCTGACGACTGCACTAATTTTATTCCTACATTTTAATCATATCAACAATTAATAAATCAATTAAACTTATTCGGAAGGGCGTCGGGATCGCAAATAAACCAAGGAAATATTGTTAGTAGGGAAATGGAAGAAGAAGGAAAAAAAACCGAGACTCCCACCAGAAAGGTTCAAATAATAGGTTATGGTTTTAGGTATATATTAAGTTAAAATTAACAAAATGCTTAACTATAAACAAATTGAGAAAAACAAATAGAGAATCTTACACAAATTTGGAATTAAACATATTTAATTATAATAGAAAAAGCGCAAATAGCCAAAGCTTACTTATTTAAGTCAATTTGGCATTGATTTGATATAATAGACTCTGACATCTGCTATATAAAATATTAGAATCACTTTTTTATAGAAACAGAAAATAAGAAAAATATCGAAATCTACCTTACAAAAGGAAAGAGATCAAGGAGGGATGAATATACCCAATCTAAAAAGTAAACAAATTGCATAGAAAGGATAAATAGCCTCACCCCTGATCCAAGATACCATTGGTATGGAATAGACATATACTGGTTTAGTTTCCTAATGCCACACAAACAGGTAATTTATTAAACCAATCAGCTAATTAAAGTTGTAAAACAGCCTAAAGTAGTGCATAGGCAAAAGAAAAAAATAAAGTAATATAAAGGAAACAGAAAAATATCGATCCCATCAAATAGAAATAAAATTTATGAATTAATCAGAAATTGTATACTGCCCCCAAATAAGGTGGAAATACAACACCCGCTCCTCCAGTGGGATCAAATATGGAAAAGATGGGCTAAATGTAATGATCCCAAAAAGAACAAGCTAATATATATATATATATATATATATATATATATATATATATATATATATATATATATATATATATATATATATATATATATATATATATATATATATATATATTTGCATGACGCCTGGTGGACTGGCGAAAAAGCCTTTCAAAGGAAAATTATTAACGAAAACCCTAAATGTCCACTTTGTAAGACAATGTTTGACAGTAAAAATCATATAATCATTTCATGTGAAAAATAAAAAACCAAATAACGTAACTTAATTAGAGAAATAACCACAAAAGAACGACAAAATGTTATTTAGACGAATTTAACTTATTATGCACAAACATGTTAACAGATAAAATACTATATTACAAAAAAGAATCATTTTATATTACAGGCGATAGAAATGAAAAGATAAAATATATGGATAGAATACAACTATTTTGGTAAAGCCATCGAGAGATGAGCTAGACAGAGAGCACCAATCCCCATGTTTTCAATCACGTCAGTGTGGTTTGAAATTTAAATCCCTCGTAACTGGAATGCATCATGTTAGCTTAATATCACCATCACGTAAAGAGCATCGCGTGGGGAAAGCCACACAGTGAGGTATCGTAAGAGAACCCACTGAGATGTCTACTTTGTTTTCTAAACTAGTATTACTTTGGCCGCCGCCTTACAAATTATGTTTGCAGCATGATCTTTGTTTAAACATATACATAGTCACAGGGCAATACAGGATTCAGGCCACAATATGTAGGCACTCCAAGGAGGGGTCCTATTAGGACCTTGTGACTAAAACACTAAAAAGCATCATATACAAAACGAAACACGCTGAATCAATAAAACCCCTTTATAACAAGTATGAATACTATGGTACCATCAACTACTGAAAGATTATACAACTTTTCTGAAATTTTAATCTTTTCGCTTTGAATATATTTCGGATTAGACAAAACCTTAATAAGGACGCGTATTATTTTTTGGAGACAACAACATTTATAACACAATAATGTGTGGACGAGAAAACCCATAATAAACAACACGTTTTGGAAAACAGGGTGCCACTTCCAAATCTTAACCAGCCAGATGTGTTGGGATGAGGCTAAGATGTTTCAACACAAAGCTTCAAGGACTTGCACATCTTCAGCCGTTGAGGTATGTAAATTTATTAATTTCTAATTATAACTACTGTATCACCACATTTATTTTTTAATCTTTGCTATGTAGCTTTGTTTTACGGAGTATAATGCACATATTTATATTCTCGCTGTCGCCTTTGCAAGGAATTTATATTAGTAATGTAAAGCTACATTTTGATTTTGAGAACTGTTTAAGATGGCAGGATTCTTACCGAGCAGGGTTAGGTTTATTGTTGAACCTGTCATTTTTTAAATATTGTACTGATAATGTAATCTGTATAACTTAACTTGTATAACGTCATTACGTTATTATACCTGTGTCATGTATAGTACACGGTATTGGATATATATTCAGCTGTTTGTGACCGGAGTGTCTGTGTCTGGAATTACCAGAATGATGTCCGGAGTGTTCCTAGATTCTAATATCCGAGGTGTCCGGAGTGTCTAATGTCCAGATGGTCTAATGTTCCGAGTGTTCCGAGTCTTTTGAAGAGTTCCTAGTGTCCGGAATCTGTTGCACGTGTGAAGCTGAATTGTAGCAGCCGTGGAGCTGAAACAAATTTTTCTGACGATGAAGTGTATCTCCGTACGTGTAATTTGTTCGCCATGGGCTAATTTTGGGTCCTTAAAACCCAGTGTATCTTTCTGGACTGTAATGATAAATTTTATATATGTCTCTTTTTTATCACCATATTTTCGCTTTCCTATTGAATGCATTTTACTACATGAGTAAAATTTTACATCGTTTACTACCTGAGTAAACTGGATCCATCATTTCATTGTCAAATCGTTGTCAACCATTCACCACTTGTCTTTGTATTTGCTAAATTAATGAATTTGTATTTTTTCATCATTAAGTCTGTTTGTTCTTATGTTAATCATATCCAATATTTGAATTATATATACACGCACATATTCACAATTAATTGCTCAAGCAAGTCATCCGTTATTAAACATTGTTTTTATATCATCGTCAAAAGTGTTCTGTTGTGAATCCTAAAATCCCATTCGGTTATCTTGTTACAAACAGTTGACCGAAACATTAATTTCTACATTAAGACTTACTAATTAAAATTAAAAATAAATTGAGGCATAAGATAAAATCGCTATAGGAAAGTATCGTTATACATAAACATGTACTGTGTTAATTGTATTGTACTTGTCTAATATACGTTGAAACACTTGTGTATTTTATTATGATTCCCCACGTTGAGTTGGAAACATCGATATGCACATTATACATGTTTTTTATGGTACTTGTCTATGTTGTGTTGCAACACTGGTACAGTATTTATTTTACTGCACTTGGCTATGATGTGTTGGTAAGATCGTGTTATATGGATATGTACAGTATGAATTTTACTGTACCTGTCCATGTTATATTGAAATGATCTGAAAAGACTCATCGTTTTCATCTCTTTCACTGTGTTTGTTCATCTTGTGCTGAAAAGATCGTTATACATGGATCCGTAGAACTATTTTTACTGTACATGTCCATTTTGTTTTGAAAATCCGACATTTAATTTGATCCTTACGGAACGTGTCCAGCAGAGTTTCTACAGAACAGGGGTGAGAATAATAATGATATAGTCAAGCTGTGTTATCAAACTGTGAGTCGAATTTCATAGAAAATGGTGTCAATATCTGATATGAATTCATTGTACATCATAACAATTGGTTAGTCAATATTTTATATTTTCCATCTTGGTAGTTTCAGAATATACAAACAAGCAGCCCTGGGGATAGATACTAAACAAAAACGAATAGCATATATTTATGTGCATATATCCTTTGATAGCAAGTAAAATACAGAATATCCGCGACAAAAATCTAATTATGTCAGAATAATACTAGTTATATAAAATGTAAAAACATATTAGGAAATGCTCTATTATAGTTTTGGTTATTTTCGATAGCTCGCATTTTGTACTGAACATATCGACAGTCAGATTATTGTACTATTTGCAAAAATAAATTTTGCATATGGTTTCTTTTGTACATGTTCTTAATTAATGTACTGATAGAATACTTCAATGAAAGCATAGGACTGCCCCTTCTATTCAGTGCATATTCGATTATATGTAACATAGTTTCCCATTTGAATTATGCAAAATGACCGATATCAACACCAAGTCTGGTATGAGATAACAAATAATAATGTACTGTCATCATCGTCCAACAGACAGGAGATCTTGTAGTTTATATATTTCCTTTGTCAGTCTAATTAAATTTTGTAAGTTTTTAAACGTATCATTTTGAATTGTTTCCTTATAATGTTCACTCTGTATTACAGCATATCATATATATATATATATATATATATATATATATATATATATATATATATATATATATATATATATATATATAAACAATTATATTTCCTCTTGATGGAGTAGACATCTGTTATATAAACGTATCAAATAAGCCGCTGACACAGAAATCGCGTAGCTCTAACACTGAAGGGTTTGTTTAAATATCTTCCGTCATACAGGAGCACACCGCCTGCATATCCGAGCATTGGATATCCAGGGTACCAGGTTATGTTTGAGGCCACTTCTCCATTCCACCATTGAAACACTTGGGATGTCTTATCCCTGCTTTGAAGTCCAATCCAGATCCAAGCGAATGCTATATATATATATATATATATATATATATATATATATATATATATATATATATATATATATATATATAGTTATAGTTATAGATATAGATATTTGTGTGTGTATGTTTCTGTTTAAATTGTACATTGAAGCTTATTAGCATCAGTAACTACTTTTGCTACTCTTGACGCATCTATGCCGTCGTTACTTGCAAAATGCCGTATATGCCAAATCATCTGAATATTACTAAAGTTTGAAAGATACAGGTCCTAAATATCGCTGCCTTCCAATAAAATCAGATAATATCCACCTTTTATCACCTTATTAGCCGTGCAATTTTAATCTCGAACTGAAAAAACGCACCATTTTTCACATGTGTTTGAATCAATGTCATGTTCATCAGCCACATCTGTGGTTGAACACAATTCATTCAAAAGCAGCGACACAAGATTTGATGCCGTCACCGTTGCGTTAGTTTACTTAATCTAACAGTACTTTCTGCGGAATAATCTTCATCAGAACTCGCCCTTCACGAGCTTAACACCAGGGCATTGTGTTCAAATAATGCTCTCTTTTTCTTGTCAATCCGTTCAAAAAAGTGGGCAAACTTCTCTTCTACTCACGAATGTTGTTGCTGTATTAGGTTGGACACTAAAGGAATGTGTCGACTAAATCATATACAATAAATAACTGAACGTCCGTTAAACCTAGTATCATGATTAATTTAAAGGGGAATATGTCAGGTACCTTTTAATAAATCATTTCCTACCTTCATAACTTTAATTAGATTAGATGAATTGTAAAATGTTTTATTAACAGCGACAGTGGTGCGTCGACTCTTCATATATATATATATATATATATATATATATATATATATATATATATATATATATATATATATATATATATATATAATTGTCAATGGTAACTAAATGGAAAGGTACTAATGAAGGTTCGAGGAATCTCATTCTGTGCTGATTTTATTACAAAGAATAATTAATGTTAGTATAATTCTGTGTTGATGTATTCACACTTAATGATAGCATCAACATTATTTGCTGATGTAGTGACAGAAAACAAATGAGTTTTATCACTCTTGCTAATGTAATTACAAAGAAAATATGACGAGTAGCTTTCTGTGCTGATGTCATTACAAAGAAATGATACGATATTATTATCATTATGTATTGTTGTAATTGCAAGGAAAATATATGACAGTATCAGCATTCTATGTTGGTATAACTTCTATGAAAAAATATCATCGTAGCTTTCTGTGTTGATATAATTACAAAATGCATTTGTAGAACTGTAGTTTACAAACTGTCAAGACAGCAACAAAATAAATAAGACAGTACTATCATTATCAGCGTGTAATGTAGTTTATGGAAATACGTACGGATTCTGGTAAATGTACACATAAATTGAATGTCTTCCTTAATGAATTACGACGATATTTCAAATCAATTGGAATAACATAAATACGAAGAAATGTATTAGAATTAATATACAATATCAAACTTAATCCTAGATTTATACTAACTATATTGAATCTTGTTGAGTTCATAATAATACTATTGAATGTTAATGAATTCATAAATTGAGAGTACATAGTTCTCTTTGAGATATTAATACATTTAATATTGTCCATCCGTTGTTAAGTCACTTTTCCGTAGCGTTTAGATTAGATCGACTAAGAGGTATGTCGATATACCTTGATTTAATAAGTTATTATATTCTGAAAACTATTCCCTTGCTCATTTCCCTGCAGTATGGTCCATAGGAACTGGGACAATAATATCGAAACTTATCATGGAAATCATGTTGTTTTCACCCCTGCAGTATACCCTTGAGTACAAAGACGATATTATCATGTACTAGTTATAATATCGTGTCATTTTTCTTCATCTGCAGCTTGGTCTGTTATCTACTAGTACGAAAATATCATAAAGTATTCTGAAAATTATTCCATTTTGTATCAACCTATTGTAAGGTGAACACATTAATGCCATTATAATATTCACTGCTTGTTCCAAGTCCTTTCTGGGATAACAATCATGCTACATCCTTGTAATCTGCATGTAATGTGTTATTAGTTTCTCATAGAACAAAATGTTAAATCAAAACAATTATCAACACTATTCAGCCAGTGTTGAATAGAAATGTCACTTCGAGAGAGGTATAATATTTATTATCCTTTATTTGAGTCTTGTATAATAAATAATTAGACAATTTCTGGCGCTATAACTGTTAAAGCTTTAACACAATTTTTGTCCTTAATGTCCAATAAACTGTTATAATTTACAATAAATTTAAAGTACACTTACTAAGATTACTGAGAAAATCTTAGGAACGGTTTATTACTTGCATATTCCAAGAAATTAAACGTGCTATACCATTGGTGTGTCCATCAAATATGTCAGTAAGGGTTTAAATAAGTATGGAAACAATTAATGAAAACGTAAAGTTTGTAACATCAGTTGTAAAATTAGAAAGAGAAAAAACTGAAAGTCCCCGGTGGAGTTTCAGCTCGCATCTTAAGACCGCGAATGCAGACATAATTATACTTTGCAATATGCATTGATGTTAGTTTGACCGCAAAATGATGCAAGAAAATATAATGTATTATTTCCAATATAGCAAGAGAACGCCACTTCTAAAACTGTCAGCTGATTACTACAGTTTTAGATGGACGCTGGGTAAATGATGATTTTTTTAATATATATCTAAACCCTATTTTTATTATTTGAAGAAAATTAGAAATAATTAGCGATTACGATTAATGTGATCTAAGAGGACTGTATGTCATTTATGGAAACAGTATTATATTCACGCTGCCTTGACTTGAGTAATTGTAATTTTCAAAATGTTACTAAGATAATATGAAGTGATTATCAATTGGACATGCATTGTGTATTAGTTTTGACGGACATATCACTTCACATAGAAAGGACAAGTATGTTGATACCTTGGAACATTTTAATGAAGTCCTGAAATTCCGCTGCATTTTTTATGATGATCAATTTAGCTCCATCTCTTTCACATAAAGCCATTGCATCCGTATAATCCGTTTCGATTTTATAAAGCTTATAGCATATTCCAAGAGTCTTGTTGTATACATAGTCTCCATCACAACACTGTGGCTCTGCAAGGCAGAAAAAGGCAACTTAAAATAATTTCACATTTTCAATGAGCCCTTAATACAGTTAATTTACATTAAGTAAATTTAAAAGTTAATGTCTTCTGTGAATTGAAGCAGAGTAAGTAGTAGAAAGATATGCGTTTTTCTCCACTTACCCCTTTTCGCCCCAAATGAAAAGTCACAGCCTACATCCACTATTACTATGGAAGCGACCTTTTCATTGTGTGCATCAAAGCCCATATGGCTGTATGCGGTAGTGAGCGATACACTCTCGGCAACTCGTAACGAAATATGAAACAGTTCATTTTTTCCGATCCAAGATCAGTTTTATAAATTGATTCGTGACGTTCTCATTCATCCTTGTATTACTCATTTTAAGGATACAACCTGGAGAATATGCATTAATCTTCTCTGCATAGTCTATAGTCCTTGACAACCAATCAGGAAGAGCATTGGCGATGATATACCATGTGGTGATGAACAGGACGCCACAAGATACATGTCCCAATATTTACAAGAATTTATGATTATTCGAGTGAAAGCTTGCCATTTATTACTATTGTCGTGAACATTTGTCATTTACCACTATTTGTGTGAAAAGGTGTTTTTTGTCACTATTTGAGTGAAATCGTTTTACAGGTAAACAAAATCATTTAATCACTATTTGAGTGAAAAGTTCGCCATTGTTTACTGAATCATGTTATCCTTTTGTTTCAACATTTATTAATCTGTTTATATTCTGCGCTTAGGTTTTGTTGAAAGTTCATAATTTCTTTCAATTGCAATTAGTTCCAGTTTGGAACTGTATTATTAATATCAACTATTTTACTCAGTGCGCCTCATTGTGTTAAATATCCAATATTTTGATTTTTGCGCATCAGTTTAGTATAGGGTTTTCGGCCTTTAATAATCTATAAATAACCATCGTATTTTTGTTCTTTTTTAGTGTCTTCATTTTGATTTGACCCCAACCAGGTTCATCTTATTACATAGACATGATCCTCTACCCTATATTATCTTTTTCTATTGGAACATCTGGAGTTATTTATACAGTTTGTCGACGACATGCATTTTCATGCACGTGATGGAGTTGCCGGTGATTATCTACTTTATGATGGGATACAATCGGGCAGGACTCTGTTGTTGGAAATGCATGTGGTCGAATGAGGGTGATCGATGTAACGAGGGTTGTAGAGAGCGAGCATAGGTCCTGGGGTAGGAAATACCCGGGCCACTCATGGTTCTTGTTCAAACACAATTTTTCTTTTATAAAACTAAAGTGTCTTTCTATCCGACACTACCCTTACGGCCCGGCCCCAGGAAATATATCCTCGGTTGTCCCCCATCTTATCGGTGCTGGATACCCTTATAAAAAATCATACAATTCAAACATAAATCAGCAATGTATTAAACAATGTCCTATCTAGAAGTGAGGATCTGCCTTGGTGAACATCAGCTGAAAAGAATAGTAAGCACAAATAAAAACAATCGTGATATCACATCATACCATAGACTTTATCTGGCACAGTTTAATGGGAATGGCCCCGTGTTGTTGACTCAAGCACAGCTTGCTGGGACTAACGCTGCCAAGAACAACAAAGACCGGTGAAATATTTCCATTCCATGCAGTGCTTTCAGCTTTCTTAGCAGTAGCTGTGCTAGTGGACGCAAAAGCTGAGGATTTACCGTCGGTTGAAACTGCATCTAATATGGCATCGAAAAAGGCGATGGGAGGTCGCATGTAAAAGGAAAAGGCCTTTAATTATCTGGAACAGGTCGCATAATACAACCAAACATATATCTTCAATTAACTGGTCGTAGCTGTCTACGCCATTGACCGGTATTGATTCACTTGCGATGGCGACATCATTCAAGCATTTTGAATGTGTTATTATGAGAAGGGAGCTCACTTCGATGGTGGCAAACCGAAACGAAACCGACATCGCCAACTATGATTTAACAACAGAAAGGGCCCTCGCTGGATAGCATACCTGGTAAAATCTCATTATCGTTTGTATTCTGACTCTAGTGAACTTGCACCACCCGCTGGAGTTGTATGCCAAACGTTTTGGACGTTACCTGCCCGGCAGCATGGTGAATTTGTGGTTCTGAGTCGATTTGGTACCAATTAGGATTTGTCTAGTTTACTAGTCATATCGGTTTTCGTATTCATCCAGGTGAAGTTGTGATTTTTGAAGAAGAATCTGGTAAACATTAAATGTCTAATGTTGATATTGAAGTTATTTATGTCAAAATGGAAGGCGCTTTCCCAAACAAATGTGGCTGAGAACACAGAAAATGGTTGAAACAGAGACTTCGGTCTGTCAGTCGCGCTTATGAAAAACTTTCGACGCAGGTGATATTACAGGACGACATCGCTCATTCATCTGAGCCAACACGCGTTGTAAGTTCATTTACAGCATTATTTAAACTGCTGACCTGCACAGAAGAGAAAATAGATGAATCAAAACTAATTGTTCGAATTGTTTTTAATTACGTAATTGATTTTGATAACTTAAATCTCATCGTCTTAATGGGGTGTTATGGATGTAGTCAAGTACTAGCCTTAATGGACACGCAGCCTGCTATGCGACAAATAATGCGTGACGAACCCAACACCACTATTTCAAAACCTTTTACATATGCGGCAGCAATTTCACTGATAGCTCAAGATGAAATTCGTTTTGAGGGAATGTATGTCTAAGGATTCTGACAGCGATGATGTATTTGAAAATGTACAGATGGGAACCTGGACCAACTGTCAGACGACGCTAGTATTCATGATGCTTTTGGCCCACTTGTTGACAAATATGTGCGTCAGAATGGTGTCACTAAACCTAGTATACAACTGAATACAACAATAGTAAACCCTTAATAGAAATTGATAGATGGAACCACCCAGATGTACCAATACCAACCATATATCAGGTAAATGGTATAGCATTTGCACTTGCAAGCTCTTCCAATTAAGTGCGGCACTAGAAAAAATAACACTCCGGGATTGTTTCCTCAGTATCAAAATGGAATTCCGATGTATCGACCCCATTTATATTCAATAGAGAATATTTTAGACCATCGTTGACTCAAATGAGAAGGAAAGACATCTCTACGGAATTATTGTCGGGGCTATGTCCATGGGAACCGGTATATATTCGTATTAATTCAAAGAACTGCTTCAAGCGGAACAAATCAATATCGTCAGCAAACTGAAATTTTTATTATAGAGGAAAATACAACTAGCTCGCTGAATTCGCAACAGGACAATAAAAGTCAGGTAGAAACACTTTTGAGGCATCTATTATAACAGCAACCTGACTATCGATCAAAACAGTTGTAACTGTTTCATAATTTATTCTGAGTTGCCGACAGTACCGTATGCAACCTCATTAGCTTAGCTGCACATATTATATCATTCTCTTGTCTGGTCATTGTGAATAGTTACTGTACCTTGTCATCAGGGACTTAAAAGCGGTGGATAGGGCAAACATCTTACTTACCCACTACTAACTGTCAACAAATGCATGACAATAAATAAGCCGGTCGTAAAGTCTTTAAATGACTGCACACAACGAGATTATGCCGCTAGATAAAAGGACACTTGCGCAAGTAAGCAAGAAAGCATAATCTCGAAAAGAAGATCAGTTTGCAGTAGTATAATTGTTGCTCTGGGTACGTTAGAAAGGAAATGACATGTTTTCAATACTTGATTGTTACATAGAGAACAAGCTATTTACAATCTATTTTCTTTAACAAAAATGTTTCATTCGAATTTATTCCAGCATTTTATCACAATAATGAAAACCAATACGGAATAAGATATCAAATCTCTAACCTATTTTCCACGCTTTCGAATGGAACGAAAGGTCTCAAGAAAAAAGAAAGCTCTTATTCCGTTTCTTCTCGCTGTAGTAGTAAATATGACAATGTTGATCATACACAGCAATACATTATGTATTACCAATAAGACAATAGTTAAAATATACAGATTTCAATGCTATTTCATAAAAACGACAATAATAATAATAATACACACCTTCTAACGTTGTAGCATCAATAAGATAATAATGTTAAGACACAACTTCCAGTGGTGCAATACCAACAGGACAAGGGTGATAATATTCAGCTTTCAGGGTTTTAGACAGTAGTTACAATATACAGCTTTCAGTGCTGAGGTACAAATAAGACAAGGCTGAAAATATAGTTGGTAATAACGGCTTTCAATGCTGTAGTACACTAAGACAATAGCGAAAATATACAAGTTACAATATCATAGTACCAAACAGATAATGAAAATAAAGAAAGGTTTCATTGCTGTACTACCAATTAGACAATAGCTATAAAGTACAAGTTTCAATGCTGTGTACAAACAAAACAGTGGTAATACAAACACATTTTTCAATTTTGTAGCACCAATAAGGCAGTGAGATAATTAAAAACCTTCTTTGCTGTATTACCAAGTAAAATGTTAGCGATAATATAGAACTTTCACTGTTTTTCTTCCAATAATACAATATTGATAATATACAGCTTTCAATTTTGCAGTGCCACCAAGATATTAAGACGATTACATGATAAAAACACAGTTACATGTTGTAGAACCAACACGACAATGGTGATAATAATATATACCACTCAGTCTTAAGTACCAGTATATGGTGATAACATAGTGCTTTCGCTGTTTCGTAGCTGCCATTAGACATAATGTAGAGAAAAGTTCCAGGGAGTTAGATGTTTGTTTCTGTCATGAAGGAGGAATAAAGGAGCTTGCCATCATTACCATTCAAGAATGGAGCTGCAAATGAGCCTTCTCTGATTGAATTCGGGAATAGATGTGCAATGTCGGTCGGTATGTCTTTCAGTATTACTTTTTTAAGACCTAACATTCGTTATTCCACTGCGAAAGTTAAACTTTAAATAATATTTATGTTTAAAAGCATTAACACTGCACATTATCTGCAATGATTTAAATAACATGCAACCGTTAGGGTATTACCGACATAAATTTCAACGTCGTCTTCAAATTTGTATAATAAACACGATATATAAAATAACTTTGCAATCTACTAACAACTCCATGGAATATATTAAAAACCATACACTTCCTTATGAGAATTCAAATGGTTTTGTCAAACAAATTGTTGTACATATATATATTTAATGATCTTTTATATATCATTGTCGCAGAGAAACCGTAATTCATGTTTAAGGAAATGGAATACATAGTCGGTTCATCCTACGACAACGTAAGAGTGTGTATTTATAAATCGTATATCATATTTCGTTCGTCTATATCTTACATACGTGTGTAATATTTCCATCCTTGCTGCATTGCTTGACTAGCAGGGAGACCACGTTTGTATGACTGAGACCCCAAACACATTTCCAACGAAGGGTGATGGAAGAATGAGATACACGACGGATCCCTTGCACAAAGCAAAGAACACTCAGTCAATCGGGAATCATTTTTCTCCCACAATGTCGTAGACGAGTCGATGTTGTTTCCCGAATCAGGGTCCAATTTCCAGGGACTAGAAATATTTGTCGATTTATCTTTAAAGCAAATTAAAGTGTCAATTTTAGAGTATCCGGAAAGAATGATTTTTAAAAATCCGTAAATCAGGATACAAAAAAGTCTTTATTGAAGTTAATGTGGCAAAATATTTAATTTGCTAGCTGTGTTTATGTTTAGTTTCAAAGTCATTTTGAGTGTGATGAAATAGGAAACTTGATTAATACAATTATTGATCAAGGTAATATATAATGATTGTTGACGTAAACATATGTTAAAAGTCGTCTGTTATGCGTGATCAGCAAGATGACCAGGTTTATTTGACCGATATCTGGTCATACCGTTCATGAAACACAGATAATGAAGGAGGGACATGGATTTCAGGCACATATATAACAACAGAATACGCAGACATACGATTCTTTTCTTTCAGATGCTCATAGGTTGTGTGTGAAGCCATGCTTCAGTCCCTATACATTGCTTTAAAAATGTAAAATTGTATGCTGACAAATCTATAATAAAATAAATATTTAAAATCGTACTTAAGGTTTCTAGCAGCTTCGTTACAATTGTATCGACGACCGCGATACAAACGAGTAACGATGGTAAGGGAAATACATAAACGTCTTGACCCACAATGCCACAGTGCTCATGCAACTATAGTCTTCCTACAATCTGTCCGATATCAAGGTCCTGAATCTGTTGAATATTCCTTGTTCTTCTAAATTACATTTTATATAAGAAACGAAGTGTCGATAATAAAAGTTTACCATACATGTACATATCGGTCTTGCATCATGGTAATAAATGTAATAAATATAATAACAAAGGGATATTTTGACTAGCATCCGCCCCAGCTATCATTCAATATAAACGCTAAACAAATATGTATTAATTGCCTGTCTAATAAAACAAAACAGTTAAACTTTAACATTCAGCACTGACAAGCTGTTTGATAGAGATATAATCATTCGCATATTTTAAATCAACACGATTAGGGTACAGAAGAACAATATAAGAAACAAAATGTAATACGTATTTAAATGTTAACTTAAATAATATTCAATACTACAGAAAGCAACCTTTTAGAAAATATGTTGGGTTTACACATTGCAATACCAATCAGTAAGTAAGAAAAGTGAAGATGGTATAAAAACTATAACAAATACATGATCGTTTATAGAGACAGAGGGTTTATTGATTTTAATATTATATATAAATTATATATCAAGTAATAACCAAGTTAATTCCTAACCACGTGGGGAAACATAACTAACAGTAGAGGTAGGAAAGCCAATATAATTCATTGATATAAATTTCCTGCAGCAAGTCTGGAATAGATGTTTGAAGACAATGGCGTGAGATTACTCATATCCTTTTTTTTTTTGGGGGGGGGGGGCACCAGACTGATGCCCCCTACTTAGCCAAAGAGTAAATGTTTTCATGTGTTACTGATTTCCCCCGATATGTTGCAATGTGTTTTTGTATAATATAATTTTGTTAAAATCTTTAATGAATTTTTGACGGGGTATTTTAAACTCCCTAGTGTATTCTATAGGTTTGTTCTCCTGAGTAGGTTTTTATCACCTCGCTTGGAGACGCGCTCCTATTTTATATTATGTGACACTGGCTATGTCCCATGTCTGCTCTAGGTGTTTATGCTATATTTTTGTTTGTGCTATAAATGTTTTCGTGTAGAGATACCCTTATTTCGTATCATACCAAACTGTCTTATGATCCTCATAAACGGATCTTAGAAATTTATTCAAAAATTAATTTAATACATTTTGGAATTTAGGCGAAGTGGCGGTGCGTTACATTTAATTCAAAAGAAAATACTGTTAGTGTTTTGATGTGTGCTATATATGAGTCGCTCGTCGCTGATTTTGTATAAATTTATCCCAATTCGAGAGAGCTCCGTAGTTTCTTTAATATTTTTTACTTCACTCCCTAGAATGGGTTACTTCTATTTAGTTATTTATTTCCGAAATCAAAAGTCTTCCAGAATATGATTTTATAAAATAAATAAAAAAATAAGGGGGAGGAGAGAGCCTGCCGGTGCAAGTGCAGGTCCTTGTAAGGTAACTATCCCATGGATAGTTTTCATTGCACTCGCCCCTCCGCCTTAAGTCCCAATAACTATCACTTGACCAAAGGCCATCATTGTTTTTATAATGTAACTACTAATTTCATACAATGTTTTTTGTGTGAATTTGCCATCTAAATATAGAATATTTTGTTTCACTTACACATTAGTTTTCTGAATTTCATTTATAATTTTTATACAGTCTTCAAGTGTTTTTTTGTGTACATTCTAACATAACATGAGTTTTACAAAAAGGTCCTATTTTGCACAGGGGATATTTTGGCTGTATTCGGACCATACGCCGTCTCACTGCAGCCTCTCCTGTCAACCATGCATTATGCATGTATTTGAAGCAGAGGCTTTGAATTTTCAGCGATCCTAATTTTTTCCAATTACCTCATGCCCTATCCCAATTAACATATATATTTTCTTTTTGTTAGATTTTCTTCTTTTTCTCATAGTTCCTATTTGTCTCTATATTTTAAAATTAGCTCTTTAGTACTCCTATATTTCCTTGGGATTTCTAACTGTTTAATTAATTTATTATTTTTGTAAATGTCGTTTTTATTTCTCATTCAGAATCCATAACGGTATATGTAGATACCATCCCATGGACTCTCAGGCTCTGCTCTTATTCTCTTAAATCTATTCAACATAGGGGCCCCGAGTAGCCGAGTGGTCTAAACCGCTCTCCGTTACGGATCACTGCCATCTCACATCTGTCTACGTGGGTTCGAGTCTCGGATTCGGCCAATGCGGGTACGTGAGAAAGCTTGCCAGTAGCTTTTCGAGGGTCGGTGGTTCTTTCTGGGGCTTTCCCGGGTTTTTCTTCCACCATTAATACTGGCCGCCATGTATAGCCAGCCTATCGTTTGCTGAAAAATTGCGTTAAACCCTACAACAATAACAACAACAACTATTTAAAATATTTGCTACTTTTATTCAAATGGGGCTGTGGGTCCTACCCCCCCCCCTTCTTTAGCCTTATACAATATTACTTTCCTTATATAATGAAGCTTAAAATTCCATATGTAGTCTAGTATAGTTTAATCTATTATTTCTAAAATTTTATTACTTATATCAATAGATTTTAAAATATAATTCATATGTACATACATATACGTTTTCGCTACGAGCGTTCTTTCCATTACATATGACGGCGTTAGAGCCCAGGTTTTCACATTTAGTTCAATTGCTTCTTTTATCTTTTTACAGTTTTCTTTCTCTGCATTTTCTCCAAAATAAACCCCTAGCGCTTTAACCTGCTTTTTAATTAGATGTGGGGGCAACCCCGAGTGATTGCCTTTCCAGTTTCCTATTTTAAGTATCTCAGTTTTTTCATGATTAATTCGTGATCCTGAGGCGTTACTAAACTTTTCAAATTCTTTAGTCAGGTGCTTAAAGAAATTAGCATCATTTATACATTTATTGCAATCATCAGCATGTTGTAACATTTTGACTTCTTCTTTTATGTTCGGTATTTTTATACCTTCAATATCTTTGTTTAGCTGGATACTTTTATTTAGAATTTCAATGGCTATTACGTATAATAGCATAGACAGTGGGCATCCCTTCCTCACTGATCGTTTAATTTCGAATTTACCTGTTTTGGCTCCATTTACCTGTACTCTTGAAGTTATTTTGATGTACAGGATTTTAGTCCATTATTGGAAGTTATTTCCAAAACCAAATTATTCTAGCACTTTTTGTAAATAGTTATGTTCTAATCTGTCAAAAGCCTTTTCTTGGTCAAAAAGTACCATGGCAGCGTTTTGTCCGGTATCGTTTATGTGTTCTATAATACTTCTAATACTTAAAATATTATGTTGTACATCCCTCCCTTTTGGTCCACACGTTTGATTTAGATTTAGTTTATTTCCCATTCCTTTTTTATCCTATTTGGTACAATTTTACTAAGTATTTTGTAGTCAGTAGTTAAGAGGGAGATGGGCCTCCAGTTTTTAAGCTCTTTCCTATCACCCTTCCCTTTGTATATTAGTGTTATTATTCCCTCCCTCATAGTCTGTCATAGCATCATTTCGTAATAATATGTTGTTATATAACCATTCTAGGATTGGCGACAGCTCACCGCATAATTTCATATAGAAATTCGTGCTGAGCCCATCTCCTCCTGGAGATTTCCCTTTTGTAAGGTCCCGGATACTTTCTTTTATTTCATCTTGTGAGATAAATCCATCACATAAGACTTTATGTTCTGACGGGATTTTCTCACATTCAATATCTTTTAAATAATCGTCTATTTCTTTCTCTTCTATTTTTTTGTGATGTGTATAGTTGTGTATAATAATCCTCTATATGCTTTAAAATATAATGTTTATCAACTGGTGTTTTGTCTCCATTGGTATTTAAAGCATCCATCACTTTCTCCCCTCCTCTTCTGATTTCCTCTCGCTTGTATAGCCGTCTCGCTTTCTTATATATCTGTATAAACTTTCCAGCTCTTATTTCTTTACCCCTTATTTTTTCCTCTTCTATAATCTATCTTTGCGTTTGTTTTCGAATTCTATTGAATTATCTTTTTAAGTTGCTATTCGATGGCCTCTTTTTCTAATTTTAGTTTCATGATCCTTGTTTGTGCAAATCTGATTGCTATATTTTTTATTTTAATTTTCAAATCATCCCACTAATTGGTATTTCCATATTCTATCATATTATTTATTAAATTTTTTAATCTCTAAGATAAAATTGGGATTCTCTAGCATTTTGCTTTTAGCTTTCAAGTCCCTTTTCCCCATTTGTTTTCATTTGGCACAGTTATTTTCATATATATCAATTTGTCATCTGAGATCCCACTGCGGGTCCGAGATTGTAGAATTAGCCCGACGTGCCTCGCTACGTGTCGTAAAAGGCGACTAAGTAGAGGCAACCTGTTTGCCGTAGGTTGCGTCCAGTGTTGGGGGAGGAAAGGATCCTGGTAGTTGAGCAGAGGCTTTCCGATGCAATACACTACTTTGGCCTCTACTTCTCTTAGACGGGTGGTCGGGATGGACCCGGTCTCGACAAACCGGCTGGTCACGCCGAGCCCTAGGAAGTCGTTATTTACTCTCTCACCTACCTTATCTTTCTCCTTGTATCTCTCTTGATACCACCGTTGCCCCTATATTTTATTCCTTTATCCTTCCCTTTCCCAAGCCTTAGAAGACTTCCTAGAAGGCAGTGGCTTAACGGGTCAATCGGGAGGTAATTTTATCGGCCCTAGAAATTGGCGACTTCAGGGTCAACCAAATATAATTTTATCAACTGAGTATGGCATCTGTGTATCCCTGGCACTTGAAAAGTGTCCCCTTGTTGGGCTCCTTGGTGGGTGGGGAGCACGGGTGCTGAATTTCAATTACGCCCAGATGGAAACTTCCAAAAAAATCAAAATAAACGATCCAAAACTCTATCTGACTCAGATGACGAACCATGTAGAGTGGAGTCATTTCCACGCTTCATGGTCATACAGTCAAAAGATGCCACGAAACTGCTTACCTCACTCTCTCCGTTTGTGATCGAGAAAACAATTACAGGTTTGATTGGAACACCAAAGAGTGTCAAAAAATGAAATCGGGTAGCCTTCTTGTGGAGTGTGAACGACGAGGTCAGACAGACAATATCAAGAAAATAAAAACTTTCTTCGATATTCCAGTGACCTCATTCGCTCACACCACACTGAATACGTCCAAAGGCGTGATTCGCTGTCGTGACTTGGCTGGAGTCACCGACGCTGATATCATTGAAGGAATGAAGGGTGAAGGTGTCACTGCAGTCCGACGAATACGTATTAAACGTAATAACAATCTGCAGGACACCAACACCATTGTACTAACCTTCAACAGGCCAACTGTACCAAAGTGGTAAAAGTTGGCTTTTTGCAAGTAAAGGTAGAGATTTACATTCCAAACCCCCTTCGGTGTTATAAGTGACAAAAATACGGCTATCACGTAGACCGCTGATCAAACAGCCAAATATGTGGCCGATGCGGAGAGAATGCTCATCAGGAATCTGATTGTAGAGCAACTGCGCATTGTGTCAACTGTGGAAAAGAGCACCACGCAAATTCCAAGGATTGCGATACCTGGAAACAGGAGAAGGAAATTCAGAGGGTAAAATGCACAAATAATATTCCCTATCCAGAAGCCAGAAAACTTGTACAGTCGAAAACAGCCCATCCTGGCCCATCCTTCTCAACTGTAGTGAAGAGCAATCCTAACACAACGAGGGACGCTCAAACACAAACAGAAGCACCCGATTCAACACCAAATTCAAACACCCCCTCCCATTACCAAGCACAGAAAAACACGGCATCTACCCAGACTACATTTAATAATACCCAACCACCGAAATCAACAAAAAGTAAAAAATCTCACGGAAATAGACAACAAAAGGGTCAGATGACCCCCATCAAACTATGTAACAGATTTGGAGACATTGAGAGCATGGATGCAGAAGAATCTGCTCTATGCGCTCAAGGTAGCTCCAGACCTAACAACAAAAAGTTCACCCCGTACTTCCTCCAGAGAAATAACCAGATTGCCTCCGCGAAAGGTCTAACTAGGTCCAGAATCTCCAATATAAACTTATAATGAAGAACACCATCATACAGTGGAACTGTAGAGGACTTGAAGCCAGCTATCACGATATTCTTCTGCTTACAAACGAACATGATCCTGCAGTACCATGTCTTCAGGAGACATTTTTGAAACATACGGAGAACATCACACTTAAAAACTACTCCCTGTTTAACACCTACTTACAGAATAATGACAGGGCCTCAGAAGGAGTCTCTGTTGTTGTGAACAACAGAGCCCCTCATTGCTTCATCCATTTAAACACCAATTTACAAGTAATTGCTGTAAGCGTCACTCTACATCGAGTGATTACATTTTGCTCTATTTATTTACCACTAAACACTAACCTAGTACCAAACGAACTCGACAATCTTGTTCAACAGCTTCCCGTACCCTTTGTTTTACTCGGGGATTTTAATGCCCATAACATTTTATGGGGATCAAATCATATAAGTAACAGAGGTCACAAAGTCGAAGACTTTATTTCTAGACACGATCTGTGTCTATATAACTCCAAAACACCGACATATTTACACCCAGGCACGGGTACATACACATACATCGATTTGACAATTTGTTCTCCTTCGCTGCTTTTGGACTATGAATGGAAGGTCGCTGATGACCTTCACAGCAGCGACCACTTTCCAATCTCCCTTGTAGATCTTAACTCTATAATTGATGAAGTAATTACACAATGGAATTTAAAGAAGGCCGACTGGGCCAAGTTTGAAACACTAGGCTGAATGAGGATACAATTTTCAATGTTAACGACCCCATTCAGCATTTTACATCTATTTTAACCGACATTGCAGAAGAATCTATCCCCAAGTCCTCAACAAACTGTAAAAGAACCCTAAAACCTTGGCTCACTAAGGAATCTAAGGAAGCCATACAACAACGCCGAGAAGCATTGAAAAAATTTAACAATCATCCGACGCCCGAGAATTTAAGCAAATATCGTATTCTCTGGGCCAAAGCTCGCCGCACAATCAAAGAAAGTAAACGAGCATCACGGAAGCAATATATTTCCTCTTTAAACTCTCGTTCCTCAATTAAGAAAGTTTGGGACAGGATCCGCAATATAAACGGAAAGAGAAAACACAATTCTTTCCGACATCTGAAACTAAACAATAACAATTTTAGCTCAAAACGTGACATAGCAAATGTTCTTGCTGATACATTCTCTAAAAATTCCTCATCATCTAATTATTCCGAAGCCTTCCAAAACTTGAAAACTCAAAAAGAAAAGTCACGTTTAAAATTCACATCCAACAACTCGGAAAGTTACAACCAACTGTTTTTACAATCAGAACTTACGGAGGCTTTAGACAAGGCCCATGATACATCCGCTGGGCCTGACGAAATACATTACCAGTTTTCAAAACATCTTCCATAATCATCTTTAACATCTCTTTTGAAACTCTTCAATGATTTATGGATTACTGGTAATCTACCTAAGATATGGAAAGAAGCAACAATAATTCCAGTTCCCAAACCCGGTAAAGATAGCGAAGATCCTACCAACTATCGACCTATTGCACTCACACGCTGCATATGCAAAACAATGTAACGAATGATCAATTCTCGGCTTGTATGGTACCTGGAAACTAACAATTTAATATCTCCTTTCCAAAGTGGCTTTCGTTATGGACGGAGCACCAACGATCATCTGGTTAGACTAGAAACATTCATTCGCGATGCATTTATCAAGAAAGATCATTTAGTAGCGGTTTTCTTTGATTTAGAAAAGGCCTATGACACAACATGGAAGTACGGGATACTAAAAGACCTGCACGATCTAGGTCTAAAAGGCCGTCTGCCCTCTTTCATATCCAACTTCCTCTCAGACAGAGAATGCAAGGTACGTGTGGGCTCTACTCTCTCAGATTTGGAAGAGCAAGAGATGGGTGTGCCCCAGGGCAGTATTTTATCTGTGACGCTTTTCAATATCAAAATTAATAACATCACCAAGTGTTTGACTCCTGGTGTGGATTGCTCACTATATGTTGATGATTTTCTCATATGTTATCGATCAAAGCACATGCATACAAATGAAAGACAACTACAGCAAAATACAAAAACAAGATTCAAAATTAGGCTAGTACGAGCGGCTTCAAATTCTCAAAATCAAAAACAGTATGCATGCACTTCTGTCAGTTACGACGACACCACGAAGAACCTAAACTCACGCTGGACAGAACACTTATTCCAGTTGTTGAAGAAACAAATCTTTTAGGTATTATCTTTGACAGAAAACTGACTTTTATTCCACACCTAAAGAACTTGAAAGCTAAATGCTTAAAAGCACTTGACCTACTTAAAGTGGTAGCGCACACTGACTGGGGTGCTGATAAAAAAAGTCATACTCAGTTTATATAGAACGTTTATACGGTCCAAGCTCGACTATGGTTGCGTTGTGTATGGTTCAGCCAGAAAATCATATTTGAAAATACTTGACCCAATTCATCATCATGGAATAAGACTGGCTCTGGGAGCATTTAAAACATCCCCTTGTGAAAGCCTACTAGCTGAAGCGAATGAACCACCGTAATCGCATCGTAGAGAAATACTTTCCGCATAGTATCCTCTCAAATTAAAATCAAACCCTCAGAATCCTGCTTTTTCGGCTGTTTTTCAACCCAAATACAAAACCTTATACGAAAACAAACCAAAAACCATACCTTCCTTTGGCATTAGAATATGATCCAGCCTTGACAGTTCAAAAACTGATCTTTCTACAATTCAGAAAACGTCCATGTCCGAAACACCACCCTGGCTACTTAAACAACCAAAAGTACTTTTTACGCTACACGATGGAAAAACATCAGAGACAAACCCTTCCGTCTTCCACAACTGTTATCAAGAACTTCTCACCGAATATAAAAAACTACACAAGCATTTATACCGACGGCTCAAAGGATGAGGAAAAGGCTGCTGCAGCCTTTGTTTGTGGAAATCACACAACGCAAGTTCGCTTACCAAATGGAACATCATTTTTTTCAGCCGAAATCAGAGCAATAGACCTTGCGCTGCAACATATAGCAAGCAAACGTATTTTAAACAGTATCATCTTCTCGTACTCACTATCAGTACTTCAGTCACTATACAATAGAAAACTGAGGAATCCATTATTGAAAAACATACTCGTCAAAAATACCTAGATGAGTGTCTCCCACGATATAATATACTGTTGGTTACCTAGCCATATTGGTATTAAAGGTAACGAAAAAGCTGATCGCGCTGCTAAAATGGCCCTTACTCTAGAACCATCTGATTTTAAAATACCGTATACTGATTTTAAACCTAGTATCAGAAAGTCCTTACGGTAGAAGTGGCAGGCATCAAGGAATGATGCTGTAAATAACAAACTTCATGCAATCAAACCAACTCTAGGAGAATGGACTCCATCCTACAGAACTATTCGTAGGGAGGAGATAGTCATTGCAAGAATCCGAATTGGTCATACTTATATCACCCACACCAATATACTAAAAGGTGAAGACCCACCAGAGTGCGTTTCTTGGAATGAACCATTCACTGTGAAGCACTTTATGATAGAGTGTTTTGACCTGCAACCTACGCGCGATCGTTATTACATTGTGCATGACATGAAAGAACTTTTTGATACCATAAACATCACTCGTATTATTTAGTTCCTGAAAGCCGTAAATATTTACTCTGAACTCTGACTTTTATGCTATCACCTTGTGCAGTTTTATGCAATATATATAACGTCCCATTTTAATACCTTTTCATATTTTTTTATTGACATAGAACATTTACATCTCCCGTTGATCGGGAAGCTTTATTTTGAACCGTTACCATCTTACTGTTTTTAATTTCAACCATTTCTTCTTTTATATCGCTGGTCGATATAGGACCTTTTATAATTTTTTTAAAAGATTATACAAATAACATTTTGTTTGGCACTAAATAGCCTAACAGTGCTGATGCGCCGTTAAAAAATCAATCAATCAATCAATCAATCAATTAATCAATCAATCAATTGTGATCTGAGATTTTAAAATATATTAGTTTTGCTTCTTTATACTTATTTTCTTTGTAGTTAGTACATAGAAATTTATCTTTCCTACTCCCTTTATTTTGTTTGCATTCAAAAGAATATTTTTTTCTTAATAAATTTAATTTACGATATATATCCATAAGTTTATGAGCATTAACAAAGTCTCTCAATAATAGTTTGCAATTTAGGTCATTAGTGGTTAACTTCCCTTTTCTGTCTATATTTTCTCCTACCCAATTTTAGTCTCCCCCCTATTATTACATTTTCCATGTTATGTTGTGCTAAATATTTAGATAGATTTTTTTAAATAAAGCTATGTTTTTTTATAGTGTTTTGCTGGTACATAAATATTAATGAAATGTATTTTTCCAAATCTTATATGAATTATCCTTCCTTTAAAGTCCATCCCCTCATTTACCCTTTCCAAATTATAACCCCATTTAAGTAACTCTCACAATATGCTTTTATCTCATCAGTAAACCCATTGTGAGTTTCCTAAAGAACAAAATGCCATATTCTAGGTTTGGACTAAATTTGGCAATTTTTTCCTTGTTTATTCCATTTACATTAATTGATAAGACTTGGAAGTTCATTCCGTCCATTTTTCAATTCACCAGGGTGTCACATTATGGGTTTTCTATTTTAATTTGTATGTGATTTGGTTTTGGTTTGGTTATTATATTTTTATTTGAACATTTCAGGTTGGGTACTAGACCCCCTCTCCCCCATGGTGCTGTTTGTGTCGTCCGGTGACGTTTCTATTGTCTCACTTTCCGTCTGGTTTGTGGTGTTTTCCGTTATTTCAGTCTCTTGGTTTGTTGTCTCAGTCCTTATCGTGCTCGTCGTCTCTTCCATGCTCTCATATTCAGATTCTGTCTGTGTATTTCTTTCATCGTCTTCATCGTCTTCATTGTTTCCATTTCATTCTCTGTTCCGCTTTCGTCACTTGCTGTTTCCCTCTTTTTCTTTTGTGCCTGGTTTGTTTTCCTTACTTCCTGTTCTTCGTATGATTTTATATCTGTCTTTTCTATTTCTTTTTCATCTTCTTTTCCTGGGGCGATTCTATCCCACTTTCAGCCTTTCTTTTCTGGCTGTGTCTTCTTGGAATTGGAGTAGATGTCAGTGGTGTTAAGGGTTCTACAGCGGTTAGGTCTTTTTCTTCTTCTTCCTGTATTTCTTCATGTTCTAATCCTTTGAATCCATTTTTTACCGTGATCCCTTCCTTCGCTGGTGTTGCTGTTGTCCCTGTTCTTTTTGGACTTAAAATATGTTGCCACTCTGGGATTGATGGTAAATCTTGAATTTCTTTTACGTCAATTTCCGGAAGCGTTGTGTCTGTTTCTTTTTCTTCGTTTCCTTTTATTCTTCCCTTATTTGTTTTATCATATCCATAATTTCTTTCTGTTGTTAAAAAGTTGTTGTTGTTTTTGTTGTTGTTGTTGTTGTTGTTGTGTCAAGTTTCGAGAAGTGTTCTTGGGTGATGCTGCCTTACTGGCGTAGGTATTTGTTTCTATAGTTTTATTAACTTGTGGTCCCTGGTCTGGGCAGCGTCGTGGCCCGTGGCCGGTCTGCTGGCATCTGGGACAACTTCTGTCATTCTCAGATCCCTTATACCAGGTTTTAAGCTTGAAACCTAGTACATAAAAGAAAATCGGGATTTTCTTTGCATCTTCTTTGTTTACGTATATTGTTCTGTTGCCTGATTTTATTGGAGCAAAGCCCCACACCGTCGCAATCTTGTGGGTTACTATTTTCACCATGAATGTTTTCTCTAACTTCTGTTTTAGTTCTTCATTATTCACTTCTAATGGAAGCCCCATTACTTGGGTTTCCGTGAGCTTCGGCTCTATGTGTCTGATGAAGGGTTCAGTGAACGTCACTTTAACTTGTATCCCCTTTATTTCCATTTCACCAGAGTCCTGTAGGGGTATTTGGTCCTAAGTGTATATGACATACTTTTTTATTCCTGCGTGTTGTAGTCCGTCAATTTCCCCTAAGTTGACTCCCATTGTATGCAGTGCCGTTAATACTTCTGCCTGTTTGGGCGCTGTGGGTACCATTCCAAAATCTAAGGTCTGGCAACCTGCTGGATTGCTAATAATAAGCTTGTTTTCTTCTACTCTTGTATGGAAAAAAGTTCCAAAGCTTTGATCCTTTCTGAGCTGTGTTTACTGGCACGGTATCTGTATCCATTGTTTCGAATTGTAATTGTAATGTGAACAGATTTCACTAAGGTGGGTCTCACACCACTATTATATGGATAGCTACAAATCTATATGTTTTTGAAGATTATGGAGGAGGTGATACCAATCAATAGGGATTATCAAAATGTTATTTAAATAGTTATTGATACAAATTACATATTTTACGTAGGCAAAACAATTCATATATATGAAAAATTCAGAAATCTAGGATACCTACTAGCACGAAACTGGGTGCTATCACGCAAAAAAGTTTGTAGAAAATACTAAACGTATAATGCAAACAAAATGTGAATAAATATAAATATCTCACACGATAACTCTTATCCTTTGCTCCCACTTGCTTGCTTACGCGGCATTGTACTGTGCTGTGCTGTACTGTACTGTACTACTACAATGCCGTGAGATTACTCATATCGGCCTTGAAATCATTCCAATTGTAAAACAAACTGACCTAACAAAAAACAATTTGTTTAGATTTGTGCTTATTTTTGTTGTTAGTTTGGGTTTTTTATGTCCTATATGGGGTTTCTGCTTGGTTTAAAGATCTGTACATTTTTCCAGAAGTAACAAATTCCATCAACGTAGCTAAAATTGACAATAAAGTATATTTAAGGAAACTACATATTGAATTCCTAAATACCTAGTTATAGAAAATAGTATTATGTAATGGATATTTGGCAGCAGAGTCAAAGATAAACATGTTTTTGTCAATTTCCAGTTTTCATTAGAAGGAGGAGAGGTATGATCGATTACCGGAGGCAAGCGTACCTGCTATCAGGCTTTCAGAAAAAAAGATATCGACAGGTAAAACATAAATTTTTGGCCTTAACAGATGAGAAGTAATATTGCGATTGCAGAGTGAAATAAGGCAATTTATTTGTATTCCTCCACAACATACTGGTGTCTAGGCTTAACGCTTGTAGAAGACGACTAGCCAAACCATTGCTGCCTTGTAGAGAAAAAGAAAATCTTCAAATGAAAGGAGCCGTCTGGATGGCTTGTCTTAACATTACCTCTTCATTTGTATACAGCGTCATTAGCTGACCAGTTGATTGTTAAGATGCTAAATACTATTGATTGTCAAGGAAACGTTTCTAGATGGCTTCTCAATATGATATTGTTTCACAAAGCATGCCCTTCAAAGTATAACATTTTGAAATATGATCCTAATTCCCTCACCTCATGTTTCCTACCTTCAGTTTTTGTAACACGAAGAAGAAAATATTTCAGAATATTGTGAAAATAAATTTTCATTTCATAGCTTATCTCATCGTCTACTGATTTTCGACGAATGCAGACTCACATACTGACGAGTTTAATCATAAAAATAATAATATAAAATAAATTATTATATCGTTTAATAAATCTCCTTTTCAAATACCTATATTAACTAATTTAAGGAGAAATTCATATTCGTATTGTAATGCTGATTCCCCTGCGGGTCCGGGGTTGTAGAATTGGCCCGATGTGCCTCGCTACGTGTCGTAACAGGCGACTAAGTAGAGGCAACCTGTTTGCCGTGGGTTGCGTCCCGTGTCGGAGGAGGAAAGGATCCTGGTAGTTGAGCAGAGGCTTTCCCTGCAACACACTACTTTGGCCTCTACTTCTCTTAGACGGGTGGTCGGGATGGGCCCGGTTCCGACAAATCGGCTGGTCAAGCCGAGCCCTAGGAGGCCTTTATTTACTCTCTCACCTTCTTTATCTGTCTCCTTGTATCTCTCTTGATACCACCGTTGCCCCTAAATTCTCTTCCTTTATCTTTCCCTTTTCCAAGTCTTAGAAGACTTCCTAGAAGGCGGTGGCTTAACGGGTCAATCGGGGGGTAATTTTACCGACCTTAGAAATTGGCGACTTCAGGGTCATTCAAAGGTAATTTTATCAACTGAGTATGGCATCTGTGTATCCCTGACACTTGAAAAGTGTCCCCTTGTTGGGCTCCTTGGTGGATGGGGAGCACGGGTGCTGAATTTTTAATCTAGCCAAAATGGATATTTCCAAAAAAAATCAAAATAAACGTACCAAAACTTTATCTGACTCGGACGACGAACCATGTAGTGTGGACACATTTCCACGCTTCATGGTAATACAATCTAAAGATGCCGCAAAATCCCTTGCTTCACTCTCTCCGTTTGTGATTAAGAAAACAATTACAGGTTTGATTGGTACGCCAAAGAGCGTCAAAAAAATGAAATCGGGTTCCCTTCTCGTGGAATGTGAGCGACGAGGTCAGTCAGACAATATCGGGAAAATCAAAACTTTCTTCGATATTCCAGTGACCTCATTCGCTCACACCACACTGAATACGTCCAAAGGCGTGATTCGCTGTCGTGACTTGGCTGGAGTCACCGACGCAGATATCATCGAAGGAATGAAAGATGAAGGTGTCACTGCAGTCCGTCGAATACGTATCAAACGTAATAATAACCTGCAGGACACCAACACCATTGTACTCACCTTCAACAAGCCAACTGTACCCAAAGTGGTCAAAGTTGGCTTCTTGCAAGTGAAGGTTGACATCTACATTCCAAACCCCCTTCGATGTTACAAATGTCAAAAATACGGTCATCACGAAGACCGCTGCTCTAAAACCCAAATATGTGGCCGATGCGGAGAAAATTCTCATCAGGAAGCTGACTGTAGAGCAACTCCGCATTGTGTCAACTGTGGAAAAGAGCACCACGCAAATTCCAAGGATTGCGATACCTGGAAACAGGAGAAGGAAATTCAGAGGGTAAAATACACAAATAATATTCCCTATCCAGAAGCCAGAAAACTTGTACAGGCGAAAACAGCCCATCCTGGCCCATCCTTCTCCACTGTAGTGAAGAGCAATCCTAAAACAACGAAGGACGCTCAAACACAAACAGAAGCACCCGATTCAACACCAAGCTCAAACACCCCTCATTACCAATCACAGAGAAACACGGCATCTACACAAACTACATTCAGCAATACCCAACAAACTAAATCACCAAAAAACAAAAATAAATCTCATGGAAACAGGCAACAAAAGGGGTCAGATGACCCCATCAAACTTTATAACAGGTTTGGAGACATCGAGAGCATGGATGCAGAAGAATCTGCTCCATGCGCTCAAGGGAACTCCAGACCTACAAACAAAAAATTCACCTCCGTACTTCCTCCAGAGAAATAACAAAACAAATTCCCTCTGCGAAAGGTCTAACCTAGCTCCACAATCTTTAATTTAAATTTATAATGAAAAACACTATCATACAATGGAATTGTCGAGGACTTAAAGCAAATTACAATGATCTTCTCCTGCTTTTAAACGAAAATGATCCTGCGGTACTATGCCTTCAAGAAACCTTCTTGAAAGATACGGACAACATCACATTTAAAAACTACTCCCTGTTTAACACCTGCTCTCCAAATGTTGATAGGGCATCAGGAGGAGTTTCTGTTATTGTGAACAACAGAGCTCCTCATAGTTTCATTCCTTTAAACACCAATTTACAAGCCATTGCTGTAAGCGTCACTCTACATCGAGTGATTACATTTTGCTCTATTTATTTACCACCAAACACTAACCTAGTACCAAACGAACTCGATAATCTTGTTCAACAGCTTCCCGCACCCTTTGTTTTACTCGGAGATTTTAATGCCCATAACATTTTATGGGGATCGAATCATGTAAGTGACAGAGGTCACAAAGTTGAAGACTTTATTTCTAGACACGATCTGTGTCTATATAATACCAAAACACCTACATATTTACACCCAGGCACGGGTACATACACAAGCATCGATTTGACAATTTGTTCTCCTTCGCTGCTTTTGGACTATGAATGGAAGGTCGCTGATGACCTTCACAGCAGCGATCACTTCCCAATCTCCCTTGTAAATCATAACTCTACAATTGATGAAGTAATTCCACAATGGAATTTAAAGAAGGCCGACTGGGCCAAATTCGAAACACTCTGTAAAACCAGGCTGAATGAGGATACAATTTTCAATGTTAACGACCCCATTCAGCATTTTACATCTATTTTAACCGACATTGCAGAAGAATCTATCCCCAAGTCCTCAGTAAACTGTAAAAGAACCCTAAAACCTTGGCTCACTAAGGAATGTAAGGAAGCCATACGGCAACGCCGAGAAGCCTTGAAAAAATTTAACAATCATCCGACGCCCGAGAATTTAAGTAAATATCGTATTCTCCGGGCCAAAGCTCGCCGCACAATCAAAGAAAGTAAACGAGCATCACGGAAGCAATATATTTCCTCTTTAAACTCTCGTTCCTCAATTAAGAAAGTTTGGGACACGATCCGAAAAATAAACGGAAAGAGAAAACACAATTCTTTCCGACATCTAAAAGTGAACAATAACAATCTTAGCTCAAAACGTGACATAGCAAATGTTCTTGCTGATACATTCTCTAAAAATTCGTCATCATCTAATTATTCCGAAGCCTTCCAAAAATTGAAAACTCAAAAAGAAAAGTCACGTTTAAAATTCACATCCAACAACTCGGAAAGCTACAACCAGCTGTTTTCACTATCAGAACTTATGGAGGCTTTAGACAAGGCCCATGATACTTCCGCTGGGCCTGACAAAATACATTACCAGTTTTTGAAACATCTTCCAGAATCATCTTTAACATCTCTTTTAAAACTCTTCAATGATTTATGGATTACTGGTAACCTACCTAAAATATGGAAAGAAGCAACAGTAATAACAGTTCCCAAACCCGGTAAAGTTAGTGAAGATCCTACCAACTATCGACCTATTGCACTCACAAGCTGCATGTGCAAAACAATGGAACGAATGATCAATTCTCGGCTTGTATGGTACCTGGAAACTAACAATTTAATATCTCCTTTCCAAAGTGGCTTTCGTTATGGACGGAGCACCAACGATCATCTGGTTAGACTAGAAACATTCATTCGCGATGCATTTATCAAGAAAGATCATTTAGTAGCGGTTTTCTTTGATTTAGAAAAGGCCTATGACACAACATGGAAGTACGGGATACTAAAAGACCTGCACGATCTAGGTCTAAAAGGCCGTCTGCCCTCTTTCATATCCAACTTCCTCTCCGACAGAGAATTCAAGGTACGAGTGGGCTCTACTCTCTCAGATTTGCACGAGCAAGAGATGGGTGTGCCCCAGGGCAGTATTTTATCTGTGACACTAGTACGAACGGTTTCAAATTCTCGAAATCAAAAACGGTATGTATGCATTTCTGTCAATTACGACGACACCACTATGAACCTAAACTCACGCTGGACGGAACACCTATTCCAGTTGTTGAGGAAACAAAATTTTTGGGCATTATCTTTGACAGAAAACTGACTTTTATTCCACACCTAAAAAACTTGAAAGCCAAATGCTTAAAAGCACTTGACCTACTTAAAGTAGTAGCGCACACTGACTGGGGTGCTGATAGAAAAGTCATCCTGAATTTATATAGAACGTTTATTCGCTCCAAACTGGACTATGGTTGCGTTGTGTATGGTTCAGCCAGAAAATCGTATCTTAAAATGCTTGATCCAATTCATCATCAGGGAATAAGACTGGCTCTGGGAGCATTTAAAACATCCCCGTGTGAAAGCCTTCTAGCTGAGGCGAATGAACCACCGTTATCGCATCGTAGAGAAATGCTTTCCGCACAGTATGTTCTCAAATTAAAATCAAACCCTCTGAATCCTGCTTTGTCGGCTGTTTTTCAACCCAAATACAAAACTTTATACGAAAATAAACCAAACGCCATACCTTCCTTTGGCATTAGAATATCATCCAGCCTTGACACTACAAATATAGATCTTTCAAAAATTCAGAAAACATCCATGTCCGAAACTCCAGCCTGGCTAATTAAACAACCAAAAGTACGTTTTACGCTACACGATGGAAAAAAATCCGAAACAAACCCTTCTATCTTCCACAACTCTTACCATGAACTTCTCACCGAATTTAAAAACTACACCAGAATTTACACTGATGGATCAAAGGATGAGGAAAAGGCTGCTGCAGCCTTTGTTTGTGGAAATCACACAACGCAAGTTCGCTTACCAAATGGAGCATCAATTTTTACAGCCAAAATCAGAGCAATAGAACTTGCTCTGCAACATATAGAAAAGAACCGTATTTTAAACAGTATCATCTTCTCCGACTCGCTATCAGTACTCCAGTCACTACACAATAGAAAACTGGAGAACCCATTATTGAAAAACATACTCGTAAAAAATACCGAGCTGAGTGTCTCCCACAATATAATATACTGTTGGTTACCTAGCCACATTGGTATTAAAGGTAACGAAAAAGCAGATCGCGCTGCTAAAATGGCCCTTTCTCAAGAACCATCTGATTTTAAAATACCATACACTGATTTTAAACCTTGTATCAGAAAGTTCTTAGGTCAGAAGTGGCAGGCATCATGGAATGATGCTGTAAATAACAAACTTCATGCAATCAAACCAACTCTAGGAGAATGGACTCCTTCCTACAGAACCATTCGTAGGGAGGAGGTAGTCATTGCAAGAATCCGAATTGGTCATACTTATATCACCCACACCCACATACTAAAAGGTGAAGACCCATCAGAGTGCGTTTCTTGCAATGAACCATTCACTGTCAAGCACTTTATGATAGAGTGCTTTGACCTACAACCTACGCGCGATCGTTATTACATTGTGCATGACATGAAAGAACTTTTTGATACTATAAACATCACTAGTATTATCGAGTTCTTGAAAGCCGTAAATATTTACTCTAAACTCTGACTTTTATGCTATCACCTTGTGCAGTTTTATGCAATATACATACCGTCCCATTTTAATACCTATTCATCTTTTTTACATCTCCCGTTGATCGGGAAGCTTTATTTTGCACCGTTACCATCTTACCGTTTTTAATTTCAACCATTTGTTCTTTTATATCGCTGGTCGATATAGAACCTTTTATAAGTTTTAAAAGATTATACAAGTAACACTTTGTTTGGCGCTAAATAGCCTAAAAGTGCTGATGCGCCGTTAAAAAACAAACAATCAATCAATCAATGTAATGCTGATAAAGCCTTTTGGGTAGAAATTATATTTTTAGGCTCAGAGTTTCATTTTGATCTGAGGAAAATCATAAGTATGATCCAACGGACGATGCCATTGGCCATTATATTTGTATGTATTTATCTCTTTTTATGCCTTTTCATGTGACACAATACTGACAATTACTATCAAATCCCAAATCATATGTGCATAGTTTAGTAGCAGAATTTTAATAAACTAAAATCATGCGAGGGTGTGCGAAGCTGTCTGGAATCACTCTAAATATATCATGCATGCATCGTCTCATATTTGCATATAGTATATATTTTGGCATTGTTCAAGAACGTTGTATACTTATACGCCTGGTATGTATGTAATATATGTGTCTTTCTTACGCTAACGTATTTTATGTAACCCTAGGAAGCAAATTGGTTTATTATTGTCATTTGTTAAACCTGAATCATCGTATATCATATACAAATAAAGATAGCAAGAAAAGGAAAGGCGAATGATGTGATATCATGCTAAGTGATTTCGAGAGACGGTAGTGATGATTATTGTATCCAACATTATAAGTGTGCTAAAAATGCAATCGTCTGGAAGAGAAGAAAAAAACAATATTATTCTGGACTAAGGATGGGAAGAAATCAGTTGTTAATACGTCTGTTTTGCTGTATCCTTTCACTTTTTTATGGGGTCCTTTCTAATAGGTAATTCTGAAATGAATGAGGTTATAACATCGTAAAGCAAAATTTCCGATTAACTTCACTTTGCTGACAAAAATGTCTGACGAGCATCTAAATAACGAGAAAAGAACATTTCCAAAATAAATGACGCACTGTAATTTCTGTACGAAAAGGAACAGGTATTGAAACAAATCTCTAACTTGTTCTCAAAACTGGCAAAGGTGTACTTCGCATTAATGTCATGGGAGATGCATACAAATATATTATAAGAATTAAATTTAATCATGCAATGGACACATCTTGTTTTTTTTGAGCCGCCATGCCGGAGAAAGAAAAAAAAATAGCTCTTCATCATCGGAAAAAAACCACTATAAAAGAGGGATATAGATAGTGCTGTTTGAGTGTAAAAGATATCATTTGCACAGGAGTATAATTTTAATACATTAATATAAATACACAATGGCATTTTCCGCAGAAAGCATTAGCTAGGTTTTATTGGTACATTTAATTTAGAATTATCATTTTTCTGCCATATGTTATGTTTTGATGACACTTCACCAAACAAACCTGTCCATTGCAATTGTTTAACAATTTACTATTCATGTATCTCATTAGTTACATCCATGTCAGATAGGAAACTAACACCGCATACTGGTTATTTACTAATGCCGAATAATAACCAAAATAACTGAATAAAGGTCTACTAAAATCATATTTGTTTTATTCATTGTTTCTTCTGCTGCATTACAAAATTAGCATTTTGAGAAAAAATGTTAACTGGGCAAAGCATGACTGTGAAAGAAAATAAAAATATGTAAAGCAGTAAATTAGTTTTTACTTGTGGCCAAAACAGTGTATTAGTTAACATTTTTGTTTACTTGCAATCTCATTCAAAGACATAAGTAAACATAATTATAGAGTCAGGTGCAAACTTTCGAACATTGACATTTGTTTTGTGGAAGCAGTAGAATAGGACAGTCTTCTTTATTAAAATGTCGAGAAAATATCATTTTATTGTAACATCCGAAAATCTGTTGCTTGGACAGCATTAAATAGGAAATAAAAGTAATAATTGTGATATGTATTACCTGACATGACAAAAGCAATGAAGAATAGTCTGTTTGATAGTTTCAAAGAATCCATAGAGCAATAACTGATAATTAGTTTAGAAAAAGGGGCTCAAAAGGCCATCTCACTTCTGTCTGCGTTGGTTCGAGTCTCGGGCTCGACCAATGGGGTTATGTGAGAAAGCTTGACGGTAGCTTCTCATGGGAAGGTGGTTCTTACCGGAGTTTTCCAGAGTTCTTCTTCCACCATATATACTGGCCACCATGTATAGTATATTATGTGCTAAAAATAGCGCTAACCTCTATGACAACAACAACAACTAAACAATTTTCGAAAATCATTTAAACAGCCAGTTAAGTTAAAAGTAAATTTCTTGATGCGATTGACATTTTGCTCTTATCCTTGTGTAGATCAGTTGCAAGTGTTTGTTGCATGATACACATACCCAACAACCTATTTATTGATTTATATTGAATTTGGGTTAGACTTGAAAACGGATTGGTGTGGTTAAGTAATACTTTGAAAAGACTGATATACAGAGACCATAGAATGCGTATCTTGGGCTTCAAATGCATGGTCACCTTGATATATGTATTTATGTGTATCTACAATATATATAAACACCTAAAAAAAATTCAAAGAGTGGTAGAAAGACGCATGATATCTGTTTTTAATAACAGTAAAATTTTATCACAAGCATGGCCAAGGTGTTGGCCTGAACCATCTTGTCATATGCAATATTCAAAATAAATCTTCATCGAAAGTTAACACTAAATAGCGTTATGGTCACTTAAAGGCTTTCGAATATTGACATATTATTGTGGATTCTGACATGTATTACCGGACATGAAATAAAGCGATGAAGAATCGACTGTTCGATCGTTCCAAGAATCCAAACATCGATAACTAATAATTATTTTTGAAAAAGGGGACTCGAGTGGCTGGGTGTTCTAAAGCGCTCACCGTAACTGATTACTGCCATCTCACTTCTGTCTGCGTTGGGTGGAGTCTCGGGATCGACCAATGTGGGTATGTGAGAAAGCTTGCCAGTAGCTTCTCGTGGGAAGGTGGTTCTTTCCGGGGTTTTCCAGGGTTCTACCTCCACCATTTATACTGGCCATCATGTATAGTATATCCGGTGCTGAAAATAGTGTTAAACACTATGACAACAACAACAACAAAATTTTCGGAAAATATTTAAACAGCCAGTTAAGTTAAAAGTAAATTTTCTTGATGCGATTGACATTTTGTTCTTATCCTTGTAAAAATGGATTGGTGTGGTTAAGTAATACTTTGAACAGATTGATATACAAAGAACTTCGAATGCGTATCTTGGGCTTCAAATGCATGATCACCTTGATATATCTATTTATGTATATCTACAACAGATATAAAGATCTCAAAAACAATACAGCGAGTGGTAGAAAGACGCATGATATTTGTTGTTTTTGTAATATCAGTGATATATGATCACGAGCGTGGCCCAAGGTGTTTGCTTGAACCATCTTGTCATATGCAATATTGAAGATGAATCTAGATAGCGTTATGGTCACTTAAAGGTTATCCTTTTTGCAAGGAAATAACTTGAATATCTCAATTAAAATTACACAAGAGTGATGGCCATACAAATTATTAATCAAGTTGTATTTGTACTTTTGATTTACACGAATTTTACCGTTTCAGCAATATGTTATGATTCGATGACAATTCCACACAACGCTGTTCTGTGAGACCCTACAGCAATTCACTATTTCTGTATCATGATAGCTACCTCTATGTACGCCATGTACACTATTCATAACCAATATGCTTACGAAATCAGTGATGTAACGGGATATGTGCTATTTAACCAAGCGGTTTCCATACTAATTGTCACCACGTATCCACTTACGTAGTATTTATATAATCAGGGAGCCCGACAATCATTCACTTACAAATGCTCTCATGTTGAGATTTCATGAATCAGATACTAATAAATAATTAACGAAAACCATTTTGAGAATCAATACTCTCAGCTATTTTCGTTCATTTGCCTCTCCTGTATTCCAAAAAGGACCCTTGTTTAAAATTGAGACAGTTAACATCCCAAGGCTAGAATGCAAAGCAGAATAAATAATGTATTGTTTAATAGAAGCTTGCATATGGTCACAAATGACATATCAGGACGTTACAGTCAATATGATCTAAAGTAAAGTTTGAATAAATTCGTTTTCGAGTTTAAAATAAAGAAAACAAAATTAAAAAGTACCATTAAGAGAAAATGATAAATGTACTAGTTAATGAAATATTTCCAATAAAAGAATGAAATTTAATACATTGATACTTTATAATGGATGCATATCATTACAGGATAACGGCAGAGTGCTGGTCAGCAGATAGAGGTATATACAGTACACATGCCAGATGTATATATGCCTGATCGAGACATCTTAAGTATATTTTGACTCGTGGTGTTAATAAAGAGCACGCACAAGTACATTTGTTGAGCTGTACTTTATTTGTAATTGTGATTGTCGTTTGTCACCCGGTTTAAAATAAAGATAATATGTTGTTAAAAGAGGAGAACTGTGATCAATACCTTTTTGATTGATCCAAACAATGAATGAAAGTGGCCTCATCAAAAGCCTGACCAATACATGTGTCAGGTAAATGAGTATTTTCCATATCTACATCAACCGCAAACGCTTTCTTTGCCATAGCTTTAATAACTGCACACGCTGGGTATAAATAAAGGAAATCTTTCTTAATAGGATCGACCTTCTGATCCAAACAAGGCTTGCCAGTTACAAGTGAATAAGCCACAGCCTTATATCCAACTAGGTCGTTGCCTAGTAATAAACGAATGCCCTTAACGGGTGAAGAAGACACTGTTCCGGCTTTCATCGGTCATGAGACGAAGTCTGATGACAAATGTACACAATAGAGAGGAACATTAACAAACCCTAATCTATTCCCTGAATTAGAACAATCTCATTAGAAGAAGTCTTCTCAAAACAACGTAAAGTACCTGATAATGAAAGACTCAGTGAAGCTTCTATGTTTCTTAAAATTGTAATAGGGACAGGATGGTTGAATCACCCAAGAGTGATTTAATACCCTTCGACATGAATGGTTATAATTCTCCAAAATACAATCAGACTGGGGTTATTGGACCCCACACATGTATTGCTTTCAATACATGACCGTGACCATGACCTTTTAGAAATAAGATCATTTGGAATAGGTCTGTCTTGATTCGATGCTTACTTTTCAATTTGTAGCAATCCGAAATAACGTGTCCTTTCTTCTTACAACAGGTACAAGTAGGAATAGATAAAGATTTCTGATCATTCTTATCAGAAACTGGATTTCTAAACGTTGTGCCAGATTGATATTTAGAAGGGCTTGTATCAGGCTGAACCACTTTTCTACCAGAAGGCTGTTGAGTGGAAGACCTGCTTACAAAAATGAACTTCATGAGTTAAGGAATACTCGTCAGCAGTACGAGCAGCAAATGCTAATGTTTCAATAGTATGCTCATCCAGAATGTCTTAATATCTTTAACGCTTCAAGTAATACATGTTTTCTGAGATTTTCAACTCTCGTTCCTAAGCACAACCTATATTAATAATCGCTCTTTTATCTTGCAAATTCGACATAAGTTTGTCCAGCTTCCTTTTATTGTTCCTTATTTTTCCCGATAAGCCTCAAAGACTAACTCATAACCATTAAGATGCACTCATTTACCAGATAATAGTCGGTACTGTGCTATACTGACAGGAATACATACAAATATTGCACTTTACCAAAAAGTACACATTGCAAAAACTGAGCCTAATGCTACCATTCCCATTTCAAATTTTCAGCAACTGTTTCAAATAAGGAAATTATTTATACGCCTCTTTCTCTGTAAAAGGGGGCAATAACCGTAATTTCTTAGTAACGTCAAAAAAAAAATGAATTTGTATCTAAAGTGCCAGCTCTTATTCTCCTAATCTAAACTGATATTCCCTTTCTTCCTTCTCTCTTTGTATGTACATTTACATCTCTTTCTCTCTCTCCTATTTCTTGGATTGTAACGACATAGGTTTCTCTCTCTCTCTCTCTACTCTATTTCCAACTGCATTTGTTTGTCTTCTTTCTGTCTCTCGCTCCTCTTTCTCATATTGCAACCGCGTCTGTTTTTGTTTCTCGTCTGTCTCAAAATTGCAACTGCATTTGTTCTTTCTGTAATTGCGTTTGTTTCTCCTCTTTCTGCTTATCCAATTTAATTTGCACATGTTTTCCCTCTTTGAATTCAAACTATCTTAACTGCAATTACCTCTTTTTTAAAATTTTGTATCTTTTACTTATATGTCCGGGTCTGATAAAAACTTAATGATCGAAACCAAAACACATTTATCCAAAACATTCTTTTCCACCAAATATTCGACCAAAATGTTTTTTTATTTCTTCGTTTTGCCTCAGAAAGATCATATTTCCTGGGACGATGATTCAATTCCTTTTTATTTACAACTAGTCTAACTGTTCATGGGTAGAATTTGACAAAAACATCTCCATTTCGATGACATTGTAAAAAACAAACCTGTTTATTTCACTAAAACGTCATAAAATGTGAAATAATACTTGGGTTTTGAAATTTCGAAACTAAGGGAATTTTAATTTCAAGACCAAGGTTTTTCAAAATAGTTTAGCCAAATGTTGTATCCCCAGGACGAGCGCCAAATGTTCTGACACGAGTCTATGCTCTTAAAATAAACAACAGAAAAGAGTGTAAAGCAGAAGCTTTGTAAAATTTAACATGTAATTTATTTCCTTATAATAAATAGTGAACAAATAAGAACAAGGAACTTATTGTTTTATGAATTAAATCCAAAAAAATCAAAGAATTAAAACACACAAGTGCTTTCAGTGAAAGGTTATAAGAGTATGACAGTTCAAATCCCGTCGAAAATCCAAGATGGAATATGATGACGTCCGTACTACTCAGTGTTGTACTGATATGTCAAAAGATTCTTGTTTAATCACAACACATATTATTCCAGGTCTTTTTATAAATTTCGTATAAATTCCAACAAATGTCTTTATCCAAAAATTGTTAGAACACTATTGTATTTCAAGAGAAAAATAATCACTTGAAATTCAATCATCTTTAGAATATAAAAACTCAGCACCAAACTCGACATAACATAAAAGACCTTGACGTCTCAAGTGTTAAGGTACTAATGAATACTTGTAAGGGTAGCTAAAACGCAACACAGGTTCCTGAATGGGGGTGAAGATGAAGTTTGTTCCATGATATTTATCACATAGTTCAATTATAGCCATGGTTCATCTTGACAATTCCTACTCTGAGAAAGAATAAAACAAAGTTTTATAAAAGGGTGTTACCGAAACTGCCACAGATTTTAAAACAAGGTCAGGAACTAGATACAATATTTCCATTATTAGTTGTTGACATCATTAATAAAAATAGTTAAAATAATCAGTCAGGACAAACAGAACTGACCTCTAATCCGGACAATATAAAATCCAGGAAAACAATATTAGATTACAATAGCGTGTAATGGAATAATTTTCGCTCTAAGACAAACAAACAAATTAAATATACATAACAAGTCTTCACAATCGACAGTTAAGACTATAAAAGAGACATTTATGTATCGTTGTGTTAATTTAAATTCTATCCATTGTACAAGGAAATGACTTATTCTTAGTCCCTTATGATCACTAGCTAACCTTTTTTTTGTATGTTTGATTGACACTTATTTCCATGTCTCTTTAATATGTTATGATTAGATGACTATTCACCAAACAACTGTCCTTTGAAACCCCTTAACAGGTCACCATGTGTACATTTTGGTAGCTACCTCCATGTCCGACATGAAATTGACTCATCGTACTAATTATTTACTAATATCAAAATGGGCTGAAATATTGTCTATTAACAAGAACAAAAAACAATTCTTACATGTACATTATTCATAATCCATATGTTTTCTTTGGTGATGTAATACTAAGTCAGTGATGTAATGGGATATTTCACTAGTTAATCAAGCGGTTTACCATACTAATTGTCACCACGTATCCACTTGCCCAAAATTACCATAATCAGGGAGGCCAGACTCTCATTCCGTTGCAAATGCCGGTCATGTTGATATTTGATCAATCAGATACCAATACATAATTAACTAAACCCATTTTGAGAATCAATACGATCATTTATTTTCGTTCATTTGCCTCTCCTGTATTCCTAAAAGACCCTTGCTATTTAAGACAGTTAACGGCTAGAATGCAAAACAGCATAAATAATGTATTTTTTGATAGAAGCTTGCATTTCTGCGTGCTTTAATTACTTGGGGTATCAAAAATAACATAGCAGGACGTTACAGTCGATATGGTCAAGAGTAAAGTTTGACTAAATTCGTGTTTGAGTGTAAAATAAAGAAAACAAAAATAAAATGTAGCATTAAGAGAAAATCATAAATGTACTAGTTAATGGAATATTTCCAATAAATGAATCAAATTAACACATTCATACATTATAATGGATGCATATCATTACAGGATAAGGCAGAGCGCTGGTCAGCAGATGGAAGTATTTACAGTACAGTTGCCAGTCAGAATTATAGTAAATTACGAAATGGACGAATCTTCAGTATTTCCAGTAACTGATAATCGAAAGCAGTTGTTATGATGGTTTTTAAGTGAAAATGCATTTCACTTATTGATAAAGTCCGCATTTGAAGGCCATTTTTGTAATGTCAAAAGCAATTATTGGACCAAAAACACAGTAGTTGATATTGATTTCATTACTGGAAGCACATATTAGCAGCTCTTATGTTTGCAAATATCTCACGGACTAGAATGAAAACTGTTGCTAAAATCAATGAGAGGATGTCGATATAGAAGTATTCGTTCTGTCGGAGTGCGAACCCCAAAGATGATACCAAAGAAACATGCTTGGAAAGTGAGGATATATAGTTTAATGTCATATTTAAATAATAACACATTTAGATGGATTTGATTGTTTCACTGTTAGCTAATGTGACAGACAAACCCGTCGTGTTCATAGAAAGGTACTTTCATATAATTACATATCTAACTAATATTCACGATGTATAGACGCTGGATCAGGACATCCTATTTATATTTTAGCTGGAGTATGAATGGCGAGCACGTACCATTACATTTGTCAATCTCTACATTATGTTGTCATATATATATATATATATATATATATATATATATATATTCCTTGCAACCTAGAGGACAAACAGTATGTACTGAGGTGCATACTAAGCACAATAATTATTTATGGACTTACAAGCATTTCTGTTTCATTTCAACAATTATAACACCTTTGCAAAATTCGAATAACAAATTGAAGAGTGTAGCCTGTCGAATATATTCCGTTAACACTTTCTATGAAATATGATTAAAGTAATAGAAATGAAACCTATGAATAAAAATAGTTACTCAGCAAGCAATTCATCATTTCTCATCAATGTTATCAGAAACAGTGCACAAAAAGAATTGCTAACATATATTTCTTTCACCGTATGTTTGGTCATCCAGGCAATTTGCAGATAGAGAAGTGCGTTTGTTCATTAAATAGTTTCACTACATTTTCACATTATATCCGCTGAGCGCATATCAAATATTACCAATTTATGAATTTGTATAAATTTGCTTAATCGTCTGGACCATGTAACGCGTTGTATTGAGTTATTTATTAGAACTTCTAGTATATGTTTGGACGACACCGCTTAATTGTTCTAACAATTGCAGAAACTCTATTGCATTTATCATAGGATGTCCTGCATGTAACCCTGGCTAGCCACGCATGTTAATCTATGGATTAATGCTAATTAACGTTAGTCCCCAAGTGGTAAAACTCATATAAAAGACTGCTAGAGAAAACGGTTTAAGTTTTAATAACGGTTTGAATGGTTTTAATAACGCAGACGAAGAAAGGTATCAGTATACGTAACATTGGTAACAATCTGCATATGTTTCAATCACCGGCTCCAAATCTATGCAAAACTGTATTTTGTTAATAACCTCATTTACACCTGGAAAATCAGTCTAGTGGTTTAACAAAGGCAGATGTCATGGGAGGTTGAAAATATTCTGCATAATAATATCTGTGTTGTATGCAGTAGACTTCGTTTAAACGTTTGCCAAAATGCGATAAAATAGTTCGTGCCAATTAGGGAGGTCGGATTTTCATATTGTTTCTCTGGTATAAGAATAATTGATTCAATTTAATGCAACATGCATGATTGTTGTGAATCACAATCTTTTGGAAGCATGCATTTAAAATAATGAAATCAACTTAATTCGATTTATTCTTGTACTGGTCTTTCTTGATGAATTATGCAAGTTCTTTATCATAGTTTTTGTATGTAGCACTGATATGTGAAGTCAACGATATGGTCACCAAAAGCATATATTCTTTCCATGACAAACGTGTGCCCTACGGTTATTAATCTGCTCGCAATTCAGATTTGAACACCTTAAAGCTGTGGTTCGATATTTTCTGGAGGTCTGTTTACAAGTCTTTCTCATGTGATAATACCTTTCGGGAATTTCAGTTTTGGTGAATCCAGACTCTCTCAGTTTTATGGCAGAAGTTGAGGATGGCGACGTCTACATGTGATCACTGTGCGCAGGAAGCGAAATGAAAGTAGCATCTTGACTTCCTATTTTGTTCTCTCACTTAAATAGTGAGATCCCTTCATCTTGGTCCAATCTGATTTGACTGTGTTTGTACACACTCGCTCACAAAATATAGCAAGAGTTTAATACGATAGAGTTGATGTCCTTCGTTAAGCATTCGACTGTGATGATAGAAGAGATACAAATAGTTGCCTTCCTGTTCCGATATTTACGTCATTTGAAAGTATCATTTAGAAGGACAGCAAAGGGAAGAGGAAATAAAGGCAAATCTACCTGTCATCATTGCTTTGAAAAGACCATTGTTCCTCAGAGTATCCTAAGAAAATGAGAATAAGCAAGAAAACCTAGTGGAGTTATAAAGAAGAACAACCCATACCCGCTAGGGAAAACGAGAAATTATCAGAACTAGAAGACAATGAAGAATAAACCATCACAGTTAGAAAAATCTTTAAAAAAGTGAAAACTTATTTTGCTTTGTTTTAATTGAGAATATGCCAGAGAAAAAAAACAACAGTCTCTTTCTTCGCATATTGTATACTATAACTATGTTACTTAAACATACACTCATGCACGCATACCATTCAATCATCGATATGGGATTTAAGGTTTACTTGATTTGGCAAAAACTGAGTAGTATCTCTTTTCCAAGAGAAATTGGTAGCCCTGAAAAGATTTGTTCACCGTTTCTTCTGGAAACATATTTTTTTGACGTCATCAGTTATAGATGACTCAACACGTTTTCACGACTAAGTAAGACCACTCCTCATTATGCTTTTTTACAGTGGTGGTAGTAGTAACTACCGCTGCTGCAGTAATGTCAGTAGAAGTAAGCTGGAATGTAGCGATTGCAGACTTAGACATATTGGCGCGTGATTGTGTATTTTTCTAGGGTTTTATTAAGTATGTCTGTGCATATGTTTAAGATGCTTTTACTCCGCAAAAATGTTCTTTAAAGAGCGACTTGGTTCTACTCCATTTCTTTTGTCCTTAACACCTCAAAATTTCCTTTTCGAGTATGCTGCTCGAATTTCTCTTTCTTCTTTTTGCTAGTGCTTTGACTAATGTTTGTTTCTGTTTCCTTTTAATGATTTGAATAAATCTATAATTCAGAGTATATTAAGTTTCCTCAACATATCAGCCATACTCAAACTATACTTCAATGATAAACCGTCCGTAACGCACCTAAATAATGAATATGACGTCACCCGTCAGCCCTCTTGTTGGTGTGTTTTTAAACATGTCATACTATAGTGTGCGTTTGTGTGTGTTTCAATTTAAGGATATATTAGTCTGTATATATACTCTTCTTACTCTTGTTTATGATATTACCATTTGCGATTGTCCACATAAAAAGTACAAACTCTTTAAGCCCTCACCACTTTTCTTTTGTTATTCCCGTTTGCCTCAATATACTGTACACCCTATTTACCATCCCAATTTTAATGTTTTTATACTTATGTTTTCCACGCAAAATCATTGCCCGTATAAACACTCTTTGCCTATATAATTAAATGGCCTTCTTTAACCAATATAGACGCATTTTTATCATAGGATGTCATGCATGTAACCCTGGCTAGCCACACATGTTAATATATGTATTAATGAAAATGCTTGGTTGTCTCCAAGTGGCACAACTCATATAAAAGACTGCTAGAGAAAAATGGTATCAGTTTTGATTTAATACAGAAAGATAATGCTACGATAGGTCTATATAATTCATTTAGTACATGTTTGTTTCGTGCTTTAGAATATCACATATTAAGAAACCAATATCGTACAAACAAGGACCATCATCTAATGGTATAGTAAGTGCTGTAAATTTACTAATCAATGTAGGAACGGAGTGACTAATGCCTCAAACAAGTGGAAATTTGTGATTGAAATAAATAACTCGGTTTTCTTTTATTATTATTATCATTATTATATATATATATATATATATATATATATATATATATATATATATATATATATATATATATATATATATCTATTACATCGTGTCAAGTTATTTAAAAGTTATATGACTATTGGTCTTAAACTTATTAATAGTATCTTTAAATATGGATATTAAGGTAGGTAAATGTGTACTAAATTAGGCGCACACTACTACACAAATAGCAGACTACGATGGGTAAATCAAACAAAATATTCGGTCAATAACATAAATGGTTAGTTGTAATCATTAGATACGACGTAGTTATAACGTGAATAATCAAACACTATATATAGATCAAATAGTTATTCAAGTTGATGATCAGGCAATCCTAGACACTTATCAACCTATTTTAATGAAGAAGTTAAAATATTGCATAGATGGAGATGCATACGAAAAATCTCAAGTTATCTGTTTTATCAAGTAGACAATGGTATTTACTTTACATTGTGGCTTCAACATGTTATTCAAGGAAGGTATTTTTGAATGATCCCCCGATACAGTCATATGTATATACTTTATGATTGTTTGTAAATTGGTGAAAAGAAAATTGTTTTTAAGTTTTAAGTATGTACAGTGCAAACGTTGTGATGCTCTCATACATTCGTCGTAATCGGCTAAAACAGTCATTGTGGATAAATTAGATAATAATTTCTTATGGCTATCAATTTAATAAATATATGTTTTATTTACATACAAAGATATTTTAATAAGTCACACTGTCTTTAATTTCAAGTATCTTATTGATCATGGTAGACAAGGATCATGCGTTCTGCATCCACCAAGACCGGTCCGGGTCTTTTGCTGCTGCTCAGTGCTATTAGGAAAGAAATTTATCCCCAACATCCTTTTCATGCTATTGAAAATGAATTGTTTAAAGACCGGAAGGTGGTATTGAGGTAATGAGTTCAACATGCTGTGAAGATAGGTGATCTTGTAATACACACGAGGAATTGTCTATAGTTAGCATGTTTCCTGTTAATGTCTTTTTTATCTTTAAATATAATGTTTCCTCTCAATGAGGATTTCGCAATGGTAATAGTTTCCCCGTCAGTAGGATTTCTTGATTATGATAACTCTCAAATAATCAATGAGAATTTATTTATAGTGATAATGCTTCCCATCAATGATGTTTTGTCTGTAGAGTTAGTGATTTCTGTCTATAACGCTTTAACTATGGTAATATAGTTTCCTTTTTTTAGGGGTTTTGTCGATATTGTTTGCGTCAATGATGATTTGTCAAGACTTACATTATGATTCCCGTTGCTTTGTTACAATGAAAAATAACTGAAAATATATACATTATAGATATATTTAAAATCAAATTTACAAATTTGAACATCATGCGCACCAAGACAGGTAATGTCGCAACTTACACGAATGTCACTTGAATAAGGAAGGCTACCTATCCGAAAGTTGGGCTATTCTGAAAAGTTTTGATAGGAAATTCAAATTATTTGGTAAATGAAATTTAATTTAAGGAACTTTACGCATGGAAATGTTCAATAAGCAAGATTCCTTCAGACTAATACATTACTGAACCCTTTCCCCAAGCCAGATCCCAAAAAATAGTAAATGTCACGAATGAAACAATTGGGCTCCCGAGTGAGTGGTGTGATAGGCAAACTTCGGAGCGCATTATACAGCAATACGTTTTGCCCCTTAGTCGTGATGTATCCTTTATGTTTCAAACAGCGAAATACAAACCCAAAACGAGAATCAAATGCGCATAATAATAAATGCAGGTATCTTATAATACAATGTGTCAGTATAGTGGAGTGAGTTGAATAACGAACAGTTGCTTACTAATTGCGATTATGTTTAACGACCATTTAATTCAACATTTGCTTGCATTAGTAACTTTGATCCTATAGATCAAACCTTAGATATTAGGTCAAAGGCTGCCACACGGGCCACTACGGCTACATACGCAACAAGGATTTATATAATTTTATTTATCTGGTCCTTCTTGGTCAGTTGTAACGTGGATCAAATCATAGAAATAACCAAGGTGGTCCAAATGGATAAGGCTTCTTTTCCGCTTTAGAAATTTCCTGCCAAGACAATATATGGTTATGTTTCTGTAAATCATATAACCAGCATAAATTCAAGGCATATTATTTGTCTCACAGAAATGGGCAAGTTAGTGTGATGTGTTTATTTGCTGTAGAGTGGTTTATATGGGGAAATAATTCGATTATAAATAGAGAGCTTGTAGATGCCGTTATTATCTTCTCTTAGATAACATATATTCCGAAGGAAAAACTATTGCACAGACATAAACATTAATTTTCTGAATTAAATCCTTTATATAATTGAAACATTACGGTTGGGGGAATGCATAATTAATTACAAGACAAGTTTAGGGAAATTCGAAATTAACTATATAACAATGTTTGGTAAATTCATAACAAACGGTGTGAAAAGTTAACATTTCTAAATCGACTGTATATTAAATTTAAAAACTTACTGTGTATTGATATGGTTAGATGTATAATTAAAAAATGTAATTTTATTTGATAATCGAAATGGCGACATGAATTAAAAAAGCCTTTTTACTAGGGCATGGGAGCTTTGGATAGTTAGGACCATTGTTGTCTGACAGCTGCACCTGAGTGGACTGAAGCACTGGTTCTCATCTATTTCCCAAATCTATCACGTCTCCCTACAAGAAGGAAACATCCCCGGCATACCCTGGTACACCGATTCACCTGGCGGGCCAAACGAGGTTGAGGGGGTGATGTTAACACTGCATCACTAGGCGAATGAACCTCTACAGGGACGTCACTGGCTTGGGCGGAAGGTCTCTACTAATCAACGGCAAAGTGTCGGGGACCAGGGCGCACCATATGTATTGTGGATTGCTGTTGTAGCTGAACAGCTATGGTTCGAAACAGCAGGGAAGGCAGATCTCATTAGCCATTGGTGACCATCTGCCTAGGAGAGGGAAACTCCGATGTAAAATCTAAGGCCTGCAGACCTCGCTGTCATCAAAGGGTGGGGACAATTTGCGCAGACTACTCTCTACATAAAAGCTCCTTTGCGCATGCATGAAGAAACTGTCAACTGTCTACCTCTTACGGCCTACTCTATCAGGCCTTGCAGCGATGGGAAAGGTGAGAAAACGGAATGTGAAAGATGCTTCACTACGCCGCAGTCTGATTCCTGCATACTGCCAACTCAGGCCCTTGGCCGTTTGTTATAGATCCGGAGATGTCACCATCACCCGGCGGCAGCCTGAGTGACCAGGAATCCCTTTTCAAGGGACAGCACTCCTTGCACCGCATGGGCGAGGCCTAGAAAAAGGTGACCTAACCATATCTAGTCTCCTTAACCCGCTCCCCGCGATGGTCTCCCACAGCCAACGGGCATCTTCCCAGGCGGTCGAAACATAACAGAAAGAGGCATGTCTAACCTTCTTAATTTCGTAGGAAAATACTAAAACTGGCTTGTTTAAAGATCAGAACAATGCTAGGCTCAACCGACAGCAACAGACCAGAACAAAGCTACTGCCTTAATCGCAAGAGAACCTTCTTGCTTTGGTGTTGCCATTGCTGCATTTAACGAAGTCGGCCTTTAAGAGGAGGGAAGTTTGAGAAAACTTGGTGCTGGATACACCTTCTACTGGTCAGGAGTCGGTTTCATGTTCAAGGACTCAATCGCCATCAAGTTAACAAACCTTACCATACTGACCGCACATTGTCCATGCGTCTCCTCTTAGGGAACGAAAAACACGCCACAATCTTCAGTTAATATGTTCCATCACTCCTGGCAGATCATTCTTAAAAATGACAAAATCTACGTTGACATGCGCAGACTTCTCAAGAACGTCTCAGAGAGTGACCGAATACTAATATTCAGAGATGTCACTCCCAGAGTGGGATGAGACTCAGAAGCCTCGTAATCCGTTCTTGGGAAGCATGGCGGATCTGGCTGCAATGCGAATGGGTGCCTGAAACTAGAATTTACTCAAACACCGTATTTCAGCAGAAAGACAATCTGAAAATGACCTGGATGCATCCTAGATCAATATACTGGCACCTAATTGATTAGATCATATTACCCTAGAGGGACTTACAAAATATGTCTTGCATGCCAGATTGTTGCCCAGTGCAAGGTGCTACACAGATTATCGTTGTCAGATGCAAACTCGACTTCCATTTCAAGCTCAGGCCCATACAGCAAGGAGGTATCCCGTGAAGGAAGCTCAAGATTAAAAACCTGTTGTCTGAAGACGTGAAGGCAGATTTTCAAGAGAGCCTGCAGTCTACACTTGAAGAACCTAACTTTGAGCCAGATCTATCTCCAGAGAAGAGAAGGAATCACATTAAGCCTGCCATTCTGCAGACATCAGACAAAATGCTTGGTTTCACCAGTAAGAAACACAAAGACTGGTTTGATGAAAAGAATCACAAAATCCAAGAACTTGTTGCCGTAAATGTATCAGGGTACCACGCCACCTTACTCAACCATCCTGTCCACAGAAGAAAACAGCCTTCTGCCTTATCTGCAGTTCCCTCCAGTGATGTACCCAATACATACAAAAATAATGGTGGATAAAGCGTGCAGAAATAACCCAGCTGTACGCTAACACTGGTAACTACAAGTGGTTCTATGCAGCATTGAAAGCAGTGTTTGGTCCTTCCTTGCAGATAAAGAGCGTCCTACGGAGTGCATATGGCCAAGAGCTGCTAAAAGAGAGAGAATCTATCCTGAACCGCTGATCAGAGCACTTCCACACCCTTTTCCACACTAGCTGTACATTTCACGTGACAGCTATTGATCGCATCCCACAAGAGCAACCAAAGATGGAATTCCATGAAGCACCCGCATTGCAATACACTGTAAAAGACTGGAAAAGTTGCAAGAAAAGATGGTATTATACCACAGATATAGAACAGAGGAGGTCCAGCATTGCACAACAAACTCCATGAGTTCTTCCTTTGCTGCTGGGAAGGAGGAACACTTCCACAAGACCTCTGAGATGCAGTCATCATGACTATATACAAAAACAAAGCGGAAACGTCTCACTGCTCAAACTACCGTGGGATAACTCTGATCTCCGTAGCAGACAAAATCCTTGGTAGAGTGTTGCTGAACAGACTAGTGCAAACTATTGCAGAATATGCTCCAGGGAGTTAATGTAGCTTCGGAGAAAACAGGGGCACGAATGACATGTTGTTCGTTTTGAGACAGATCCACGAGAAATGCCGAGAACAAACTAAAGGACTCTACATCACATTTGTGGACCTGACGAAGCCATTTGAAACGGTGAGCAGAGCTGTACAGTAGAAAATCCTTGGAAATCTCGGCTGTTGACCGAAATTCCCTTTCATAATCATCCAACTAAACGAGGTCCAGATTGGTTAGGTCAGAAAAAAAAAATAAACAGTCATAGGCCCTGCCCAAAGTAAATTCCGTGAAACAGGACTGCATTTTAACCCTCATACTGTTCTCAATGTTTTTCAGCAGGATGCTCCAAAGAGCAACAAAAGACCTTGATGACGAAGATGGCATCTATCTATCTATCTATCCATCTATCTATCTATCTATCTATCTATCTATCTATCTATCTATACATGCATACATACATACATACATGCATACATACATACATACATACATACATACATACATACATACATACATACATACATACATACATATATTTATATACATAAATAGGTTATTATCTTTTGATATCATTGTCGAAACGAAAGACAAGAAACCGTCATAGCCTCCAGAAACCGGTTTGTGCTGACAAAGTCCTGTATATCGTACAAAATCTTCAATTTGTGGATGTTCATGTGAATAAATGTTTGGTATAGCATAATTGTGTATCAATTAATCTTATATTATATTTCAATTGTCATGTTCAGTAGGTACCAGTATACAATTGCCATGCCAGCTACGTTATGTGACCAGAAGGGAGCCCAAGTTTCTGTGAATGAGGCTCTAAGCACGTTTCTAATAAAAGATGGAAGAACAACCTGAAGGTTGGACCCCGTCCATACAAAACAACACAATCGAACAACGGGCAGTCATTTTCTCCTAATATAGCCGTGGTCGTGGTTATTTTTATTATCATGATCAACTTCCCATTTAATACAAGATCTCGCCGATATATCTATTTCATTTACAGATTCTCTACATCAAAATGCTTTAGTGATTCACAATAACAAATTCTTTATTGGAAGTGTATTAAGTTACTGGTAGCAGTCATATTTTTGTTGATGGTATCTTTCGAGTCAAATGATAAAAGGAAAGAAGACATGTAAAATTATCTATTAACATAAACTTTATAGAATGTTGTCATAATGAAACATATATGCCTAGTTAGTTTCTGCGACTGTGCATAACATTATAGTTTAGTACTTCGCATGAAATGCATGAAAAAGCGTCTTGGCCACAATTGTGTGCCTTACGTGCAGTCATTCATAAAAAAGATAGTACAAGTAGGGCATTGGGAATGGAATTCTTTCACGTATAGAACAGTAGGTGAGGTATGAGGTATGGTCCTTTTCATTCCGATGCGTCTTCTAAACATCATGCTTCAGTATCCATATATTGTTATACAAATCTTGGAAGACAGTATCTAAAAATGTATGGCTAAAATATATATCAATTTATGAAATATAATATTTTCAAACCTAATTAAGATTCAAATCCATAAGCCAAAATTGATGACTGACTGAAAAGGTATTCACGTTCATAATCCCGATTTACTGACTGACTGAAAGCGTGCTCAAGTTCATAATCCAGATTTATTGACTGACTGAAACATTACTCAAGTTCATAATCCGGATTTGATGACGTTCTGGGAAAGAAAACACTTCGTAAACCAACATTGCTTACGGACAAACAAGATACGTACGGCCATAGGCTACATGTGTTGATTCATTTAGATAATACATATCTTCATGATTGATTAGAAATGATCCCCAATGTACATTAATATGAATGTTTTGATTTGCAGACAAACAAAATATTCCAAGGACTGGAATTGTTCATTGAATAAGAAAATGCAATAGTCCATAAGCCAAAAATGTTGACTTACTGAGAAAAGTCACCAGTATATAAGCAGAAATTGCTGATTGACTACATATACAAGCTTTGCCAATACCTTTAAGATTTGACATTTGAAATTTCCACCTGAATCCCTGATGGGAAATGGTTTGTAATTGTATTAGTTATGAAGTTGTTTATTTATGTAAGGTATTACATTAAAACCGAGAAAAATGTGCATAAAAATGATGCGCGACTTAACTCTTAGCATATATATTCGTCTACTAACTCTCACAAAATGAAGAATCTTATATTCATGAGCTCTAGGCATTTTAAAATAGCTAAACAAACTTTAATTATCGAATTGTTTAAGAAATCTCCACTGAAATAATGTATAATGACTAATTTCGGGAGATGTTTATTCTTGTAGTAATAATAATACAGCTTCGTGTATGAAATTATCTTTGTAAACACAGTTATTTAGTTTAGCCTATGAAAGTTTTAGTTAGGGTCTGATATAAAGAACGATGTCATTGACAATGGTTTTTGTATATGTAAATTTCTTTGGGTATGTCTCATTGTGTATCTGTCCTATGTGTATATGATAAAAATATTACAATACATTTCAGATCTATAACTGTTTAATTATATATAAGATTTATGATAAAACATTTATCATGCTTAAGTTCTGGTACGTATGGATTCAATCTAAATATATTATGCAAATACAATTTTTTACTTGAATATAAAATTTCTTTTGTGTATAGTTCACAAATGTTTTGTCCTCATAGCCTTACTTATATTCAAATGTTTTATGGTAATTCTTGGAAGCAAATTGGCATTGGTATTGTTTTTATTTGACAATTGAATCACCAGATAGCATATAAACATGGTGGAAGCAAGAACAGCGAAGGGGAATGATGCATATGATAATAAGTTATCTCTTGAAACGTGATTTATAGAATCAGGTAGAAAATGAAATAATAAAATAGTTTTCGGGGATTAGTGGATATTCAAAGTATTATCTCATTATTTTCTTTATTTGCCCGCACAGTTGTTAACCCGTTCTTTAATAACGGTCGTTTTGAGATAAATATGCCACTTGATCTTAATGCTGAAATTGCCGCTCAGCCATTCTACATCATTTTAGAGTAGAACGTGTATTATAAATATCTAAACCAGGAACAGAAAACATTCAAGAACAAGCGTCTTAGAAACATTTTGAGTTGTAAAGAAAAATAAATAGCTACAGAAATGAAGCACTAGGAGCGTTCGCAAAACAGACTCAACTGGAATGTGCATGAGCGTTTGCATGTAGCTCCTATTATAAACTAGCATATGACCAAGTACAAGTGAATGCACATGATTTTTTTCTAAACTACATGACTTCCAATTATCATAATCCTCATTATTTTTCTTTCTACAACAAGACCCGAAATGGCTGGTAAGACGAATTGTATAAATCAAAAATACAAACTATAAGGATGAGTTACTCTGACTTAGTTTTGACGTATGGTCTTAGTGCGCTTAGTTAAATATGTACACATGAAACCACGAATTTCTAGGAGAAAATGCTAAATCGAGAGAAGAAAAAAAAACGTAACCTTGCAAAGCAGATCATTGTCATTGACTGTGTGGTCGATTCGCGTTTTAAATGAGTACAAACGGCTGTAAGAATGAACTTGCGTACAATCTCTAACTTCAACACATATACAGGTTGTAGGAGCGACCTAGAATTAGATGCACAGGAATTCCCTATTGATCGCATATAACGTTTAGATATAAAAAAAATCTGAGTCACCATGCATTTACATGGAATACCAAAGATGTTGTACCTTTTCTCCTACAGTCTTTTCACTGAAATATTTCCTATCCAAGTATGTTACTGTGAACATGTTCTTTTGAACACATGAACTATTTTTCAAATATCACACTTGGTTTGTCTTTCCTTTTGTAACATTTACAATAAGTTTTAGACATTGTCAGACAAAGAAATTATCAGAACATACCTAAAGCTAGCACTGTTGTCATCTTTACTACCAATAACGGAGAAAATTTAGAGTTAGCTTTGGTCAATCGTCATCAGATTATCTTTCTCAATGTCTGCCTTGTCTTGCCCGGTCATCAGACTAGCGTATCCATAACATTCATATCAAAATAATAGCTATATTGAAAAGAAAGAAAATAAAAGATTTCATATTCTAGAAATCGTTTTGTTTCACAGATAGTATTATCAGTAACAAGCATGGAAAGCAGAAAAGTGTTTTCAATAAAAGAGAAACAGAGAAAAGTATTCATATGTATATACCTTATATGCAATATAACCGTTATATGTTATTAATTGGAGACATCATACGCATATTTCTTTAGGGTACCGTTTTAACCGTCAGTTGCGATGAATATGTATATTATAATAGGTTACTCATATAACCGTTAAATGTGATGCACATATAGTTAAATTAGGTTTCACATATAACCGTAATATGTGATGAAAGGAGAGTTCATACGCATAATAAGTTAGGTTAGTCATATAACCGCTATTTGAGATGAATGAAGAGTGTATGTGTATATTATATTAGATTACTCCTTTAACCGTTTTGTGTGATAAATGGAGACACTTACAACTGATATGTGAGGTTACTCGAAACAAATTACTTACTCGTTTAAGACGCTAAGATGACCGCAATACGAAACGAGTCGACTATCGCTTGATGGCAATGGATGATTTTGCGATTAGATCACATCTGAGCCAACATGGTATCTGTTCATGTATGACATTGGGCTGCTGAATGATTTATAGCGATCTTTTGCAATTGACTAACATATGAACTCTGTCCACGTTGGTTCGATCCTCGGTTGGATATGTGCTAAAATGTATAATTTACTTCCCATAGGTCGGTCAATTTTGAGAGGTCCTTACTGGTTTATTATCCACCAGATATACTAGCCAGCATGTATAAATGATTATTATTACGACTCTAAGGTCAAAACTAAGGAGAAGAAAGATAAAGAAAACCCAATAAGCTTTGAAAAATATAACAAACATGCTTTTGCTAGAATAAAATGTAAAATAATTAAAAGACCTTACACTAACGTGAGTTAATGCCAGATAGTTGCACAAGTTCTATCACAACTCCAAATTATAGTTTCTTCAAAAGAATTATTATGGTGCTCGAAATAAATTCCAATGATGAATATGCGTATGTGCTTGTACTCTTGAATCTGCTAATACGCAATAGTCTGGAATGTGCCATTGTGTTAACAATCAGGATGTAACACAATAATATAATCTAAAAGGTCCTTGAATGAATTCAAAATACTTCCATATCATATATACTTGAAGAATTATTAATCAGCACCTTGAAATTCCGTTTTGGATATTAAGGTCGAAATGAATAATTGTGAAGAAAACAATAATGTTATAAAACTAAAAGACAAAATAATAGAGCTAGGATGTAGATCAATTTATTTACTAAACATTCTAAGTTGTCACAAATTTACAAATTTCCAACATAAATATAATGTCTTTAACCCAGATTCAGGAAAACATGTTTGGCTCCATTAATAATGATTTGTCAATTTATTATATAATCATAGGGAAATACTGGCTGTGTATTGTGTTCTTTACAAAATTAAATGTCACTTATCAGGCAGACAATTCACTGTATTCTTGACAAAGGCAAACTAAAAAATACGGATATAAATAACATATAATCATGGTGAACAATCAGCAAACAAACAATAAAAGTTAAATATTCAAAACATATAACACCTTTATGTGCTGCGACAAAGTTTTTTAATCAACCCAAGATCATCGTAGGAATATGTCAGAACTATATTGACGTTAAATATACAGACTGAGGCTGCATTTCAGCTCCAAACTGTAAACATTGAAAGTTATGGCATGACAAGATTTAGTGTCTCGAACAGTGAGGGGAAATGTAATATAATTTGCTAATGTACACCGATTTTAAGGACCATAGGAGACATATGGAATAGCGCACAGTTACGTAATAAGACTGCGCATGTCCAGTTATGCACGTGTATGACATTGTAAGAAAAGCACAGAGTAGAACGGCACTTACCAAGATACATAACATATTTAGAATGAACTCGATGGAGAGTAGAGTAAAGCGTACATAGACAAATTATACCAGTGTCACTATCAGGTGCTATGTTTGTTCCTAAATATGTTAGTTCCAATTAGGTCAATTCAACAAAATCTCCATTTGGTCGAGATTGCTTATATAGTTGACATCTGTCTAACGAAGACACGTCAGATAATACATCTGGGTGACAATGGGTATTATGTAAATATTTCCTGCAATGTGTTTATAAAAGTAACTGTTTTAAGTTGTTCTACTTTATCGTATTTTCATCAATGGCTGATGACTCATTTCGTTCATGAAAGGTCACAACACCAGCTTGTCGTGTTGTACTGTTCGTCAAACAAGTTATTACGTTAAATCATTTTTCATAGATTTTGACGAATTTACTTTTTAATGTTGGCGTATTTCACATTTTTTTCAAGCCATCTGTGTGTGGTTATGTGTGAGCTTTCGTTATGTATATTCGTTCTTACTTCAGTTATGCTTTAGTGATTATACAGAGAAACATTAGCTTACAACTTGCAATTACTACCTATTTAAACGTAATATTTTCGTCAATAATATAGCTTAAGTGTATCGAACCTGCTCCAACTCTTGCTTAAGTGTTGTGTGCTCATTTTATCATTCCAGTTCAATTAATTGTGTTAGTATCAGTTGAAGTGTTAGCGCATCAAGTTAAATCAATTTGGTTGTGTATGTTTGCAATGTTATAGAACATAATATATTTTAACCTTTAATGAAATTATGTTTCGAGTTTTGACAAATGTTCCTCTGCTCTATTCTCAGCTGATCAGTTTAAAAATGAAAACAGTTTACTTGGAAAGATTTTGTTGCACATGACATGCAGTATAGATTGAATGTGCCTACTTGATATGATGTAATTATCAAAATACCTTTATCCAAAAAGAAAGCAGAACACAAATGTTGCATAAAAAATTATTAATACACATTTAATTCACTAAAACCATATTTAATCAACGAGCCTAGAGCTTGAATGTTTATTTTGAGTGCATTGTTTCGTAGTAACATGTGGTAGATTCATCATAGGGTACCATTAATGACATTTCAGGATGTCATGGCCAGTCTTGCAACATGGCAACCATTGGAATAATGTATTACTGGAATGTAAATAACAAACGTAAAACATTGACTAAAATATATACTCTTTCAAGCGTTTTAGCAGTATTGGAAGTCATATACTGACTATTGTGGTTACATATTTGCACTTAATTAATTAAATTGACACATGGAGACTTTGTCATGGCTCGAGTTCATTGAATTATACCTTTTTAGACGTGAATGTATATGCAACATATATGACAATCAAAATGGTGCAAATGATAAATATTTATGGCTAAATTGTAAAGTGAGTCATACTACTAAAATACGGTAATGGATATTGGTTACTTGACCAATAGTACATTTTAACAACTCATATAAACGTGAGTTGCATGTTCCATCAATGAAGGGAATTAATATTGGTTCTAGAAGCCCTGAGAGGGTTTTGATACGTTTCAAACGGGTATCGTAATTTATCTGTCTTGAGTCACGTTTGAGTTGCATAAATGCTACAAATGAAATATGTTGAAAATGAAGATATTTTATATCCCTTTTAACATCCTATTTAACTATTACGTGACATGTTATTGATTGAGTCTCACCTAAAGTGGCACACTAGTACATCCAAGTTCTCGAAAAGTAATTGAATATGAAGCATATATCATATATATTACCCAAAATCGACTGGGACATCCTAATTAAAATTTTGAATTAGGGGATTAAAGACAACCATGCCCATCCGTTTCTGTGGAGCGGTTCTTCATAAAAGCAGGCTCTAAACTGGTGCATACAACGCTTAATCACTATGCATGAACCTGTCCAGCCTACGCTAAATCTGCGTTCGTGCGCGTCCAAGCATTTATGGTTCATGGTAAAAATCATCATTCCCTTGATAACATGAATAAGTATTTGTAGCGTGTAAAGTACCAAGTCTATTCCAGGAACACCTTCTGTCTAATCACACGAACAACAGACTTTTCATCCTTTACTGTCAACGATAGTACGAACGAATTTTATCTTGATATGATCCTTGTGGAACTTCAAGATGAATAATAGAAGATCTCATTAGGCACCTAAGTTTATTCTCTAACTCCGAAAATAAAGACACCTTTTTTAACAGCACCTAAAGCAAGCATATATGTTACGTTAGATATTTGAGTTGCTGACACACGGCAAGTATAATTCACAATATTAAAGACACCATACGACCACAGCCAAATTTGATTTATTTAATATGTTTTTTTCTATCTCGCGACACGCGTATTTATAACCTTCGGTTGCACTAGCTAGCTTATCATCCGAGAATTCCATCTGTCTCTTCTCTGGATCCGAATCTCACAATATTTCAGACACCCTGTCCCTTTAACGATTTAACGGAAAATAATATTTATTACCTGTCGTCAAGCCTTCTCTTTCCGCAGACAAATTTGAACAGAAAAAATTCGTGAGGGGGATTTTTTAAATCCCGAATTTGGTGAACAGGCCCCGCTAAATTTCATAGTTATACAGGATCATTCCATCGAACCGTCAAATTTGCATCACTCTTATCAAAGTCAGAATAATCATCTCTTTACCGCCTTTATTAATAACTATTCCACAAAATATAATTTTATGACTCCTGTTTCAAATGACCTAAGACTTTCTGAAATCTTCTCAGGTTTGTCCCACATTTTGTATATACTGCTATTTACCTTATTTTATAATTGCATTCTGACCGATAACCTAAAGCGTCATAATTAAATTTAATTTACGCGCGAATCGGAGCAGATTAAGTATTACTAACCTCCATGTCAGTGTTTCCCTTTACGCGCATTTGTGCGTTAGGGACGAACGCTGGAGAAAATTAACGCACACATTTTGTTACCGTGCGTTTTTTTTTGACGCAAAGGATTTTCATAATATGATCATGATTTATTTAATACCCAATGCATTGGACGATGATGGCAATGTATATACTTCGCGTATAGGCATTGACTGGTTCCTCGCTTTGTTTGCTCCCTGCTTTGCTCCTCTATTCGTATAGCAAAGTGCAACGCAGAGAATATAAAAAACAATGAACCAGACTAGCATAGGCCATGTTGTGACGGAGTAGCTTCCCCACATCTCGCGAGATTCTCGCGATTTTCATCGAGCTCAGCAAGCTCTTCTAGATATTTAACATCCAGGCTCGTTGCACTAGAAAGTGATCGCCATATTAAAACGTTATGCACAAAAAAGCATTAGCGAAGAAAGTGAAAGAAGCAGAACACAAATGAGTAACCGTGGATCTAACTTTAATGAAAAATGGAGAAAATTATTCCCTTGACTGGAATATTCATTATGATTACCGGTGTGACTTCTGATGGCGTGATAGCAAAGACTGCAAAAGTGAATAATCCTTTAGTGATAGGATTTTAGAATTTTAAAAATGGGCCCTCTTTCGCCATAAGATATCTGGAGAACACATTATAACCTAAGACATTATTTCACAACATAGCAATCAGTAAACTTGCAGAGACAAATGCTTTATTTGGATTACTGAGTCAGCGGGTCATTGCAGATTTTTTTGGTTTTTAACTTTTACTGCAATAAAAGAAAAATCTTAAAGTTCAAGTGTAACTTATTAGAAAGAAGATGAAACAGTATCCTCCTTGTTATTTGGACAAATGTGTTCTAGGACGAAGTACAATGAAACCTATGATAGTACACATTTGATTAAAGGCAGTAAATTAACTCCCATTTGGTTAAAAGGATTTATTTGGCTTTTGTATTGGCTTATATGTAATGTGTTGGGCTATAATATTGCTTAAGGAGACTGTTAAAAGTACGACTTTAAAAGAAAAATGAACTGATAAAATTATTCTTTGAATGGACAATGCATGTGTTTGTTAATTGTACATGTTGGTGTACTTGTATGTTTAAAGAGAGAGAGTAGTGCAAGTTGCAATATCCTATTTCAAGCTGAAAAAGTATGAGTCGTATGAAAATGTGTCAGTACATTTTTGACCCCCACATTTTTTATTTGACCCCCAGTTTTGACACCAAAGGGTTTTTTGTGCCCTCAATTTTACACCACTGAGGGATACACTGCCTGAGGGCCTCCAAGCTATTGCGAACCTAGCCAATATATCAATGTTAATGAATACGTGTCACGCTGACCTTGACATAATGTGCTGTGAGATTATATCTACAACATTTTGCATCGTTACATCCCAATATATATATATATATATATATATATATATATATATATATATATATATATATATATATATATATATATATATTTGTAATTATAATGTGTAAATCTCATAATTTTACTTGTAATTCTGTCTAGTGTGATTATTGCAGTTCGAGCCCAGTACCGTTTCGCTCTCCAGTGATGTAACTACACATAGATTTCCTTAATGACACCTGCACAGATAGAAGCCATAATGACAGATGTATGTCTCTCACTTTTGATCTGCGAGTGAATTAAATCAATAATACGCAGCAAAATAACAAGAACATAAAAGCAACTTTATATAGAAAGTGTTGAATTACAGAAAAACTATAGTGAAAACCTAATCGTTTGAATTTATTGAGTTTTAGATTGCAATATATACAGCAGTTAACATTAACATAGCAAATTCATCTACACTAAGGTACTGACCATTTCACTATCAGGGTGGAGAAAGTGTGGTTGATTTTGAGTTAATATATACTAGTTTCTTTTATCTCGATTTATTTCACTAAAATAATATAATGGCAATAATGTCTCGGTAGCGAAATATATTTTTTCCTTTATTGACAGACGGACATTTAAACACAAGTGTCACACCCCTGACTTATAATACTAAATGTTTTATCCCTAATATAATTGCAGTATACCGAGATAAGTATCGCGGTATTTTCTGGATAACCGCGGTATACTGCAATACAAAATGTGTCGTTGGACCAAGCTATATCCTTAACTGTTATTAGTGCACTGATCAGGCGCAAGTCAAGTGCTCCATTATGAAAGGTGATACTTCATACAAAAAGAAAGATTCAAAGTTTAAATTAGGTATTTTCCTCTCCTGCCAATTTAGGTAAACATATTTGTTTTGTTTTTTTTTTTGCAAATGATTATCCTGTTTGCAACGATTTCTGGTCTTGAAACCACTAAGGGGTGTTTGAACAAATGTATAAGGCAACGCTTCTTCAACAATCCTATATGTTTTACACCTAAATTCAAACTACAAGTTATTTAAGTCCAGAGAATTTTATTTGTGCTATCTAGCAAGAAATTATATTCTCTAAATATAAAAGCATCGAATGATCATATTTCTATTGAAAATGTAAACGTATGCTTTCACGAATTTATTTGAGTTAGTCGGTAGAACGTTTGAAATTTTATTTCACGGAATTATTTAAACTTGTTGGGATAACGTGTTATTTGTCCATACACTATTCAGTACTGCAAATGGCAGTTGTGTAGTACACCATTAGGGGACGAAACTCTTTTTCGATACTTGAAATAGTCATGCAATAAGTTTCTTCCCTACAGATATAGCCTTCTCATTAATTTAAGATATCAATATTAGCGAGTAGTTCAAGAAATGAAATCATCAATCCTGAATTGTCTAATGTACTGTAATTAATTTGGAGTAATTGAAATTTTCTGTTACTCTATAAGCACTTTTAGACATATTATTTATCACAATAATCTGAGTACGTTAAGACCTAAACACAATAATCTAAGTACTTTAAGACATCCATGCAAAATTCGAGGTAATTTAAGACTTCCATACAACCATCTAAGTAATTTAAGACTTCCATACAACAGTCTAAGTAATTTAAGACTTGCATACAACAGTTTAAGTAATTTAAGACTTCGATACAATGATCTAAGTAATTTTAAACTTCCATACAATAGTCTAGGTAATTTTAGAATCCTTACAACCACCTAAGTAATTTAAGACTTCCATACAACAATATAAGTAATTTAAGACTGCCATACAATAGCGTAAGTAATTTAAGACGTCAGTTATTCACATCAATCTTAAAATTTAGTAGTGTCGTTGCTTGTTCATTGGTTGTAGGTTATATTTTACTGAATTATCATCTATTCCCAGCTTAGTTCTTTTTCTTTGAGTAGATTTTTTCATAAACTTAGTTATAAACAATCAGAATAAATTCGCCTTGACATATGTATAATTGTAGTTACATATTCTCGTTAAGGTGATTATATCTGATATTTATATACCGTCTATCCTCCGTTTCTTATTTAATTAAGGTATTGTCACGGAACGAGTCAATGTTTATTTCACATACCCTGATTTGACATTTATAATTTGTTTGCGGTAATAGGATGCGAATATTTCCTTCCTTATATGACATATTCCATTCTATAAATTGTTTCTGCTACTGTTAGGAGAATATTACCTTTCTTACGCAAACATCTTCATTCTATAAATTGTTTGTGGCAATTCGACGAAAATAATTTCCCTCTTATATTTAACATACATTCTATTCTATAAATGATTAATCACCTAATGACGATATTTGTTTCAATATTTTAAACGTGTGATTTTGCGAATTTATTTTAGTTTGCCGGGGAAAGGTTTAAAACTCGTCATTTCACGGATTTATTTGAGTTTGTTAGAGAGAACGTGTTATTTTTCTACATACTATACAGTATTTCAAGGAGCGGCCGTAAAACACAACATAACTCTTTAAGATATTTGAAATAGTCATATAATAAGTTGTTTCCCTACATATTTAGTTTTCTCTTTAATTCATGTGAACAATATTATAGAACAGTTCAAGAAATAAAGTCTTCCTCAATCCAGAATTGCAAATGTACTAATAATGAGAGTCCTTTCAATCTCCACCCCATACAACCCCACCCCGCACAATTTTATCTACATCCTTAACATAGCCAATGATGAATTGGGTAGAACGCATCACACAAATGCTAAAATTCGATAATGCTTTTCTTGGCACATTGATGACAACGAACAATTACAATACTTTCGTAAATCATTAAATCCTTTCCGAGTCAAGTGAAGTTTGTTAAAAATGAATCCCTTGATGTGTACAGTAAAATTATATGAAACCAAGAAATAAAAAATCAAATTGCCCTCTTACTGAAGTCTACTGTGTAAATTTTGTCTTAATATCCCGAATGTGGTACATACGAAACTTTGCAATGTACACAAATGACGTGTTATAATTTATCCAGTCTTTCTAAACTCCTTACGCAAATCGTGTTTAGCCATTATTTATTTTGTTATTCCTAGCACATTCCCGACCACAGATATGTTTCTTTGTAAATATATTGGTATTTCCAGAACAGTAGTGTTTCAATTTTGTATGGAATTTGATTTTCAGCAGCGCTATGTGGAATTGGTGGTCCTATATGAAATGTGTGTGTGTGTGTGTGTGTGTGTGTGTGTGTGCCTGTTTATGTGTTTGGATCAATATAATAATGTAAGATAATAATGAAAGGGAACAATAAAGTAAATATATACCCATTTGCTTGTATTTACAAAACAAGTTATTACATTAGAAAATAAAAATAGTTTTAAGCAATACAAAATATAAATAAATAAAACACAAACACAACATCAAAACAAGCATACTGTCACAGGATGAAGCCGGGTTGGGATAGGATTAGGGAAGACACTAAAAGCAACTGCGTTTTCAAGACGTTTATTTATACACCATTTGTCACAGGATGAAGCCTGGTTGGGGCTGGATTAGGAAGACACCAGTAGTGAAGTGGGGCACTATAGGGTCTATGGGAATTAGCATTAAAAACACCCCTGGGTCGATATAGGGTCTATGTAAATTTAACATGGAGAAAAATCGTGGGTCGATATAGGGTCTATGGGAATTAGCATTACAGACTTAACCTGGGTCTGTATAGGGTCTATGTAAATTTAACATTAATCACCCTGGGTCTGTATAGGGTCTATGTAAATTTAACATGGACAAAAAACCCCTGGGTCTGTATCGGGTCTATGTAAAATTGAAACAGGGAGGGTCTCTATTTTTTTTTAAAAAAAAACTAAATAAAAAAAGGGGTAGGCAATTCAAAGGCTATCTCTTTTCGAGAAATATGGGGGCCCTGAAAAGGGCCTTTGGGTTTTTTCTTCTTCTTCTTTTAACTTCTTAACTTCTTCCACCATCCTCTTATTTTGTCCATCATTCCTTTCTTCTTTTTCTTTTCTGTTTCCGGCAACCAGTCCGGGTGGCCCATGGCCCGGAACTTCTCTTGGATTTTCATCCAGTTTGTGTTCAGTTTTTCTAATTCATCCCTTTTTTTTCTATTTTCTTCTTCTTTTCTTTCCTTTGACCACTTTTCTTTGATCTTCTTGACATCTTCGGTCAGCACATTCCTCATTAGTTCTTCAGCTTTCTTAAGTTTTTCTAACCCCCACTTCGCGAAACACCAATCTGTCCATTCTACAATGTCTTCTAGAAAGCACCTTGCACTCGTCACATGATCTATCGCTTCTTTTAACTTACCCACTTTGACATACGGTGGGTTAATTAAACCTCTGATTCTCTTCTCCTCATCCTCTATCATTTCTTTTACAATATTTACGGATAAGTGGAGGCTGGTTACTTGTCTTGAGACGAAGTCTTTTGTCACTGCATACCTCCATTCCTGTTCAACCCTTTCTACTACACTCAATCCATCTACCATCCAATACCAACTTCCCATAAGATCGTTGTATAAAGCTGAAGCTGCTGGCATCTTCTTGTTTGCTTATTCCGTAGAATGGGTTCCAATGGCCAACACTGTTAGTTTTATACTCAAAGCGCGAACGTGAAGGAAAACATCCCCTAAAAACATAAAATTGATCTTACCTAGATCATGACCCAACAACGCGCGGACGTGAAGGAAAACATCCCCTACTTTCTCATTTCATATAATAAAACCCTAACTATACTCTTCACATACGCTAAGAAACCCATAATCTACTATTCACACAAACATACCTGAGCTCTTACAAACACAAACACACAAACACACAAACGCATACCCTCACACTATCTTCAAAAAGAGTTAGTGTTTATATACACACTACTCTACCTACACACATTGGCAAATTGATCGTTATTTCTTTTCTAGAGTATTGGGTAGCCCTGAAAAGGGCTGTTTTTTGAACTCCTGATGCACCTATCTAATGGTTGCACCGTCCTGGCCTGGCGCCACACACGCATCTTCTTCCCCAGTCTTCTTTCACCTTTCTTCTGGGGAGCGCAGAGGGAGGATGATTCGCTTCAACACCCCAATCCTCTGTTTCGGGAATATTGAACGACATCCTCTCTTCTCTTTTCTTTTCCTCTTCTTCCCTCTCTCTTCTCTCCTCCTCTTCCTTCTTTACTCTTGCTTCTTCTACTATAGCCTCCGCTGATAGTTCGTTTACTATGCGCCTGGCATATTCCAGGTGCATCTGGAGTTCTAACAGTTTCACTATTCTGCTATTCATTCTTGTGTTGATCAATCAACAAGGGTAGCTTGACTGCCCAGCGAGTTTCAATTTATACTGAAAGCGCGGACGTGATGGAAAACATCCCCTAAAAACATAAAATTAATCTTACCTAGATCATGACCAAAAAAAACAACAACAACGCGCGGACCTAAAAGAAACACTCACTCACTTTTTTATGCTACCCATCACTATTATAAATTTTTTTATAAATCACTTCAATAGACTATCCACATACTCAAAGCAATCCAATCTAACCCAAAATATACACCTCTAACAGCCAAAAAAACAAACATCATTTTAATCTACTATCCATACCAACTTACTTAACCACTTACTAACACAAACACACAAATACATACACTTCCACTATTAATAAAGAGTTAGTGTTTATTTTCACACTACTCTACCTACACACATTGGCAAATTGATCGTTATTTCTTTTCTAGAGTATTGGGTAGCCCTGAAAAGGGCTGTTTTTTTGTTTGCTATGGCATTCTTTTTTAGTTTCTAAGAATGCGATGTCCTCTGAGGATAGACTTTCTGGCGATAGGTCTGCTTCTTCGGAAAGAGAAGAAGAACTCTTTGGTGTCGATACGACAATCGACAAAGCCTCTGTCAGGTTCAGGTTGCTGCTGCTGCTGCTGCTGCTGTTGCTGTTGTTGCTGATGTCTCTGAAGTCTGTACTTCTCTGTCCATTCTTCTTTCTTCCTGTTCATTTCTTCTCTGAAGAGCTCTTCTACCAGGTCTTCAGTGACTTTTAACATTCTCATATTCTCTATTTCTTCTGGCTTCGGTATCAGACTGTGTCTGACCCTATGCAAATTCACGTAGGCTTCGTTGAGCTTAGCTAGTTTGGAGCACATCTTCGTAGGAGGATGAGTCGACAATGGATGGTTAGACTGGAAACAACCCCGGTTCTTAAAGTCAAAGCGCGGACGTGAAGGAAAACATCCCCCACACGGTTTTCGAGCCGCAACGTTTAGTGAGTGTCATGAGAGGGATAGTAAGAAATCAAAGAGCATCAATCCAACATTCTTCTAGCTAAACAAAAGACAAAGACATTTTTTCAAAACACAACATTTTTTATTCAAAAATCACTTAACACTAAACAACAACATTTCTAACATTTTTTAACAATAATCCAACACTATAACATCAAACAATTTTTTTCAAAACACAAACATTTTTTTCTCAATAGACAATCTACTTTGAACAGGGCTGACAACGTTGTGAATGAAATTGTGATTTCCACCGTTGGAAATCATTAGGCCATTGATGGACACTACGTTTCCTAGCTTGAGACAAAAGATAAGCATAATGGTCACAAAACCATCGATCTACTTTCACATCGTTTCTAGCAGAAGAACGAGGATCAAAATGAGTCACTAAATGTTCTAAGGAATAGCCCAGGCTGCGATGATGCAGAAAATACACACAGTACTGTCCACACACCAAGGAATCTGTGCCTTGTAATTTCACGTTATTGAATCGGGTGGTTTGAGCATTTCTTCTCATAAAGTCGATGATATCGTCTTCCAAAGGGGGCAATCCGTACGAATCGAAATATTCCACACATCCTTCTTGAGGAAAGTAGACGGCTACCCAGTGGGTTCCTGGGAGATGACTGTCGTCCGTGTTGATCACGTAAGCTTGATGGTCTTTAGGTTTGCGATGAGGGAGTTCATCTTTAGCACAGACGACAGGATTCCAAGAAGCTGTATAAGAACTGTGGTTCAAAAGGTAATAAAGTTCCCAGGTATCCATTGATTTGTGTGTGTTTTTTTCTTCTTCTTCACAGGTAATAATAAGTCGTCAATTCGATCCTGACTTTTTGCTTGAAAATGTCTGACGAATAAACGGTTATTCGTTCTGTTTCCTCACTCTGATTCAGGAGAGCTTCGATACGATGGATCTCTTGAGTGGTTAATGGTGGACAAGAATGTTCACGCAAGTCTTTATACCACTGGTGCAACACGTCTTTGTTCGAGATGAGACTCCAAGCTTCATCCAGATACTCGTCCAATTTTTCTTCTTGACTCAACATCAGGCATTTATCGTGTTGAATTTGACTGGGATGATCGTTTTGACATCCATAGCAATTTTTCTTGATCAATTCCGTCATTTTATCGACCAAGTGTTTGGCAAAACAGGAGACTAAATGTGCTTCTTGTTCTGGCCATCTCGACTTCATTATGATCACTTCTTCTTCTTCCACAGTCTCCTCACATTTCATGTCCAAAGTTTCTCCACTAGGTAAAGAGGGATAACAGTCTTCCATGACTTCTAGTAATCTAGAATAACTTCTCTCAAACTGTTGATTTCTATGGTATTGTCAAATTCTGCATACAGGATGACGTTCACTGTGTGATCTGGAGGTGGATTTGCAAACTGAAGTTCCACACGAATCTGGCCTGATTTTATAGGGTGGAAATGTCCCTCGTCGCTGCCTTGGTCTGGAGTGAAATCAAAACCCCACAAATCATAGCCTCCTGCATAATCGTCGTACGAAATACCGTGACTGGTGTTGGTTCCTAACTGCCCCGTGGCTTCGTACAGGGACAAGTACGATCTCAAATAATTCTTTGCGACACCAAAGTTGGGCTCAAAGGGTCGGGTACACAAGGTCTTGCCGTCGCGACTGACTTCGATCTTGGACACATTGTAATGTTGAAACTCAAAAGGATTTTGATCGTGGGTTCCGTTGAAGGCTGAATTCCTGACGATACCAACAATCAAACGTTTGGGTAACTGTCCTTGGAACAGATGATCTTCGATCATAGATCGCTGTCCAGCAGGAATGGTGAACGTTTTCACTTCTACGCGTCGTATCGGATACTTGGCAGTCGTTCTGCTCAACGTCTGACTGACGTCGTTTCCCACTTTAGGTAACACTTCCACACGACGCACGTAAAGTCGGGCTTCTTGAATGATAGTTTTGTATTCGTTGGCATGGGCCATCAAATGGAAAGTGGCACTGCTACGATTCAGTCTCAGACGGATATCCACCCCGTTGAGCAAATACTTTTCTTGTAACCACATGTCCAAATGCAAACGATCCATCAGTTCTAAACTTCGCCCTTGCAGAATTTTCTTACGACGGTCGTTAAACCCCACATTGTGAGGATTGTCATCTTCTGTCAGGACTGTGTCGCTAAACGTGCCTACACCTGCTGTGTCAGGTTTCCATACCACGCAAGCATCCAGATGAGTATTCTTGGCTTCTTTTCCGTACGTCAAGAGATTTTCCAAGTAGGCACGATATGGGTAAGTATCCATGCTGCTGCTGACCAGTTTGTTATTCAAGTACAAGTCCACTTCGCTAAATAAGGAATGCATGAAATTGTTGACAGGAGCTACTCTAGCATCGCCTCCTGGATTGGTGTTGTCCGTTTTGATCACTTTCACTTTCAAATACAGGTAACTGCTATTCAGATCGATGTAATCTTCGGGTTGTCCTTTGATTTCAAACTCGATGGGAGCTGATTCCGTCAAAGAGGAGACGGGATGAAATTCCACCCACTGGGACTCTTGCATGGTCATCATGGTGGGGGGCATGGCAAACAGGTCCAGTTCCGTCTTGGAACAAGCGCAAGACTCTCGGTGCATCATTTTTTTCTCTTTCTCAATAATCGAAAACGTCTAAGTCTCGAACGGTTCTTCTTTTCTTGGCCTTTCTCGCTTGAAGTCTGGTGAAAGGGTGTTTTCTTCGTCGTCTCTTTCTGCCTTGTCCTTGCTGAATGCCTGACTCGGTAGCGTGCAGGGCATTTATAGGTGTGTCTTGTCGGCCCAAAATGTCTTTACCCGTTTGCAGCAAGACATTTTTGCCTGCCCTCATGAAGGCTTCTTTAGGGTTTTGTTTGTCGATGATGACATTTTGGAGAAATTCTTTGCCTTGCGTCAGTGCCGCATCTTTCAAGGCGTGCAATCCGCGTGTCACCATCGGTTTCAACACCGGAGCCACCGAACGAAAGGCCGATTTCAGCATGTCTCCTAAACCGTGTCCTCGCTGTCGAGCAACCCCTCGGTACACTGGATACATGACTTACTTACGAATCGTGAGAGAACCGTTTTCGAAAATGGAGTTTCACCGTGACTTTTCCTTTGGTGAATGGAATATTTTGTCCCAAATCTCCTTTTATAGTAATGTTGACCGTGTCCAAATACGACTTGCTGACAGGCAAATAGTGAGGATGGACAAATTCGCGGTGGACGTGATAAGTGTTTCCACCTTCCTCGTCAGCGTTCGTGGCAGAATCCACTTTGAAAGGAATGACACGCAGTAACGGTACAGAGGTGTGTCCCACCACGTTATACTCCACCACATCGGAGTACACAAACATCAAATTCAGTCCTTGGTTCAGTTCTACCGGGGCACGAAATAACTTGCTAAAAGACTCGTTGTCGTAAACGATGGGTGATTCGTTTTTCTTCATCATCGCCATTCTCATGTCCATGTCTCCGCCCAACATGTCAAACAATTCAGGACAAAATAAAATGGACAGGATTTTACTCCCGTCAAATTTCATCAAGAAGCGACGAGCTGTTTTGTGGCATTCCATGGTGACACTTTTTTTGACACTTTCCAAAGCTTTCAGAAACACGACATTAAACCTGGAGGTAATGGTGCTCACCAAATGTTGACCACTAAAATAATACCCTGGGGGAATGAACAAGTGATAGGTGGTGTACTTTTGATTTTTTGTGCCAGGGGTTTTCTTGTCATATTTACCATAGGTATCCAAGTACTGTTGCAATTGTTCGTCATGAACTTCCACATCAAAAACATTTTGATTGGGAAGGACATTGAGGACTTGGGTCGGGTGAATCATTTCCACTAAAGCCACTTCCCAATGGGCTTCGTGATCTAAGGGGATGGTCTGAGGTAATTTGGCCGTGTAACAGCACAACGTGTTGTGGGGAAACACCTCCATGGAACTGTCACTGGGTAAGGTTAAGTAAAATTGGTTTTGGTGACTCATAATTCCAGAGTTCTGTGGCTGTCCGAGGGGTTATTAATGGACGTCAGAGGCGTGTCTCCGCCCAAAATGGGGTTCTGATTGTGGTTGGAGTGGTGACTGGCACTGGCACTGGACACAACGTTCCCGTTCGAGGAGAATTTCAGGGAGGGATTGGGAAGCAGGTAACCGATGCAACTGCTCAATAAAATGGTCCACAATTGTTTGTCTCCTTGTTGCAAACTCAAATTGGCAATGGCTGCCCCGATGACACAATACACCACGAAGATTTGGCAGAAAAAGACGATTTGCGTTTTAGGCACACGTTCTCCACACCACACCCACAAGGGTTGTTTTTGTAAATCTTGCACAGAACAACTAGGGGAAGAAGGAGTGGTCGACGTAGCTGCGTCTGCTGAGTGAAAGGGCATGATGGTCACTTCTTCTTTTTATAGTCGATGACTTGCGAAGCGTCGATCCAAGAATCGAAACTGGGTGGATATCCTTTCCAACGTACTTTGACTTCTTTGACACGTCGTTTGCCCACTTTACGGGTTCTGCGTTCGAGAATGCTTTCGATGTCGTACACGTCGTCTTCTTTTTTGGTGACACGTTGTAACTCGGGCAAATAAAACGTTCCTTTGAGCACTTCTCCGTTCATGTCTTCCAATTTATAGACGGTAGGATGACGGCCATGCACTCGTCCAGTGACGCGAAACAGTTCGGTCGTCCAGTTAGGTAAGTAACCTTTGTCGAAAGTGCGTTTGGTTTTGCCAATGCGCACCCAATCTCCTACGGCCAACTCTCCACTTTTCTTGGGGACAGCCCTCGTCGGGGACGTACCGAACCGACGCTCAAACACCAACACTTCGTTGTCGGGAGTCACGTCTTGCGGGGCACGTCCGATGCTTCGATGGTAAGATTGGTTGTACGCTTGCACCAGGTGTGGTAAGATGTCGATGTACTTCAGAGTGTGGTGATGCGTAAAATATTTCCACATGCGTTCTTTCAAAGTGCGTTGAAAACGTTCCACGATGCTGGCTTTGGTTTCGGGATTCTCGGTGGTAAAAAATGAATGTCACGTTTCTTTAATTCTTTTTGGAAAGCTTGGTTCAGAAATTCGGTGCCTTTGTCCGTTTGCCATCGAAGAGGGTGACGACCGCTTTGTTTTAACACCCGTTGCAGGGCTCGCACTAACTCGCTGCTCGATTTGGAAGTCAAGGGCACGACCCAGGCAAATTTGGAAAAGACGTCGATGACACAAAACAAATATTTGTAGCCACGATTGTAGCTGGCCAAATGAGAGACATCGGCTAAATCGGCTTGCCATTGATGATCGATGCCTTCCACTCGGGTGCGACTTCTGGCAAACTTGCGTCGAATGGGTTTGTGTAAAGTGTAGGTAGCTTGTTCTTGTAACCATCGTTGCACTTGAGGTAAACGGAGACTTTTCAGTTGCGTTTTGGCAGCACGATACAATTTTTGAACTCCTGCGTAACCTGCAGGATGCGAGGGATCGTAGTAAATGCTGGCTAAGACTTTTTCCATTTTTTTTGTGTGTTAATAAGTCACCCACTCTTCGGTGATGCTACTTTGGGTGGGACGAAAGGGTGGTTTGGAAACGGATTTACGTGTCCGATGGGCTACGGGAGTAGAAGTCGAAGGTAGTGGTGGTGGAGGTGGAGGTGGCAATGGAATGGCTTTGGTTTTCTTTTCTTTTTTCGCTTCTGGTTTCCCTTCTTTCTTTTTCACTTCTGTCGAAGGAGGCGTGGACATCATCTTTTTAACCCAAGCTTTCATTTCTTCTCGTTGGGGTGTGGGGGACGGGGTCAACAAGGATGCTGCAATCTTACTCGAAATGGGAGCTGCTGACGGTGTTTGAAATACTTCGCGCATCTCTTCTTCCTCAGGTCTTTGTGGGGTAGCATCTCTGGTGACCCATGGGGATGGTAGTGGTGGTGGTAATGATGATGATGGTGCTGGACTTTTCATCAAGGTCTTAAAATCTTTTAGAGTGGGTAAAGCTGTTTCGTCTAAAGCTTTCTGGTGAAAGAGTTGCAGTCTTTGCAAGAGTTGACCGTACTTTTGCGATTTTTCTGTTTCGGACAAATCTTGGCGATCCATCAAGAATTGCAATTCGTGTTGTAACTGGGACATCTCGCTCAAATTGGGATTGGGAGGTAAATGCGGGGTGCGTTGTTCTTGCCACCGATGGTATTCCATCCATCGTTTGTAAGGCACTAAAGCTAGTTTTCGTCCTTCCATGGGGTTGTCAGGGGTCGATTCTGAGATCTTGGAACTTCCGAGGCCTTTTCATCTTGCTCCCACCAGTCCTCCCAACATGGTTCCCAAGACTCCTTTAAGTATGGGGCCTAACAAGAGAGGTAAAATGCCTCCACGTTGGACCAACATCTTCTTTTTTTGACGAATGGGAATTTTCTTTCGAACCATTTGGCGAAGAACGTGACGATGTTTGCCTAAGCATTGTTTCTGGTGTTTGGACAAAGGGATCGTGCCTTTCAAAACGTTCAAACAACATTCGCACACGGTATCGATGACCTCTTTGGAGGCCGTTTGAATGAGTTTTTTCGTAGGGGTGAAGAAGCTTTGGACAGGACAGATAACATGTCCCCATGTTTAGCTAAACGTGGTGGCAGTCCTTTCCTTTTCTTTCCTTGGGGTTTTCTGGAGGGTGACATTTTTGCTTGTGGGTTCCGGGACATTCACCGAACAGACACTAACGTCGATGACTTAACGCACACCCTTTTATCTTTTTTTTGGGACTATCGCTTTGTCATAAAGGTGACAATGTTTTTCCCAAAATCGCCAAGGAATCCTCCCCTTTGTTGACGCCTCTTTTTCTTGGAACGACTGTGTCTTTTCTTAGGGTTATGTCGATGCTTGGCTAAGCGCTTTGTCGGATGACGCGTCTGCCTTTGTCTCTTTCTTTTGTGGCTTCTTGGAGGTGACATCTTTTACAAGTTCACTGATACCCCGACTTGGTCACAGGCTCTTTTTATACTGGAACGCGTCGCCACTGATTGTCTTTACGTTTTATCAGTTTGAGGACAGGCATGACACGTCGTGCAGGGGTACGCAACGGACTAAATCGAGCCAGTTCTTGCTTGGACAAATCCAGTAAACTTTGTAACATGCCCGATCTTTCTTGGACTTTGATTTTGGGAGAAGGTACTTTGTGAGCAGCAGCCACTGCCACTAAATTGGAAGGTCCTGCCACTGGGGAAGTTCTTTTGGGGGTCATCAACGGAGATGTTCTTGGTGTGATCAACGTCTCCAAGTACTCTTCAGTTCTGGGTGTCATCAACGGAGAAGTGGATGAACGTGAGGATGCTGGAGACGCAGTCACTGCCGTGGCAGGTCGTGGTTTGCGAGTGTAAGGTTGCGTCCTGGCCGAAGTGCCTCTCTTGCGACTAGTTTTCTTCTGTGGACTTTTCTTTTTCTGGGGACTTTTTCTCTGTTTCTTTTTCTGGGGGCTTCTTTTCTTTTTCCGGGGTGGTGTCTGGTAAGAGGAGGGTCCTGCCACTGGAGAAGTTATTCTTCTTGGGGACCTGGTCTTTTTCTTTTTCTTCTTGGAGCTTCGTTGGACTTTTGTCTTGGGGATAACTTTGGTGGCATTAGGATCCCATCTTAAGAGTGAGTGAATGATGACCCCTCCTAGAGTACCGCTCCCTCCAGGTTTCAAAATGATTTGTTTTTTGGTTTGAGTGTCAATGCGGGGATCGGCCAGTTGGACCAAAGCGACTTTGTTTCGATCGAAAAAGCGTTTGGTTTGATGAGGAATCTGAATGATTCCTTGGAGTAATTGACGTGCCGTCACCGTGAACCATCGTAAGACTTCTTTGAGACTAGCTTCTAAAACACGGGCTCGTGTTTGTGGATTTTTTTCTCGACTGATGCCATACAAGGCACGAATCAATTTGACGGGAAGATGCGACTGAAGGGACGTCATGTTCACACTGTGTGAGACAGACAAAAAAGGGTCTGAGGTTTTTATAGATTTTTTGATGGGGAGTGAAATGAAGTCGAGGACGGAGACGTGTACAGGACAGGCCCTCCGTCTTGGCACCAGTGGTGAAACAAGTGGGTACGAAATCGCAAATCCTCGGGGGTCGTAGGTTTCAAATCGACGAGTAAATAGGCGTGTGGCGTTTGAGTGGCATCGTCGTACGCCTGAGTCAGCCAAGGCGTTCCTAACTGTTTGGCTAAGACTTGCACTTGCGATTTATCTCGAGGGCTTTTAAACAAGACCACGTAATGCGCATTGAGACTGATGGTGCGATGGGCTTTACTTTGTTGAAACAAATTTTGGGTGATGTAAATGACACTGGCATTACGGTGATGCCCTTTGCGCGTGAACCACAATTTAATTTCTTCTTCGTCTTCTCCTAACATGTCGTCGAAAATGACCAAATGGGTTTGACGGGAGTCAGAGACGATGCCGTCGTCTTCTTTAGGAATGCCTTCCACAAACACGATGGAATCGCCTTGACTTTCTCGTAAGAGGCTGTACGCCGATTGCCACTCTTTGTAACACCACACGATCCGTTGAGGGGGCCGATCGATCAAATGATGTTTATGTTCGATCAAACGTTTGACGAATTCGGTTTTGCCTGAACCGCTAGGTCCAGCAATGAGCATGTTAAAGGGATGGCGAAGATAAAAAGCCTCCCAACTGGCACGATCTAAGTGTTCGTCGATGACTTTGACAGTAGAGGAAGAGGGAGCAGAGACAGTAGAGGTAGCCATGGTGTGAGAAATGTCACTTGTGACACGAAAACGAACAAGACAAGAGTTTATATACTTTTTCAGAACACGTTTATTGAATGTTTTTTTTCAAACATGAATACGAAAGACAAAAATACATACAACCCAAATAGTGATGTACAGGAATATAAAACACAGCAAAGCGATCAAAGTGGAATATAAACAAGTGTCTGTACAACATGTTTTGGGTAACCAAGATGTCCTAGGGACAGTGTGTAATGTTCTTACAGTCTCTACATGAGGTATTGTCACACAAGTGTCCTCCCGGAATGACCTTTCAGGAATGTCCATGACAGTCCTGTCCTGAAGCGAGTGGTTGTTCTCGGTGACGGGTTCTTCTGGCACCGTCACTAACACAGGTTGAAAAGTAACTTTTTTCCTTGAACAACTCTTGTGCATACTGGGCCACTTCTTGGGTCCAAGCCTCAAAACCCCCCTTTTTCCAGTCACGAACATCTGTCCAATGAGGGTGTAAGTCACAAGCTACACACACATCGTCATACACGTCTTGGGTAGCTAAAAGTTGACGAATCTTTTTTCCTGTTGAGGTCGAGAAGTATCCAGATGAAAACGCAAGGCTTTGAGCAAAAGGAGTTTTTCGTGACCATTTAAGGCCATGGAGGTGGCAAGTACTGATCGTAAAGAGTCCACAAAGAATCGGCTGGTAAACGAAATCCCAGAAAACAAGTCACTAATACACACACCACTTGTCGTCCCAAATTCAATGGATACAGTTCTTGTAATAATTGATGGTAATGATCCACGGTTTGAATATGGTCATTGAGTTCCTTCCACGGAATCTGTTGGATGACATGTGACATAAACCGTGGCATGGCAGCCTGTTTTTATATTCTCTTATTTTCGGATGCAATAGACGTACTTTCTAGCCAGAGATCTTCGTTCTCCAGTAGGGAATCTAAATCTTGCATACTGTAACCGAAACGTCAGAGTTCGTTTAGGTGTTTCCTCTTCCGCTAAGCAGATTCCACGTAAAATATGTTTGTAATCCTTTAACTTGTCTTCCTCAATGCGTTGCACTAGGTGAATCTCGAAGTAACCATAATCATGAACATGTCGATCATTTGCGACCTCAAAGTTTTGAACAAGGTCTGACCATTGAAAGAATTTCTGACGAATCAGTTCTCTTATACCATTCAGGTACCAGTGGTTAAAGATCTGGTGACGTATCGGATGCAATTGTTCTTTACGTTTGACTTGTATTTTGACCAGCTCTCGGTAAATGCGTTCTCTCAACTCCACAGGCAAAGCACGAATGTTCTCTTGTAAAGTATCCATGAATAGGTCATACTAAATCCTCTTTGGTCTGACACAAGAAATGTACTGTTTGCACAAACATGGTTTTAATTCATTGTCGAATCTAAATCGTTTCACCACTAATCTACACATTACAATTCGTTCAGAAGTTTCCTCTTTCACCAAGTTGACATTGTGTTCAAGATGTTGGTAATTCGTTAACTCTTCCTCTGGAATTCGATGCAGTACGTTTACAATGTAGTAGATAGAATCGTCAATACCAAACCATTCCTTTTTATAACCAGGAGGTCGTTGATCAATGTCTGTCCAATGGAACACTTTCAACTCAATCAGTCCTTGTATAGCCTGAAGGTACCAGTGGTTCAAACACCGGTGACGTAACGGATGCAATTGTTCTTTACGTTTCACTTGTATTTTGACCAGCTCTCGGTAAATGCGTTCTCTCAACTCCACAGGCAAAGCACGAATGTTCTCTTGTAAAGTATTCATGAACAGATTATTATGGTAAGAAGTTATTTCAATGTCTCGGTCCCACTAAAGGTAAGTAATGACAATTCGGTGACCATCGAGCATGTTCAACGTAGGCCGAATCTTGCGGTTCCCAGTGGTGAAGTGACACACCGCAACTGAAGCACTTGACTTTATCTCCTTCGCCCAAGTAGAAAACTCCGGCTCTGGCTAATTCTTCGGGGGTCGGTCCTCCCAGATACTTAGGCCATTTTCCTTTGAACGATTGAAGACGATTTTCAAAGTCGCAGTATTCCGACAAACGCACAGGGAACGAATATTCGTCTTTCACAGGTTCGTTTCGATGAGGATTGAGTGACATGGGCGGGAGTTTGCTCAGGGCTGGATGACATCCGTAAGGGGGTAGACGTGAAGGTGAACATTCCCCTTTAAAACGAAACCCAGTAAAATGTCCAAGAGGACGAGCGGCATCACTTTCGCATCCCACAGGTTTGACACGCACAGCATCGCTTTCCATGATAGGGGTAGGGACACTAAAGTTCCCATGATGCTTTACGGCATCGCTCAGGTCACAACGTACAGCATCGTACACATCGCAAGGCTCACAATCGCACTCGTCTGCAAACTCCGTTACGCAATTACAATGGTAACCACATGGACAATCGCAGTTTCCTTCCGGACATTTTCCGTCGCAATGCCTGGGTCTTATCCATCCAGTATTAGTCACACTAGAGGAAGATACAACTTTTTTACAATCCCCAAACCGGAACGATGTCTCTTTCAAAGTATTCATCTTGTTCGCTCGGTCTTGGTAGTCCCAATGAACTATCGATCTTGCCTAGGGTTCCTTTTTATATACAGACCAATACCGACGTGACCGTACGGTAAGGTAAAGTGATTGGGAAGTCGCACTCGCTTCTGGTATACAATTTGATAGACTTTTTCCAAGGGTCGACTGACGATGTGGTGAGTGGGTAAACGTACAATCTTGTTAGGTTGGTGAGTGGTCACTTTAAAGTTTCCATCCTCTCCCGATTGCAAGGCTTCTTTCAATACCCCAAAGTTGACCACTCGACTGGTACGATAATTCAGAGTCAGTCCTTTCACTTTGCATGTCGTGTGCACTTCTCCTTGTTTGTCCCGGTATTCGTAGCCGTAATTTTTGGGACCACCACTGACGAAACTTAGAATCTTGTCGTCGGGATGCTCGTCTGTCCAGGCTCCTAAACGGTCTCCTTCGATGTTAGGGTGATGTTGAATCGGGTGATGGATGTAAATGCAACTGTCCGTGTCAAAGTACAGGACGCGTTCTTCTAACAGTTCTAAAGCTTCGTACAATTTTAAGCGAGCATGGGCTGTCACGTAAGCCGCAATGATGACATTTCCAAAAGGGTCGTCTTGTACAAAGTCCAGATCTTCTTCGTAATTGACCAAGATCAAATTCTCTCGAACGACGTCCACGTGTTTCATGTATTTGGTTTTATCGTGAATCATCTGGAAGTAGCGGGAAGGTTCTGTCAAATATTCCGTCTTGGGTAAACACGGTCGTTGTGCCATTTTACCCCACAAGCAATTTAACATCACTTTGGCAAACGATCGTCTGCCTTCGTTTTTCTCGATGTGGTCTAAAGTGATGCCTTCTTGTTCGTAGTATTTCTCTTTGAATTGTATTTGGTCTTCGGGAGTGTGACACCAGGAAGGATAGCCGCTGGCTTCTTGCTTCAGTTTCAAAAAGGCATCCACGTAGTCGGCGAAAATGCCTTTCTGAGTAGGGTCACCCTTGTGGTATTGTTGTGTCTTGGGAAAGTGGCAAATTTCGTACACTTCTAACAGTTGGTATCCCATGTCCAGAGCTTTGAACAATTCTACGCTGACCCAGGTTCCCGTCAAGGCCCGTTCTTCCTGGCTGTGATGACAAGGCTGGTCTTGGTTGCACGTTTCGGCACAAGTACGGCACAAGGGAAACATCAGTTTGCCTTGACAATGGTGAGGTAAGACGGGATGGTATAGGTTCGTGGGAGGCAAAACTTTGCACTTGATCAAGCCTTCGTATTGTCGAATGTTTTTCAGGTCGATGTGTTCCGTCAGCAATTGCGGGTGCCCTACAGGAAAGCGACAATATTTGCACACGTAGGGATACAGCGAACACACGTCCAAGTATTTGATTTCTTCTCCTTTCTCTTCGTCGGCTTGGTACAGCAAACAGGTGGCATTGGTCCTTCCTCCGTACAAACTATCCCTCGGGTTCAGCGGGTCCATGAACTGGTAACTTTCCACGAGGCGTTTAAACTCGGGATCGGTTTTCATACGGTGATCGTACTCGTGTTCCCACATTTCCACCACTTGGTATCCTTCCTGTTCTAACTTTAGGCGCCGCTGACAAGTGTCCTGGTACAAGTCTTCCATGGTTCGTTGCAAAAACTGATTTTTAGTGCCACGGTCAGGGTAACAGACGGGACATCCGTGAAATAAGCAGCCGTTAAACTCGTACACGATCTTGGGGTTTTCTAAGTCCCAACCATCGACCGAATACGTTCCGATGGTCTTTTCACCCCCTCCGTTGCGGGCATGCTGAATCCACTTGTCTTCCTTGTCGCACAAGCAATGTAACCAACGTAGGGCTTTGACCGAGTATTGACGTTTGACATAGTGGGTCGTTTGAGGACTGATGACAGCCACGGTGTTTTCAGGCATGAATCGTTGTCGATACACTAAGGAACACGCTTTGGCAATGGTGCAAGCTTCTTTCAAAGGATCGACCCCTCCGTGTTCCATGAACAATTCTCGAAATTTTCCACAGCAACGTCGTAAAATGTCCACGTCGGAACGACAATACTTTAGCATTTCTTCCTGAAAGTCGAAAGGGTCCAAGGCGTGAGCCTGGTACCAAGCGTAGAAATCTTCTCGTTGTTCGGTACGCATGTTGTCGGGGTCGTAATAGTGAGCCTCAGGCAAATGGGGTAAAACGGCGTGTTGATTGGCTTCCGTATTGAAAAAGTGTGGAAAGTACCCTTTAGCCATTTCTGTCATTCCAAACGTTTTAGGCATTCGACTCAAAGGCATGGCCAAATAGCTCATCGAATCTTTAAACTGTACTTGTCCCACTTGCATGAAAATGATTTTGGCCCCGTTCAAAGTCACTTTAGGACGCTCGGTGCCTTGTTCCGTATAGTATCTGAGAAGAAACTGTCCATCGTATCCGGAAAAATTGTGAGCCATCACCGTGGCATGACGATGACAATCTCCGTAACGTTCGATGTCCTCTTGGCTCCACGTCTTGTCGATGGGGTCTAAAACCCATTGGGCAAAATCGGCTAACGTGTTTGGTCCCCGAAAGATTTTTTCACGTCCTCCGGGAATGTTGCTGCAGTGAGGGCAATGACTGAAGATAGGTTCTTGAATGCACTTCTCGCACGCTCGATGAGCCACGCAGAAATTAGGAATGTGAATGCCAGTCTCTTGCATGCATTCGAAATCGAAAAAGATGAAATTGCCTTTCTTCTTGTGACCGTCCTCTTTCTCTGGTGGGGGATGGTATTTTTGCACGTAGCATTCGTGTTCCAAGTCCACGATGTGGTGACAAATGTGACATTTTTTCTTTCCTCGACATACGTGTGCCTTGGCATTGTTGGTACGTATGCCTTGTCCACACGCGGGGCACAATCACAGCAGTTGACAAGCGCATTTCTTCTGTGAATCTTGCGTCTTCAAATGTTGTTGGTAACAGGTAGGGCTGACAAACGTGCGCAGACAAGTTGAACAAGGCACTGGTTCTTCGCTCAGACAGGGTGGAGAGGCCAAACATCCTGAGCATTTCCATCCACAATGTTTGTGCTGCTCTCGATTATTATAACCATAGTCACATTTCTCACAATAATAAACATATCCCAGGAATCCAGTGATACTGGTAATGGTATCGAAATGGTCATCGTGATGATAAACATGAATGTATTTTCCGTCCTTAAAATCTTGCCCTCGAAACAACAGAGGCCCGCGCACTTCTTGAGGGTGCACTTTCAAGGTGTATCGTGGAGCTAGGGCATCTTGCAATTTTTGCATCTCAGGAATGCCACAGGGTGTGTCTTTGGACATGCCAGCTTGTCGTAACAGGAGTTCTGCTTCACTTCGTTGTTTGGCTCGGTCCGATTGTCGAATGTTCTCCCAGTCTCTTTTCCATTCTACCGTGTCGTTCTTGTTGGCATAGGTTCGTCCCACCACGATGGCACGGGCTAAACACATCTGGTCATGAGGATTGTGAATTTGGACAAGGCTACGCTTAATGCTGCGAAGGTCGTTCACCAATAACATCTTTTTGCGTCCGGTCCCTTGAGGAGGAGAGACGTGGGTCATGTCCAATGTGGCTTTTCCATCGGTGATGTCAAACTGGTCATTAGATTGTTGTACGTGTTGAATCTTGTCCATGACTTTGGAAACGGTCAATTCTGCAGGGGTGCTAAACTCGATCCAAACAGGGGATTTCAAACCGTCGTGTTGTATGGAAAGTCTCAAGCGGTCGTCTTCTTTGGGTTGACATTGTCGCTTGAGTGCAGTGAGCAGAGAATCCCACACTCCGGTGATGAACCCTTCTGCTTTCTCTAACGGTACTTCGGACTTGAAATCTTTAAACTTCACCGTGTATTTGTAAGCCGTGGTTCTAAATTTTCTAGAGGAACGCTTTTCCGTCTCTCGAATGGAATAGTATTTTTCAGGGTTGACTAAGGGTGGTGAACTTGGTTTAGAGGGTTCGGATTCTGGTTCACTCATGTCCTCTTCAAAATCACTGGCATGAATTTGTGCCAAGATTTCAGCCCTGGTTCGAGGCGATAGATCACGTTTCTGCCTCTTACTTTCTTCTTCTTTCTTCTCGAATGAATTAGATCGTTTCATCTTGAAAGCAAAAAGTCAAATGACTCAAGTTCAAACACCATGAGCTTCTTTATAGTCATAGCAGACCAGCGTATATAAAAGGGTGTGTGTCTTGTCCTTTCACTATTCATTTCACTCTCAAGCCGAGCACAACGATGGAAGAGACTAACCAGATGGAACGTTTCGTCAGAGCTTTGCGAGGGGTCATTAGAAAATTCTCTTCAGACCAGCCTACGGACTACTCTCCTTCCTTTCGAGATAAAAGTCAAGATACTTGCTATATCTGTCAGAAGAAAGGGCATTGGTCTTCAGAGTGTCCAGACCGTCAAAAAAGAACAAAAACAGGGACTAAAAAAGACAAAAGTCAAGATACCTGTTATTATTGTAAAGAAAAAGGACATTGGTCTCCAGATTGCCCAAAAAAGAAACAAGAGGAGTCAGAAGAAGAGAGGGATTCTTCCGAAGAAGAGAGGAATTCTTCGAAAGAAGAGAGGGATTCTTCGAAAGAAGAGAGGGATTCTTTAGAGGAAGAAGAGGAAGAAAAAAGACAATTCTATTTACAAGAGGCAAAGAAACAGGAGAAGAAGAAAAGAAGAAGGGAAGAAAATGAGGAAAAGACGGTGAAGAAATTCAAAAAACAGAGAGACTAAACAAGGAGACAGAAGAAGTCAATGAACTTTTTATAAAAGTGTTGTGTTGTGAATTGTGAATTGGATTGTAAAAAATGGAGAAAAGAATAAATGAATGATATAAGGTAAGTGTCTTTGAGTTTTGATTTTAAAATAAGTACGTACACTCACGCACTCATACACAGACACGTACTATAAGGGTAAAATGGGTGGGGTTTATTTTTTTTTTTTTTTTGAGTTATTGGCAAATTGAAATTGTATTTCTTTTCGAGAAATGTGGGTGGCCCTGAAAAGGGCCTTTTTTCTTCATGGTGAAAGGGTGAGTTTAAGCAATCAACTTTAACTGCCTTATGCCTTTGCCACGGCCAAGGCCTACTTCTGGACTGCGTAATGTTGATGATGATGATAATGATTGGGTTGAAATCACTAAGGGTGGTACGGTAGGCTTAGTCACAGGGTTGACGTGTTTAGCTCGGGAAGGTCGTATTCTCTTCGGTCGTGATAAAGAAGTCTGATACATTTGTTTCAGACTTCTTAACTCCGCTAAAATGTCTAACAGTACCGTGACCGTTTGATTTTCACCCTCTTGTTTCTTTGCTGCTACTTCTTCTTGCTGTTGCTGCTGTTGTTTTCTTACCTCTTCTTCTTGTTGCTGTTGCTGTAGGAGAAAAGCCTGTTCCGCTTCCTTTTGTCGTTGTATAAATTTCTCCAATTCTTCTTTCTGTCTCTGTCTAAAATTTTCCACTTGCGGTAATGAAGAAGGTAACGAAGGTTCCGGAACAAATTCTTGCGAGGAGAGAAAATCCACAAAATCCCAATTCACCTCTTCTGAAAGTAAGTCCGGGTTCCCTTGGGCGGTCTCCCCTGTTGGTGCACCCCATTGGATCGTTTTCTGAGTTTCCGTCATGTTGAATCACTGTCGCATAGATTGACTGCACACAAGCGCTAGCGAATCTATATAGACTACGTGACGTCACAGACTGCTCTCTTCAGATTGGATGCGGGCTGACTGAATTCTGTAACGCGTGTTCGGATTGGTGAATGAACTCAATCCGTTTCAATCCTTTCTGTCCCTATAAATAAGCGCAGTTCACTGCATTGATTCACCTATTGTCGGAGCCTCAACATGTGGACAGACGTTAAATCTTCAACCCTTGTGTCAACAATGATGTTCAGGACGGACATGCTCATGTATGTCCGATCCAAGTGGACCGTTGTCCACAGGACCAGCAGCAGCCTGTGGATAAGAAGAGTCTATATAGAGAGACAAGGTTGCCTCAAGAGAACTCTGATGTATGGCCCTGCTGTAAGACGAAGTTTGAGGACAAGAAGATGTCGCAAATGCCCTTTATGTTAAGGGCATATTAACATAAACCAAAGGCCCTTTTCAGGACCAGCCATATATCTCGAAAAGAGATAGCCTTACCATTGCCTACCCCTTTTTTTATTTAGTTTTTTTTAAAAAAAAAAATAGAGACCCTCCCTGTTTCAATTTTACATAGACCCGATACAGACCCAGGGGTTTTTTGTCCATGTTAAATTTACATAGACCCTATACAGACCCAGGGTGATTAATGTTAAATTTACATAGACCCTATACAGACCCAGGTTAAGTCTGTAATGCTAATTCCCATAGACCCTATATCGACCCACGATTTTTCTCCATGTTAAATTTACATAGACCCTATATCGACCCAGGGGTGTTTTTAATGCTAATTCCCATAGACCCTATAGTGCCCCACTTCACTACTGACACCAAAAGCAACTGCATTTACAATATGTTTATTTATAAACGCAATTTAAATGTTAACAAATCTGACACTATTATAAACAAAAAGATAAGGAAAATTATAAAGTTCCAAACATGGAACTATCAATAATTAACTCAACGAGAAAAAAACTCAAAACATGAATTTAACAATGGAATTTCAAAACAAACGTGAAAACCTATCACCGATCAACAAAATAAAAGTGACCTACACCCCAATATAAAGAATCTTGAATGTATCGTTCAAATTGCGATTTAGAAAAGAATGTAATTATGAATGTATCGTTCAAATAACGAATTAGAAAAGAACATAATTATGAATGTATCTTTCAAATAACGATTAGAAAAGAATGTAATTATGAATGTATCGTTCAAGTAACTATTGTGAAAAGCAGGTAAATTTGAATGAAATTGAAGCAAACAAGGAAACTTACACAGATCTACATCAACGTTGTTTTCTTAATCAATTATTAATTATGTTCTCTTTGAAAGTTGTATCTTGAATATATTAATTTTCGAATATATCATTGTCTGGCAGCATCAGCCTTCGATGATCAAATACATTGAGAATGAATTAAGCCCTCGTTCTTTATCATGGTCAATTGTCCATCTTCTCAATATCTGTCATTTATATGTCCATAATTATAGTTCATCTTGAATAATTCTGTAGAGAATCAGCAAACTTGGTACACCAGTTGCCTATCTTGTTGATATCTTTATACAAAAAAATTGGTTCTAAAAACATTTCCTTGGGGACCCTTTAGGAAGTTAAAGGATCAATAGGCACACATTACAATTACAGTGCCATTGTTTGGTAGTTTGATTTGCGAATCTATAATCAGTAGAGCTAATTCAAAACAATATATAAAGATTGGTGAATGGATGTCGACACTGCACTGTACAGCTCAAATCCATTAGGAAAACTGATCAAAATATGCTTTCATCGCTTCAAATTGAAACTACCAATATAAATATTATCAACATCTGATTCTAGTGGATTCGCATTTGTCCCTAAACATAATTATTTTGATCAAAATGATCGTAGGAAACTTTGCAGTCTTTCCATTGAATATAAATTTCTTAAAAATAAAGTATTTAGTAATAAATCAACGAGCACTTGTTCTCTAACATAATTATTATTATCTGGTGGCAATGTACCATAAAGTCAAAACAAGATTTTCCAAGTATTGCAACTGTAAACCCAATGCTAAAAACTAATGTTTTTATTCTTTTCGGTAAGACAAATAATGCTTCTCGGTTACAGTGACTATTTTTGGTAAGTCGCAGTATGTTGAACCATTTAGTTTTTAAGGCAACTCCAAATATAAAAGAAAATCAGCTATTTTCCAATGATGTGTTTCCGAATACAAAAGAATACCGTTTAGATTTCCTTGATATTGCTCATTTTATAGTTTACAGAATATACATAATTAACAACTATCTAAAGATCTTTTTTTCCGAATGCTTAAAAAAATGGTTAACAATCACTAACTGTCTGAGCTCGAGATATCAGGCTACAACATGGATGAAAAAACATTATAATATTACCAAAAATGGGGAATATATTTGATATTGAAAAAATAACAGAACCTGAAGAAGCCGTCTCAGTCAGAGTCGGCTGAACGCCTGGTTAACAGAATTACATCAATATATGTTTATATGACTTCTAAAAAGCGCGAATATCAGGCGCATGATGCACAAGTGCCCCAAACGTATGGTCTACATTATAATGCTCTTTTCGACTAAAAATCAGCACAGATATGTATGTATACATGGCCTTTTCCTAAAGCCTTTGCAAATTATTTCAAATTATTTCGTCTAAGTTAGCAATGCCTTCCAAGAATGTGTTTATCAAAGGTAAGCATGCTATGCTGAAAATAACATAAACAATTAGGTTAAATTGAAATTAACGAATTTTACCGAAACGAAAATTATCATTTTATGATGGAATCAATACTATAAAATTACACGCAAAGCACATGTCTAGTGGCAACGTGTAGCGAGTGAGTTTGTGAATAAAGTAGCGAACCTAGGTTCCCATAGAGGGTCGCATGAAGAAAGATTCCGGTAATGTATTATCATTTTCAATTCAAAGAAAGAGATCTATGACCATGATGGGTAAAACGGTCCATGCAGGTTTTAAAATCAATCCCATTAAAAAAAATCATAGACTCACTTGTTCGATAAAGCAGACATGATGACGTTGGAAAGTGAATGTGGGAGCAATCTAACACAACCATTCTTATCTCACGGTCTTTCTCTTATTCACAAAGACATGGACTGCCCGGAGGAGGCAAATAACAGGATCAATAGAAGGGAGCGGATGTCATTTTGTTTTTCATCAATCCATCTGGAGAACGCGTAACTTCATTCGAGATGTATCATTTTTTTTTTATCTTAAGTTTCTATTTGAGAGAGAGAGAGAGAGAGAGGGAGAGAGCAAGAGAGAGCGATTGCACTAAATGTCCAGAAAATACTTCTTATAAAGAATGATGTTTATCTTGCCATACGCAATATATATATATATATATATATATATATATATATATATATATATATATATATATATATATATATATATATATATAAATTTGTGTGTGTGCGTATCCAGGATAGTAGCTAGGACAGGCGATCGTGAAAATCCCCCAATATCGAAGCTTGCGCCCGAAAATGTTGAATTTTGCAATCGCAAAATCGCTTAGAAACGAACTGCGCACATTTCTTCTTGAAGCGTGTGTTTTGTAACTGTCAATAATTCCGACTGTAGCTCAGTGTCTTGTGTAGTTGTGAATTGTGTTAAAAAATCTACCGTGTCACACGTTCAGTTCTTATTTGTTATTAAGAAAGGACAGTAGAGTACATAGTCAGATGCTGAGGATAAATAGGCGGGAAAATGCTTTCAGTGGCAAAACTAGTTTAAACTTGGAAACCATTCATTATGTTGGCAATAATAGATCTAATAACAGACAAAGTGCATATGTGTTTGTCAAAAGGCACAGTGACGTTGACCAAACAAATCCTCAGACTAACAACGTATCGGACGATGCTGATAATGATGTGTTTAAAGATGACGGCACTGAAACTGGGTGGTAATGGTCGTGGTGGGGGCGCTCAATTGTGTTAGGCAACTAATTGAAACAACACAAAAACGCGGAGAATCCCGAATTATTGCGCCCTTTTCGAGTAACCGGGTTACGTTCCGAAATGATGTAACTAGAATGAAGGGCCGGTTTTGCTATAGTTCCATAAGATAGATTATATTGGAGGAAGTTGACAGCACAGGGGCTCCTATAACTGTTCATAATTTACATATCAGTCATGCATGTACTATTAAAAAAGTCACACAAGTGTAGACAATTTCATTTTCTTTGCGCACGATCTATTTAAGGATCAAAGTTAATATTTATAGCTCCGTTTTGCATAGGGTATTAAATTTGGTACCGATATTTGGATGATTTACGCAAGTATTGTAATTATCCGTTGTCATCAATGTATATGGGAATCATCATCAACTTTTAGCAAAATGTCACGCGTTCTACCCAATGTATCATTGGCTTTTATAATGATGTGAATAAAATTGTGTGGGGTGGGGTTTTGTTGGGTGGGGTATTATGGAGTGGGTATTGAAACAACTCTCGTTATTAGTACTGGTACAAGCCAGGGTCTTTAATTGTTTGAGCGGTGTCAATCACTGGATAGAAGTCATACGTTTACCCCAAATTTCCAAAGACTTCCATACATCTTCAGTTCTAAATTAGAAAGCCGGACTTGTCCATTCTATACATAAATTTTACTCTAATTAGTGCAACACCACAGATCTCACAACCTGCAAATTATATTTCCCGAATTCCTTCTTGTTGATTCCATAGTGTAATTTACCGGTTTCCCACCGTTAATACTGCCACTGCAGTAACACTACACCACTATATTTTAGTAGGGACTTTTTTTTTACCTTGGACAGTCATTCGGTATGGACCTGAATTTACTACTAATGAACCATGACATTATGGAAATTCACTAACACTTTACTCCGTGACCTTTCCCCCTAGTAACTGGCTAATCATTTCGGGCAAAATAATATTTATATTGCACATAATTCGTATAATCAGACAAGTAATTACAAAATCTAAGAATTTAAAATTGGGCGCTATAACCAAATGCGCATACCCCAAATGTATTACAGTACATTTGACAGTTCTGGATTGATGATGATTGTGTTACTTGAAATACTCTCTTGAATGAATGAAAGGGAAGCAACTTATTGTATGACTATTTCAAATATCGAAAAGGAGTCGTCTCCTAATGGTATACTATAAGACTGCTATTTGCAGTACTGAATAGTGTATGGACAAATAACACGTTTTCCCGGACAAGTTTAAATAATTCCGTGAAATAAATATTTTCAAACGTTCTCCCGACAAACTCAAATAAATTCGTGAAATCATATGGAAATATGGTCATTTGATGTTTGCACATTTAAAAAATAGAATTTATGTTATATATAAGAAGGAATTTTTTTTTTCATCGAATTACCACAAACAATTTATAGAATGAAAATATGTGTGACATCAGGAGGGAAATATTTAATTAAACTAGCACAAACCATTTATAGAATGGAATATGTGTCATATAAAGATGGAAATATTTACATCCAATTACCACAAACATGCTGTAATGGTCAAAGTATGGTATATGAAGTGAAAACTGAAGTCTTAAATTACTTAAAATATTGTATGGCAGTCTCAAATTACCTAGATGGTTGTATGGAAATCTTACGTTACTTGGATTATTGTAATGAATAACTTCAAGTACTTAGATTATATTTCAGATTGAGTAGATTATACCAAAATTTCCTGAAATTAACGACAGACTGCAAAAATTAATTTTTTTTAAAAATTCTACAATTTAACCGTTAGAGGTAGCTGTACATACCAAACAAAACATAGTTTCAGAGTTCAGAGAACTCTTGTTGGTCGTGAAAACCTGGTTGCTAGATGCCTAATTAAAATTTCTCGGGACTTAAAAACTTGTAGTTTCAATTTAGTTGTAAAACTTAATTGAATGTTGGAAAAGTGTTGGATGTTGGAACACTTGGATAATTATTGACAAATAAACAAGGATGTTTAGCGAAATTGGCAGGAGGGGAACATACCTAACTTAAACATTGGCTCGTTGCTTTTGTAAATCACATCGCCTTTCGTAAGGGGGCACTTGACATACCCTGTGCTACACGTGACCAGTGCTATCTTAAAAGTTAAGGAAATAGCTTGGTACTACGAAACTTTTTATGTCATACTATACAGCGGTTATTCAGAACATACCGCGATACTCACCACGGTATGCTGCACAAATACTAGGGAGCCAAAATTTAGTGTTATATGGCAGGGGTCTGACATGTATTTTTTTCCCGTCTGTCACTATATGAAAAGGGTATCTTCCTCTTATTTATAGCAAAATAACGCCATTTTATTTCCATTATTGTAATCAAATATCTTGAAATAAAAGTAAAAGCAATTTCCCCACCCCGAAAATGAAATGGTCAATGCCTTACTGTACACGAATTGATGTGTTGATTTTAATTGTTGTATATATGTTGTAATCTTCAACAATAAATTAATTGGAAAGATTAGACTTACACTATAGTATTCGTGGAATTCGCCACTTTTTATGTAAAGTCGTTGTTATGTTATTGTTACTTGTTGCGTTGTATTGATTTATGGTCACTTTCGGATCGAAAGAGAAAGAAATATGCGTATCGTTCTGGTCTCTATCTATGGTGGTGTCACTCCGGCGATGAGTGTGTTGTTACATAGATGGTAAGCGGAGATGTACTGGGTTCGAACTTAAAGATGAGGTCAGAGTGTAACGGCTTAATGCTGTATTGTCAAGTAGAAATAATTACACAATACCTAGAATTACACGTCTAACTATGCGATTTACACATTACAATTGCAAAGAAATCATAAATTATTGAACTATTTCCAATTAAATAAAGTAAATGATATAAGTTGAGTCAAAGCAAGGACAATTCTAGGAAGCCTTTGATCATTTGAAACAGGTCTCATACAATGATATTTGCACAATAGTTATTAACAAAGGCAGTCCAGAGTGTATATTCTGCCTTCTATAAGACTGGTACAATTGATGCGGTTAGATGGAGTAATTCTGATTGGCTACGAAAACATGGGGAGATGTTCCCAGAATTCTGGCTTTAAGAAATATCCCTCACGAATTTATTCCCTCCATGTTTTCCTGTAAAATGGGAAGGTTAGACGAAGGGGAATACAAAGTATTTCTCGTTAAATCGTTCAAGGGAGAGGGTGTCTTAAATATTGTTAGACTCGGATCCATATAAGAGATATAGAGAATTCTCGGTTGATAAGCAAGCGTGGACTTGGGAAGGCACAAAGAAAAGAAATAGCTCCTTACCATTATTGCATGGTGGGAAAAGAACACAGTATACGACCAGACGGTTGATGACACGAATGTTTAGGAGAGAGAGAGAGAGAGAGAGAGAGAGAAGGAAAGAAAACTCGAAATTCTTTGAGTGTTTATTCACTTTTAATTGTTCACACCTGTTTCCGTAAAACGCAAATTTTGTAACATACGCATTTAATTATCACAACTGGTTAGTCAATTTAATAAAGATCACGACACGTGACCCTACGTTCGGTTTGAAATATCATTTACTTAGCGTGACATACAGACAGGAACACTAAATTTTTTTCAACACTTTGTTAACACAAGTATTTACTGCGAAATGTTATGGAGAATACAAATTTAAGTTCTCAATATTTAATTGAATTTTCTAAAAACTCCCTTAAAAATTCAATTGTATGATAGATGATACACCGAAAGAGACATTGTCCTGATATCAGTGCGTCTGCTGATAGAAGACATTGTTGTTAAATTATAGGCAGAGGAACGTTGAGTGGCATGTCACCACCCAGGTAAGATACTTGTCAGAAGAGGCAATTAAAGAAAAGACACACGCAACATACGAGTAAATATTTAGTAGACTTGCGAAATTACATAAAATTTGAACAGAAAGCAATTGCTGTTCTAAAAATCTTCCGATGAGTCGTAGTCTTGCCACGGAATACAAGAACTTAACACATTTATTTACGCTAGTAAATAACCAAATATTAAATTTTTTTTAATCCGAGATCTTCCAACTTTGCATTTCGCCCCATTTTATTTTGCAACATTACATTTGGCCACCACTTTTGTATAAGTGCCAATCGTTAAACATGTGATTAAATCATTGCAAATACAGCTATATATTTAATTTTGTGACGACTACAACTGCTTCGTTTAAAAAAAAGTAATAATTTGCATAATTATTATCCCATGAAAAATGATAAACATGGTGTTATTAACAGTACCTTGATAGCATGATTACGCGGGAATTCTATGCATTACAGAAAGATGAAAGCCGCTTAAGTACAAAAACAATCAAAAAGTACATCGGTATTACCACGATACAAATACCGCTGTAAAACGCTAAACCGATAATACCTTGTACCTCGGGTTATGGGAGTGACCTACGAATTATGTCTGTCACAATCAATTAAATGACTTGAGATAATTAGCATAAGAAAAGACGTTATATCAAAACTGATAATTGAGAACTTTCTCGATAATTGTATCTAATCTATTTAGCTTATTTTTGTGTCAAAGTTGCAAAGGCATCCTAGGACATCATTAGTGGTTGACCTGTTAGCCGTTAGTTGTCTTAACGATTGACCCTGTCCGAATCTCTTGAATTATCAGATAGTAAGTTGTGTCCAACGTATACTAGCTATATCTATATTTTTCCAATATGTCACTTTAATATTAAGTCGAATCAATTGTGAATGATGTCCATCCATTGACTCTTTGACTGATGTATATTATAATCATTTGATATGTTTAATTCTATGTAAATTTTGTATGGATCCAAACTGCGTTATACAAGATGTATTACAATTTGGTAATAAATTTGCATGGATTCAATATATGTTATGAAAGCTTTTTTACACATAGGTAATAAGGGGGAGGGAGTAATTAAGTAGAAAAGGTGGTTGTGCAATGAAACCCTTGATGTGGGCTCGGAATACAAAGAAACCGTAACAAAACCCTGCTCCCCCTCCCCGAACGATCCGTCCCTAATCAGTCTTACTCTTTCATGGTAAGCATTATATAAACTGTTGAGCTGATAATGCATACTTTTGTTAAAATTTGTTTCATATTAAGATGGGTTATTAAATATTAAACTCGTTCGTCGGGACTATATCAATAATTGGCGAAAAGCGAAGTAACATATATCAGAAAGAATAGAAGAACTTGCTTAAAGTGAATTGGATATATTTAAAAACACATATTACCAAACGTTGCCTGGTTCTCTTACAGTTTGGTTGGTTTAGGTAGCATTCAGTTCAAACATGTTCGAAGACATATCGACATGACAAGAATATTTGTTATTAGAAATGGGAAGGTGCCGAGCAATTCTTTATCTAGCCACAAATGTTCATTTTCGTGATTAATGGGCTGTTATTGTTGTTTACTATTTTAAATGATTGTAAAGGAGTTTCCCTGAAGTTATGTGCAGTTTATGATAAAAAAACCCATAAAATCTGTTGTTTCTTCTAATTAGCTATGCTAATACATTATTATTCCTACAGCTAGGATATGTTCTCATTTGAACTGCAAGAAATGACCAATACCAGCACCAATTCTTACAAGCCATTATAATAAATATAATTACATCATCATCAATCATCATCTTTCAACGGGATAAATTTTAACGTCTGCAATTCCTTTTTTATCAGTCTAATTATCTTTTGTAATTTTCCAGTTATATCTTCATTTTTAATTTTAGTATTCTGCTATATATTTGTCATCTTTACGCTAAATGTTTGATATTAGTTATTTAATCATTACGGAATTAACAACTGTTATCGGTAGTTATTAAATGTGTCTCTGACACAGAGAGTATCGTACACGACTGCATAATGCGTTTGTAAACGTTCCTTAATGACACCACAGGTTTCAGAGTTAAAATATTGAGGACTGCCTTGGTACCATGTCACGTGAGGCTATTTGGCTATTTGGCCATTCCACCAATTCCACATTGTGTTTGCCATTGTGCTTCGAAGTCCAATCCGTAGTCAATGTCCTGATGAATTTTAAAAAATGTTATATTAAAGAAGATTTGGAAAGACTGATAAGGCACGCAAGGACAGTCATGCTATCTAACAGCAGTACTTAGTATGTATACTTTATATGCACATAAAGTAGGACAACATGGATGTCCGGTGCGTATTGGATGTATAGTCTGCTTTCCAGATCCATCAATTCCATTGAACAGTTTGCAGTATGCTAATTGTTAATGCTGAAAGTATCCTTCTGATTCTATTCTGTGTTGATATAGTTGCAAAGAACGGATATGATATCAACATAATTATGTGTTCATGTAATTTAAAGCAATAATATTATAGCAATGCCATTATATGTTGATGTAATTGCAAAGAAATTATCGGTAATGTAATTTATTAAATACGTAAAAATTCTAATAAATGTACACTTTGCATATTTCTTTTAACGAATGTATCTGATTATAAAACGTCTGAAGAACATTAATACCAATACAGTTATTCTAGTCATTTTAGAATACTGAATTAAATCTTAAATGTATAATAATAACATTGAATGAACAAGAGTTCATATTATTATATGCTCATTTTCCCCCCGTTAACTTTACATTGTCAGAATCGTTCAATATTCCCGATACTGAACGCGCGCGACAATATACATATAGCATTCACGTGAATAAAGGATCTACTTTCTATTGTAAACAAACAATGACGCAGACGCCAACATTTTTGATTTCCAAACAAATCATGTACACTCGCGTAAGAGGCTCTTTACGTTGTGGTTGTTTAAATTTGTTTCTGAATGAACTAAAACATGTTTCGTGGACTGCAAAAAAAAAACCCCAACTGTTTTGGCACAATCCGCGTTGATACAATATTACGGATTGAGGCTAACTATATTACAGAAAAGACGAAAGATTATGTCCTGACAAATAACATACAAGTGACAAGGTATATACTGTCTTCTTTATCTGGTGATAAGGATGGCAAAATAAAATATACCTACAGTTTAACATGCTGAATTTCTTCAAAATGTTTTTCTTAATTTTGCAAATTCGAATTACATGAACCACATCATAGGTTTTCAATCTGGATTACACATTTCGAAATTGTACTGTAATTTCAATGATAAGTGCAATTGCATCCTCCTTACTGCACTCAAAATGAAATAAGCATTAAATTCCATAGCGTCTTTTTGATAATTGCAATTGAAAGACTTCCTATTTTTCCCACGTTATGATTTCAATCATTCAATGACAGAAACAGAAACACATTTGCAGACGTAAACACGCTTCTCCAGCGCCACGTCAGTCCGATGTATTTCATGTATAATTTGCACAGACGAATCCAGTCAAAAATCCATTTTCACTAGCCAAGGTTCCTATAACCCTATATACACCTTGAGGGATCCAATAGCTATCTGGTGCATAGTAATAGCAAGATATATTGGATTTTATGTCTTGACTGCCTTTGTAGGTTATACGAACTAAACAATAGCTTTGGGCATCGTACAACGGTCGAAAACGGTGGATGCAATTGACCTACCAAGATACTTTGCAAGTTTGTCAGAGAAAATAGCTCCTCCTTCTCAACTCCATTTCGTTTATTTCTTTGTTTTTTAAAATATCTTTTTCCTTAAGGAAACTCTGAAAACCAATGTTCTTTTGCCCGACCATAATAAAAGGTATCTTTACTTTTGCCGCTGTTTACTCCTGTCTTTTTTTGGCTTGATGTTGCCGGCATTCTGGAGACTAATGTCATTTCTTCTGATAGATATAGCAAGTATCTTCACTTTAATCTTGAGCAGAATTCATATCTAAATTACACATTCTAGTGACTGTGTAAATCTCAGACCAGAATGGAATCTTTATTAAATCTTACGTCTTCACAGTCAGAGAGCTAAGTGATTACAATTTAGTCCAACGATAAGATTCTCACCCAATATATAGGGACCTAGCTAGTATATATAAAACATGTCAAATGAAAGCTTGCATTCAAGAGGAAAAAAATCGCATTCTTCCAGTGAAAAACCTGAAGATGAAGAAACCAAGAGGAGACGATACTGATATATTGTGTCACCTCACACGTAAACTGAAGTGTTAGCAACTTACATCCTAGGGATTTCGAAGAGAGCACGAGTGAAATTAAATCAGCACCCGTCGCTTCTCCCATAAGACAGAAGGAGTCCAGATCTACCAAAAAAAAAAAAAAAAAGAAAGTCGTTCGGCAGCTCCCGCAAGTTATTATAGCATTCATTCGAGAGATTCTAAAGTACTTCAAGGAAAATTTAGAAAAATGTCTTACACCTACACTGTAAAATGTAAAGAGTTCCATTTCGAAGAGCTACGAAAAAAGTGGAAGGTTTAATTACAGATTTATTAGATTGCTAGCTCGAGCCATTGAAACGACAATAGCAGGATATAGAGGAAGATCATTGGAGGTTCTAGATCTATCACAACAGTTGGTAAAATATTCGGAACTCCTTTGTTATCGATGTCGTAATGCAGTCGCTAATCGCATTGACTCTTTATATTGATTTCCATATTTTCTCTCACACATCGTTGATATCATATGAATGTTAACGCTGTTACCACGCTTTATGTAAGGTATATCGAATTTATTACTACTAAGGATGTACACACTGTTATGACTCCATGGTCTTAAACTATGTAACAGCAATGAAGTAAAGCAAACAATTAAAGAAACTTCAACAAACAATTTATTTCTAATGACAAAAGTCAGGTAGGCTTTAACTCTACGAACCTCAATCAAGGACTCAGTCTAAGCACATGAATTAGATATGCATATCCATATGGCTAGCGCGCACTAGATCTTCAAGCTTCGTGATTACATTAATCTTGTAGTTTGCATGTTTCATTAGGTTAGGTATCCAATGAAGAAACCGCTATATCTAGGCCTTAAATTTACCTTAAACTACGATTTTTAAAACGAGGTTCTGAGAGATAGCAAATTTGATAGAAAATAATTGTGATAATTGTTACGTCTTATACATTAATAAGTTGAATGACTTTTTATATCATGGTAACCCTACAACTCACTTCACACATATATCGCAGCGAAAAACGAAAGAAAGAAAAAAAAAAACAACTTATAGGAACATCTAAATTTTGCGGAAAAGAAAAATGTTTATGTTCTACATAATGTAGTTTTGATTGGAATTGCTACTGTTATGTTCCTATAAGTTCTATCAATTTGATCAATAAGAATTTAATCAAAAAGCAGATATCGATCGTATTGTTATAATATCGTATTCCACTATCTGCATTAGAAGTTCACGTGTCTCCCTAATAATGTGTCCTCTATATGAGCAGCACGGAAATGTTATACTGGCCGTCATGTATAGCCTATCAGATGCTGAAAGTTAGTTTATATCTATATAAGGGAGTAATGTAGCATTACTCCAAGCACTGGCCTAAGGAGAATTACTCTAAAGACTATATACTTCTAAATATATATATTTTATTACGAGGATGTATATTAAGATCCCTATGGTTGACGAATGTAAGGACATTAATTACTACTAATAGTACTAGAACTATTCCAACCTTACCGCTAAACAAGCATATCAATAATTCGCTCCATATTGGGTTTCTGCTTGGTATCGAACCTAGGACCTCTGAATGCGAGATAAGACAACTATCGCCTGCCTGCACGTTCCAGCACCCATACTACCACGGCCACCTCCACATCACCAAAAATGATGTTTCGGTTGCCGTTCATATACGGTACTAGAACGTGCAGACACTGTCGAAACTAACACCAACAATGGTTCTTTTAACACATTATTCGCTATAGCATGTAGTGCAAGTTGGAGGTAAGTGCCTTTCTCAGTGGCACTGATGCAGAGGCAAACGACCCGGCTGGTCTAGGTGGGTATCATACCCACTATCCTTCTCATCCATGATGAAAAGAAAACTTGAAAGAATGGTAAATACAGAAATATTTTAGTGATTAAATAAAAATAAATATATGCATTAAATTGAAAGTACTCCGAAATTATAGCCCAATATATCCACTGTGATTAACATCGTTAGATTATTACAAAATGAATGTTTACGGACAACTTGAGGTTTGTATTGTAAATACACTTTCTTTACAACAATTTGGAAGCGTCCAAATATTTGAGCTGATGAATGTATCAGGGAATAATAATTTGTTCAAGCAATATGTATTTCTGGCATAAAAGTATCTTCATTGAAAACGGGCGTGACGTATTACTCCCTGTACACTGAATAACGCTTATTGCTTGATAAATCCAATATCTTGTGAATTGTTTTGTGGCGTCCAGTGGAATGGTAAATTTTGGCATGTATCTAAATCCATAATGATCAGTGTTATCTATCTATCTATCTATCTATCTATCTATCTATCTATCGATCTGTCTGTCTCCTGGTGTATTGTGTACATACCTCTTCTATACGTTTCACCTTGTTCTATATATATATATATATATATATATATATATATATATATATATATATATATATATATTATCGTCGACTGCATGAGGGATAATAATTAATGCTGCTTTCCCTCGGGAAACAATTTTAATTAATATTATAAGTGCATTATCCGTAGACAGCGGAGTCATAAAAAAACACTGCACGGTGAAAAAAAAATATTGATTTCATTTGACATATGAACGTGACTCGTTGACATGACGTATTGGACTTGACAGATTTAACGAAACATTTTTCATACTTTGTGTGGGTTATAATTACAAGAAAAGTAGTCTAATGTTCAGGAATATATACAATGCAGGTTATAACCACCTACCTGTACAACAACTTCATTTGTTTTAACTTAGTATCAATGAATCAAGTCGTGAAAATGTTTGCTGCTCAAAGATCCAAGTGATCAATAATAGGAGGTTTAGTCTGATATTCCCACAGTACGAATATCATGTCAACTTTGCTGTAACTTGTTCTAAGCATGACAAGGATACACAATATTGGAATAAAGAACAGGAGTATGTATTAATATATGGATGTATGGATGGATGCATGCACGCACGCACGCACGCACGCGCGTACGTACGTACGTTCGTATGTATGTATGTATGCATGTATGTATGTATGTAATATGTATGTATGTATGTATGTATGTATGTATGTATGTATGTATGTATGTATGTATGTATTTTGGTTTATTTCCATAGAATACAAACGTTAAATTTTATAAAGAACTTGCAGTATTGTGAATTGATCCCAAAAAGTCATACAAGGTATATTACAAGTCCATATGTACATATTTCCAGTTGAATTTTAATGGTGTTCCACATAAATTGGAATATTGACTGTGCTGATGTGACTGTATGTGCTATTATGCAAATGGTCTGGAAGGTGGCGATGTGTTAATATTCCTTTAATGTAACACAATAATATAATCCAAAATATCATTGACTGAAGTCACTATAGTTCCAAATAATGATTTAGTCCAAGAAGTATTAATGAGCACATTGTAATTCCAGTGACTAATTCCCCGCGCGGATGTTTAAGTAGGAATGTTTAAGTTATTATAGGTAAACAACAATGCTATGGAAAGTTCGCACAATAATAACAACATAATGTTGGTCAGCTCCATTCGAACAATAATCAAACTTGTCAGCAAGTTTAGGAATTTCCAAGTGAAAAGCCAACGTCCTAGACTAAATAAAACAAAGATCTTTATATCCAATAATTATGATCTTGAATATTTTGTCTATCATCATATATAAATATTAGCCATATATTATGTTGTTTACAACATAAATGTCACTAGTCAGCCAGACCATGAACTTGATTTTATAAACATTGATAAAATATAAGAAAACAATATAAATTAAAGATGCATATGTATGTATTTATGTATGTATGTATGTATGTATGTATGTACGTATGTATGTATGTATGCATGTATACTGGTAGTTTGGTAGGTAATTTGTTTATTTCCCTATTCTTCGTTTAATGGTATAAACCATCACCAATGTTAATATGGACTCTTGGTATAAAGCGGCATACAATTTCTAACTTATTCATCTGCTTAAGTCTATCTTTCAGCACTAATCTACAATAAGAATGCTGTCTTACAACATTTTATTAAGTTTGCGAACAATACATAACATAATTAATTAAAATTTCAAAGGTAATGATTATGTGCCAGTGTCAGTTTAATACAATTCTTACTTTGGTTATATTTGATGCACATGCATGAAACGTTCTAACCAGGTACGTTGATTCTATGAGATAGATATGTGTGGAAAGGTATAAAGAAGTACATTGATTACACTTAATATATGTGTCTGGAGATACGGAAAGCAGAGAATGATTCTATCTTACAACTGCATAAATATTTCTTCCCAGACTACCACGACAAACAACGCCATAAACTGTAGATATCATTTCACCCTGGATTCGACCTGGCATTCATCGCCATCACTGCGTGCGTTAGAAATAAACTAGCAAAATACAAATTTAGTTAGCTAAAGAACATGGACCCTTAACAGTCTACACCATAAATTGTGTGGTGAAAATTTTTGTTCTAGATATTTAATGCTAGATAACACACGAATATGTTTTTCCTTAAATTTATTTAATCTTAGAAAAATGTGTTTTCTTGGTACAAGGTAGTACCCAAAAAATGAATGGCCCCCTGCCCATGTGGGTGACACCATGAGTTTCAACACATTACTCTATATATCAATTTCAAATTGTGTGCATGAAGGAGGTTCGTAGGGGGAACACCATGCATTACCGCACTGACTGACACCAACTCTAGTAACGCCACTGCAGTTTAGCTCCAAGTGTTGTTATGTTTTTCATGTTAAATGCATTTATACTCTATTTATCTCATCCATGAGTCAAATGCGTATATTGGTATATGACGAAGCAGTGTTTTCTTGGTTCGAAGCTTGCATGTGTTTTACGTCATTTATAATATAAAATTTTAAATACATGTAATGACAGTTTTTTTCAATAAAGAGTACAATGGATATAATACGAGTTTTGTCGTTGGGGAGCTCTAATGAGGTTTTCAATAAGCGTTTGAATAAAGCTAGCCGTCATTTGTACATTGTGAATCACAGTGTAAAGAAAATTCCAATGTTTGAATTATGATTGGTTCCACGAAACAGAAATGCTTTACGTCCGTGAATAAAGATCGAGTCTCTTATGGGCCGCATTGCAAGCTGTTTGCCTTGTAGATTTCAAAGTAATTTCACATATTTATTGGACAGAATGAAGAACAGATCAAGAAATGTAATTGGGTGTGGTCGCCATACACTTCATAATTCAAAATACCATTAAGATGCTTCGATCGAGCATTTAAACATTGTAAATAATATATACGATATATGTTTTTTAAAAAAGTACATTTCTAGAAACTCTATGCATTTACTGATCTCTTTAGCTAATATTATAGCTAATATTTATGTACGAAATAAATATGTTCATTGTCCCAACTCTAGCCAATTGTATCATAATATAGGCCAAAAGTTGATTTCACCTGAGCAACTAATTCTCTACCCACCTCCGCTTATGTAAAACTTGTTAATATTTACTTCCGGTCACGTACAACAAATATCCACAATAGTATGTAGTGGTTTGATGTTGGTTTTTTTTTTATAACACGTTTTCCATCTGCATTCAAACGCTTGAAAGTATCAACAAATACAATGTATTTCTGCCTTAAAACTAACATACACAGTTTGTTTTGGATTCTTAAAACCTGGATCAGTGTTAGCAATGAACAAACATCGATCACGTAATAACTTGTATTGGCGTATGTGCTGCACATAACTCTCTCTGCTATAAAGAAGGTCCAAATTATTAATAAGTATCATTCAATTATCTCTAGACATGAAACAGTCTCCATGTGGCAATTCAATTAATTTGTTGGAACTAATTAGTCAATGTATGATTTACTATAAACGCTACAGAGTTTGTAATATTTTATGTTATTTTTAAAACTTTTTGTTCTCTATTTTACACATTAATAATATATTATATCCAACTTTACCCCTTGGATGATTAACTGTGACGTCCCGCTATGTGATTATTAGTGCCCTCATGAGGATTGTATCACGCAGAGATTCAAGTTTCTACTAACGTATGCCAGTAAAATAATTTTCAATCTTTAGGCTGGCTGGAGAAATATAATGACTGTTACAAAAGCTATGTGTTATAACGTCAGTGCTATTATATATCACTACTGACATATTTCCTATGTTTTGATAACTATTGCATATTAAATGAGTACATAACTTATTTATGTTTTGGTGCACATAAATGAAAATTTCTAAATCAACTGACAGCAGTTTCTATACAAGCATTTAATATTAGAAGAACTGTTATGTCAGCTAGATACTGTACTAGTAACCACCTAGTATGGGGAGTCGATTCTTGTACAAAATGGGGGTTGGGGGTTGGTAACTAATGAGATATACGAATTGTGAATTGCTAAAGGGTATCAAGGAAATTGGTTTGGCGAATTGTCATCGGGTGATAAAATATTGCAGACAGATTCAAATGTGTCTGCATTAATAATACAAATAAAACATAGCTAATGATTTTGGTGGAGAACATTCATATATAATCTTAATTATAGTTTTCAGCTTTTGCACAGAAACGACACAGTTTAAAGTCATGTGTATAGTGTTAATATTCGATGGTCAAGCGCATAATTTGAATATTTCCTTGAACAAGGAGGATAAAACAAACAAAATGATCCATTTGCATGGTTAAATGTCACTGGTAGTACGCCCGCATGTATGTATGTATGTATGTATGTCTGTATATATGTATGTATGTATGTATTTATGTATGTATGCATGCATGTATGTATGTATGTATGTATGTATGTATGTATGTATGTATGTATGCTGGTAGTTTGTTAGGTTGTTCATTTATTTCACTATTCTTTGTTTAATGGTATAAACCATCACCAATGTTAGTATGTACTATTGGCATAAAGCGGCCAACAATCGGTAAATTATTCATCTGCGGAAATCTATCTTTTACCACTAATCTACAATAAGAATGCTGTCTTACAACATTTTATTAAGTTTGATACCAATATATAACTAATTAAACATTTTAAGGTAATGATTATGTGCCAGTGCCAATTTAATACAATTCTTACTTTTTTCTATTTCATAAATATGTATGGAAAGTGCTAACAAGGTACGTTGATTCTATTAGATGCATATGCGTTTAAAGGTGTAACAAAGTACATTGGATATACTTAATATATCTGTGTGGAGATATGAAAAGCAGAGAAGCATTGTATCTCAACTGCAGCATGTGTGCATGCGCAACTGCACAAACATTTCTTCCCAGACTACCACGATAAACATCGCCATAAACTGTAGATATCATTTCACCCTGTAGTCAACCTGCCATTCATTGCCATCGCTGCGTGCGCTAGATATAAAGTAGCAAGATAAAAATTTAGTTAGTAAAGTAGCATATAACCGTAACAGTCTACACCATAAATCGTGTCATGAATTTTAGATATTATAAAACTAAATAACATACGAATACTGTTCCTTAAATTAATATAATCGTAGATAAATATGTTTTCTTGGTACAAGGTACTACTCAAACGAATTAATAGCCACTAGCCCAATAATTCTGTCGAAAAAGCACATTTATCAACTTATATTACAGTTTAGCAGTGGCGTCACTAGAGAGTTGCGTGGGGTTCGGTCCGCACCGGGTGATACCATCAGAGATGGTAGCACCAAAATGACTGTCTGTAAAAGTTTCGATATTTTGTGCAGGAAGGGGTTTAATGGGGGTGACACCATGAGTTACCACACTGTGTGGCACAGACCTTAGTGACGCCACGGCAGTTTAGGTCCAATTATTGATATTTTTGTATGTTAAATGCTTTTATACTCTATTTATCTCATCCATGAGTCAAATGCGTATATTGGTATATGATAAAGCAGTGTCATATTGGTTCGATTGAAGCATGTGTGTGACGTCATTTATAGCATAAAATCTGAAATAAATGTAATGCCTGTCATTGAAAGAGCACAATGGATATAGTCTTGTCGATATAGGGCGAGTCTTGTCGATACAGGGCTCTAATGAGTTTTTGAACAAACGATTCAATAAAGCTAACGGTCATTTATACATTACGAATCACTATGTAAAGAAAATTCTAAGGTTTGAATCAAAACTTTAAATTTATTTGATTACTTTCATTAGCTTGGATATAACGAAATGCTGGAATATATTCGATTAGTTCCATGCACTACATTGTTCTTTAAAGTTAGCAAAAGATTTATGGTTTGTGCCATGAAACGGAAAGTCCAAGAATAAAGACTGATTCTATTATTGGCAGGACTACAGGTTGTTTGCCTTGCAGATTTCAAAGCAATGTCGCATATGTATTGGGCAGAATGAAGTACAACTCAATAAATGCAACTGTACCTGGTCACCATACACTTCATAATTCAAAATACAATTCGAATATTTCAATCGAGATATACCCATTGTAGATAATATTTATGATTAATGTTTGAAATGAAAGTACATTTCTAGAAAATCGATGTATTTATTGATCTCTTTAGGTAACATTGAGGAAATCTAATTTAGCCCAGTGTGATTCGTATTTATGTACGAAATAAAAAGTACGTTCCTTGTTCCAACTCTGGTCAATTGTATCATAACATGAGACAAAAGGTGATTCCAACAGATAATAAAAAAAATCCAAATTCGCTTATATAAGAGTTGTTAATATTTACATCCGGTCACGTGTAACAAATATCCGCTATAGTATTCAGTCCTTTGATGGTTTTCTAAACAATTTAACCATTTGCATATCAGCAAATAAAACGCATTTATATCTTAAAACCATCCTACAAAGTTTGCTTTGGATTATTATAACCTGGATAAGTATTAGCTATGAGCATTCACTGAATTTTCCATAATTGTGATTGCCATATGTGCTGCATATTCCTGCATATTCCTGCACATGCTGACCAGCAAAAGTATCGTCAAGAAATTATCTCTAGACATCAAACAGTCTTCATGTGGTAGCTAAATTCATTTTGTAGAGCTAATTAGTCAATACATGATTTCCTTTACATGCTATAAAGTTTGAAATATTGTATGTTTTGTTTTTGTCCTTTATTTTACACATCAATAATAACTTATTTCCTGCTTTACCCTTGCAAGATTAACTGTGACGTCCTGCTATGTCATTCAAATTACCATCGTGTGGATTTTATCACGCAGAGATTCGAGTTTCTACTAAAGAATGCCAGTAAAATAATATTCAATTTTAAGGTTGGCTGGATAAATACAATGATTGTACCAAATGGTCTTTATGATAAAATCATAATTGACATATTTGCTATGTTTTATTAACTATTGCATATTCAATGAGTACATTATATATCTTATTTATGTTTTGGTGCATTCAATCAGTGCCCAGTTACCGGTTTTGAAATTTCAAAATGGTATTTTTGGAATAAAGCAAAATAAAATGAAAGTAAATATTGGATTGTATTAGTTGTTATCTTCCTCATTTGTAACATTCTACCTCCGCGATTATATTAATCCTACATAATAGAATCGTCCTGTTACTAGTTCTAATTCTTAAAATGGTGATCTGGAAATTCAGAAAATGGTATCTTCCTCATTTGTAACTACCTGACCGTCTGATCTCCCTGGTTATAATAATAATAATAATAATTCATAAAGGGATACGAATTTACATATCGTATGGTAAATCGCTTGATTAACTGTTTAGTTTCCTAAAGGTATTTTTTTAATTGTAATAATGATTTCCACAAACATCCCCATAGTAACTATTTTGTCAAACAATACACGAGGTAACGGTATGGATTGTGTATATTCTTGTACAGTGGTAATAACAACGGTATAAATCTCTACGCAGTTTAGTTGATTACAACCAAATGTAAAGTTTTTAATCAATTGACCGCAGTGTCTATACATTCATTTAATGTTAGAAGAAATGTTATATCAGCTAGATACTGTACTAGTAAATACCCAGTATGGGGAGTCGATTCTTGTAGAAAAGAGAGGCAACTAATGAGATATACGAATGGTGAATTGATAAAGGGTATCAACGGAAAGTTATTTGACGAATGCTCGCCAGTTGATACAAGATTGCAGACAAATTAAAATGTGTCTGCATTAATAACACAGTTGTATAATTTTGATTATAGTTTTCAGATTTTAGACAAAAACAACACAGTTTAAAATCATGTTTCATAGTGTTAATATTATGTGGTCAATGACCTATTTTGAATATTTCCTCTGAGAAGGTTTCTAAAGCGAGAAACATGGGACATTTGCATCGTTAAAGGTCACTGGTAGTATAATAAATTATCATACTAACACTAACCTCTTAATGCTGAGCGCCTAGCGACACAGCTGTTGGTGTCACTTTTAGGGGTCTTCGGTATGACTCTGCCTGGGTTCAATCTCTCTAAACACTTAGTAAGAAACTGAATATTTAACTCATAATGAACTCGGTGCCGAACTTACAAAACAACTAGCTAGGTATATAACAATGACACACATACACATACTCTTTTAAGTAATCGGAATATATAGTTGCAGCAAGACTCCTCTAAATAAATGACTGAATTAAAAATTGTCATCTCATTTAAATGGTCACAAGTTGAAAACGAAAACTAGTTATGCGGATCAGTAAAGTCAAGGAAATGTCCATATGGACATAATGGGAGTTTAACATTAGACAAACATACATTCAATGTTGTGGGTTGCTATGCCCACACGGACATTTAATATTAAAACCTTAGTTTATTAACAGGAAGGATAGTACACATTTCCGTATGTATTGCGCTGAGGGGAAAGACTATCCCTTCCTTGAAAGTAAAAGAAAGATCAAAAGAATGAGAAGCAAAGAAAGCAAGGAAATCAAGAAATATGATTACAAAAATACTACCGGACAATCCAGTTGATAATTGTTGAAAGCGGTATTGGCATGCTGTAATATTTTCTTACTTAAACAAGATGTTATTATTAGTTTAGGAAAGAAGTACAATGTTTGATGGGCTCTTTTCCTACCCGTCAGTGCGATGGAAAAGGAGATTTTAAAATATTATTAGATATATCCGAGCGTTCCCTTACCAATACACAGGATGGTATAATACATTTTAAAAAAATACTATTTGGTAGGCCTGAGCTTTCTCCTACTCCTACACAAGATATAAATATAAATATTACAAAATAACACACAATGGTCTTAGACTATCATACCATTTACACTTTGATCGGCTATATGACCTAAATGCCCAACTCACATGGATAAACATGACATAGAGATTTTACTGCCTAGATTACTGTTAGAACGAGAGCTTATTAGAAACACCTGGTGTATAGAACTTAAATTTTCTAGTGAGATTTAAATTATGACGCTTTTCATTTCTGTTGTCAGATCATGAGGGGGTTCGTCAATAGTGACAATTGCCATGATTATCGTGTCTTCTTTATGTTCTCCAACATTCAGAACAGAATTTCATAAAAGTTAAAATATATTTTTCTCCATAACATAGTAACCAGACACAACTCAAATATATGTTATTGTCCATGTTTGATCTGTCATTAAAATAATTATTTATGATTGCAAAATCCTTAACCCAGAGCTAGAGAATTTTCTCAGCATCGTTACCGTTTATATCATCGCAAGGTTTAATCCGTTTTGAAGTATTATTCAAAAGAAAGGAAGATGCACCGATTTCAATAAGTAGATTGTCTTGAATGGCCATTATTACAGAAACTAGATTAACCATATTAACTACATTCAGATTTATCTAAACCAGATTTACCAGGTTTGGAATAAAACACACTAGTTTCGAAGCTTTTCAAAGGTATGCAAATGATGCAGATCCGTCATCAATATGAAGATCTTTATCAATAATAGAGCCCCCCCCCCAAAAAAAAAAAGAAACAGCGTCGTTGTTGTTGTTGTTGTTGTTGTTTTAGGGTTTAACGCCATTTTTCAGCACACGAAAGGTTATACATGGCGGCCAGTATTAATGGTGGAGGAAGAACCCGGGAAAACCCCAGAAAGAACCACCGACCCACAGAAACAATGTCATCTATAAAAATACGCTAACATAAATTTGTTAGAATTACAATACGGCATCCTGGTATAGAAACCTTTCATGGTGCTGACGTATCATCAAACATGCATGAAAACATTGTATCTGTTTTTTATAGCATGATCCGCGTGCATCACTGGAAATACTACATCTAACTAATTTTCTCGTCTGCTACATACAATACCCATACTACTCTGCAGATACTATGACTTACTTTGATAATGACAGGTGTAAACTGAGTTTGTTTTTATTTGCAACATGCACACCGGAGATATTTTTGGTATTTCCTTACGTAATATTATACATGTGGAACTTATACATGATCAAAGCACAAAAATAATCAAACCAACTGACACCGTTATTAAACTAGGGAATCTTTTGTGGGCATGCGCATTGGAGCTAAGGGAGGTAATTTTAGGCGCTACGATCAGTAACTCATTTGCAACCGTGAAAGCCCCTATAAGTCAGCATACATTTATAAATGATGCATTAAGTGCACCGCTAAACTAATACATATGGTTATACGACAGTTACTACCTAGTGACGATGCTTGTTACGTCTTACAAAATGACTTTCTGCCCCGTTGTTGATTAAGCTCATTTATTACACATTTTTATTATTTCCAAGTCTGTTACTGTGAAAATTGTTTTTTTTTTCTGAGCAAAAACAATCATCCTCTAATATAATTTCTTTTCTTCTTCATCCTTTTACTGCATCCTCAACTGTTTCCACACGCTGATATTATTTGAATGATATTGTTAGCAAATAAAGCTTGTCATAGAAATAGCTAGAAAAATACCTTTTTAAACAAATCATCAGAATGGGATTGAGATGCATATTCAGAAATTTTATGGTTGAAATGTACTTGCAGACATATATACAGTTCAAGCATTCTTTATTTTATTTTCATGTCAGAAAGCTGTTATAATTTCATCAAATATAAGTATTTTTGATCTATATATAATTGTCTCCAATTGATCTAACAATCTAACAATTGATATCCGATATATTTAATTAGGCGGATTATAAACATATCTTTTAATCGAGCCAGACACATGAAAGGTCATGACAATGTCGAGTTTTTGTGCATAAAAGAGTATAATGGTGCTTAAGATAAAATGACCAGTTTCAAGAATTAATTTAGGACATTGATTTTAATTTAGTATGCAGAACGATAGTTGTTTTTGTTTAGTTCTTGAAGATGCCGTTCAATATATCTCGGTTTTCTATGATGTAATAAAACTGTCCCAATAAGCAGTTCGGTATTGTAATAAGGTATAATTTCTCATTCAATCAACAGTTCCAGCTTGATGACTCGTGTATTGTGTGAGTCAATCAGCAATGCCAGCTTGATGAAAAGTGCATTCCAGTTTGATGACTGCTGTGTTTTTGACTCAATCAGGAATTCCATTTTAATGACTGCTATATTTTCTCAGTCAATCAGGAATTCCAACTTGATGACTGGTGTATTGTCAGAATCAGTCAGAAATTCCGGCTTGATGACTGGTGTATTTTCTTCAGTCAATCATCAATTACAGCTTGAAAACTGGTGTATTTTCTCAGTCAATCAGCAGTTCTAACTTGGTGGCTAGTCTATTTTCTCAATCAATCAGACATTCCAGCTTGATGACTAGTGTATTGTCTGAATCAGTCAGAAATTTCAGCTTGATGACTGGTGCATTGCCTGTCTCAATTAGGACTTCCAACTTGATGACTGGTGCATTTTATAAGTCAATCATCAATTCCAGCTTGATGACTGGTGTATTCTCTCACTCAATCAGGAATTCCCGATTTATAAATTTTTCAATGTCTCAATTGTGTATTTTTCAGTCAATAAGGACTTCCAGGTTGAAAACTGATGTATTTTCTCAGTCGTCAATTTCAGTTTGATGACTGGTGTATTGTCTCAGCCAATCAGCGATTCCAGCTTGATGACTAGTGAATGTTATCAGTCAACCAGCGATTTCAGCTTGATGACTAGTGTATTTTCTCAGTCGATCAGTAATTTCAGTTTATGAATTGGGTTCATTATCTGCGTCATATGTCCACAAATATGTGGTTTTATAATGTAATTTTAAGGACGTGTCTGCGTAAACCAATACAGTTTACAGGTGCCCTCTAGAAACATTCACCTACAAATCAATATAATAATCTCAATGGATGGCTATTGGCACTGTGTATGAACGACGCAATTCTACGACAAGCCTGCTAGTCTGTCTCTTTCAGTTGGAGATTATCTCCTATTCCATAAGGGTGTCATATTATTGGTAAACGCTTGCTACAAGCGTTGAAACTAGATTGTGATAGATGGTGGAGGAATACAAATACATTGCCTTTCATTTCAGCTGCGATTTCAACATGATTTCTCGTATGTTGATGTCAATAACCTTCGTTGTATCTGTCTGTTTGATTTTCATGATAGCAGGCTCACTTGCACAAGGTAAGCTCCAACTTACGTCTTTGGTACCTATCATATCTAAACATTGATATAAAGCCGTGGATTTTGTTCAGGCTATTGCCATAACTTTCTCATGCATATATCAATTGATTGTATTTTTAATGACTAAATCCGATCTTTTATTTGATATACTTTATTTTTAATGAAAGCTACTCGTATAAAATGTATGATTACTGCAAAACAAAATGAAATAGTGCAGTGCCACACACCAAGCCTAATACAAATATTAAAAAATACAGCAGAAAAAAACAAATGCCACGAGTCTTTATTACGAAAGCATGTGGCCAAAACTTAATTTAGATAAGATTTCAAGGCAGATATGTGTAACTCATATCATTGTTATCATACATTAACGGTTGATGTACTACTTTAAATTGTTATGAGTGATTCATATTGGATTTCCTTGCAATATTAACCATTAGGATTCTCATAAAAGAGAACATAAATAATGTAACAATAAATATCACACTTTTCAAATCTTATCATGTAATTACACTTTTTTCCGCGAAATGCATATGTACATAGTGTATCAAGATTGATTATTGCATTGCATAGTCAACGTTAAAGTAAGTGTCGACAGTTCGTTTTTAAAATGAATGCATATTAATGTAAAGGAATTACGAGTAACGAGCAAGGTTTCAACATTGACATTGAACAAATCTAAACACATAATCTCTGCGCCATTGGACATTAAAGTTAACGACCTCATTTTATAATTTTATTCGATAGCCGAGGCTTATATTTGGATCGCGGTCGTCAATACGCTTTTTTCAGCTTAGCTAATAAACACCTTAATTTAAGGTATTCCTTCCAAGATATTTCAAGCAATATACGGATACTGAATCATGACCTTGAGAGCAAACAAGAGACATCTGAATGAAAACAGCCGTACTCCTGTGTTGGTATATATGTAACTGGAATCCGATTTGTGTGCCATTCTTTCACTATCTTTTGCTGATGAAGAGACATGCTGCCATGTCCCGCGTATATATCATCCTGTTGATTTTGCACCTCCAACATGTTGGAAGTATTATACAAGTATATAACACGTAATGTTGGAAGTATTAAACAAGAATATAACACGTAGATGAAGAAACTGGTTGTGAAGACATGTTGAAGAGTCAGTTGTATACCTTGCTACTTACTAATATTTCTCATTTATTTAACTATCACACTAAAAACGAACCTTGACAATGACCCTTTAAGTGACATTGGAAATAAACATCGCCACTGGTTGCAAATGAATTATTGGGGCCAAACACTCTTCAAGTAAAGACCTAGTTATCCAGAATCACGGATCTAGCAAATATGATTTCATTTAGAAGACACTATAAAATACACTTTCGTTTTCTCTATAGATTCAAGTATTTGCAACTCCTGGGAACAAGATCACGACTTCGAAAACAACCAAGACTCTTCAATTATATTGTGGGAGAAAAATGGCTGTCCGTTGATGGATTGTGCCTTGTTTTGCGGAATGGATCCCTCCTGCAAGTCATTCTTCCATCATCCTTTATTGGAAAGGTGTTTGGGGTCTCAGTCATACAAGCGTGGTCTCCCTGTCAATCAAGCTGTGCATCAAGGATGAAACTATTACACACGTATGTAAAATGTTGACGAATTAGAAAGTAGAATATATGAAGATCAGATAAACAATCGCACGAAGCCACCCTTTTATCGCCATGAGCATAAAGCGATTGCAGTATAGCATTAACCGGTTACGTATCCCCTTTTATATTTCATAAAAACTATTATTGGTGTTAATTTGCGACAACGATATGTAAAGGATCACAATGCATTTATGTAGCAATGAATAATAAAAGAGCTTTAGTGTGTACCCATTTCTTCTCAGGCAGAAATTGAATTTGAGATTTAATGAATCATGGCTGCGAAGAAATTGTTGGATACTCTTCATCAAATATGTACATGAAAACAAATTTATAACACACTATTGATTTGGATACAAGATTAAAGATGCCATTTTAATTTTAGAAAGAGATTAAAGGAGCTGAGATGGTCTGTTGCACAACATTTTGGATAATGGAACTAGAACGGTGTGCGTTTTTTCATAACTGCTTTAAATGGTCATATTTCATTGTCCGTCCCTATGTTTTGTCTGCTGGTTGGTTAGTATACCGCCTGACAATGCATTACAGTGAGATAAACTAAGAGAGGGTTCTGACATTTTTATATATAAAAAGTAATCTGATTTTATAACATTATTATAGGATTTTACATTACGTGTGTGTTCAGTCTCAGCAAGTTATTGCAACTATGTATCGTTGATACTGTGAATACTCTAGATAGACCTCAGTGAAAATGTATACCGTTACCACAAAATACGTTCTTGTAGGTTACTTGGTTTAAAATCATCAAAGCATTCTTTTTCTATTTGAATCCACATTTGCCTACATTTTCACATTTGTCAATTACGCATGTAAAATAGTTTGTGTGTGTGTGTGTGTGTGCACATGCATTTAGGGACACGTATGACTGTGTGAATAATTGTGATCAGCTTTTGTCAGCCCCAATTAACAAAGCCCATAAAAGATTCAGTTCGCTTAATGTAAATCAAATCTAGGAAGACCTTATATAAAAATGTGAAATTTGCTTAATTTGCTTATTTTTTGATTTGCAGGGCCACAGCATTGCGATGGAGGGTATATCTACAACCAGACTCTTGGAGTGTGTTATAAGTATCACAACACATCTTTGAACCATTCGGATGCAATGACTCTATGTGAAACAGAAGGAGCTAAGCTGCTTATCATCAGGAATGACGCTGAATTACAGTACTTTAGCTATCTCACACAAGGTATCAACATACATTTATTTTGCATGTAAGTGATATATCAGTAAAAACGATGTCATCTAATTCAATCATATTTTCAATAAAGTTTACATTATCTTTCATAATGTTTTTAAATTACAGCTACCGAAGTCAAGGAAAAGTGAATATTATAATATTTCCACCGATAACATGCTTGCCTGTAACATCATTTTGTGTGCTTTAAAAAACTGCTATACTATTGTCTAAAACTTCTAAATAAGTTGATAATAATAATAATAATAATAATAATAACAAGAAGAAGAAGAAGAAATATAAGAACCATTTTATATTTCTTAAACCAATTAACTCTTACTTTTACATTGACCATTTTAATCTACTTCTAATCAAGCGGTAGTTTGTGAAAGAGGCATCACTATGCTTCATTGGTAACAAATTAAATTTTCTTGCTGGCGTTATTGTGCGGTCAGATCTAAAATCAATGCAGAAATTGTACTATATATATTCAGCTATGTATGCCGTGATTTCGATGGTTTTAGAGCTGATGCTATAGAAACGCTCTCATTTTATTATCAACATAGCATAGGCAGATACACGAAAATAAACTGTTCAAGCTCCTAAAGTACCACTGTATGGAATCTGCTATGAAAAGTGTTGATTAATGTTTACTTGTTTTCTATGAGAAACAAATGCAGATGAAAACGACAAACCACTGTTGTTTTTTTCAGACAAATCTGGTAAAATACGGCGAATATTAAACTTCCAATACATCATATACCATACTTTAGCGTTACGTAACAATGGTATGATTTTCAGAATATGACATGATATTATCGTCGCAGTACTTCAGGGACGATATTGCAACGTGATGAAAATAGTATGATGTTCAGAATATGAAAATGCATCATCGACCCTTTTCTGTACGGACCATATTGCAATGAGATGAACAAGGGTATGAATTATAGAAAGTACTATGGTATGAGTCCTATTACTTAATGGAACATGCTGCAGCGTGGTGAAAAATGGTATGATTTATAAAACATATTATGGTATTAGGCCCATTACTTACTGAACAATGATGCAGCGTGGTAAACAATGGTATGATTTATAGAAAATACTATGGCATTAGTCCCATTTTTTGACTGATCAGGTAACCCGAGTGGCCGAGTGGTCTAAATCGCTCACCATTACGAATCATTGCCAACCTAAATCTGTCGGCGTGGGTTCAAATTCAGGTTTTGAAATCTTGCCGGTAGCTTCATGTGGGTCTGTAGCTTTTTCCTAGGTTTTCCCTGTTTCTTCCTTCAATATTGTTACTGCCCGCCATATATGGCCTATCTTGTGCTGAAAAATGTCGTTAAACCCTACAACAACAAGAACATTAACTTAATGGACCATGCTGCAACAGGGTGAACACGGGCATGATTTCAGAATGAACTACCTGATTAGCCCCATTTTATTTATCAGTCTAATTCAAACTACAGAGTTATTATGACAAATTATTAACATCACGAAAAAGTCATGCATCAACTAATGGATGAGATAAAACGTATTGATGCAATTACAAACATAAATCTGCAATGTGATGTTATGAACTCATGTACATTCAATATTGCTAGTATGAACCCATAATGATTCAATATTGCTATTATGAACTCGTGTCCATTCAATATTAATATTGGGACCCCGAGTGGTCGAGTGGTCTAAAGAGCTCTCCGTCACGGATCACTGCCATCTCACCGCTGTCTGCTTTTGTTCGAGTCTCGGGCTCGGCCAATGTGGATATGTGAGAAAGCTTGCCGGTAGCTTCTCGTGGGTCGGAGGTTCTTTCAGGTGGTTTCCCGGGTTCTTCCTCCACCATTAATACTGGCCGCCATGTATAACCTGTCTTGTGCTGAAAAATGGCATTAAACCCTAAAACAACAACAACAAAATCAAAATTACTATTTTGAACTGATGTTTATTCAATATTGCTATTATGAACCCATAAACATTCAATATTGCTATCATGAACTTGTGTCCATTCAATATTACTATTATGAACTCATGTACTGTCAATATTACTATTAAGAACTCGTGTTCATTCAATATTACTATTATGAACTTATAAATATACAATGTTGCTATTATGAACTCATGACCATTCAATAGTACTATTATGAACTCATGATCATTCAATAGTACTATTATGAACTCATGCACATTCAATATTAATATTATGAACTCTTATTCATTTAACATTACTATTATGAACACATAAACATTCAATATTACTATTATGAAATCAAGACAATTCAATATTGATATTATGAACTCATGACCATTCAATATTATTATTATGAATTCACGTATATTCAATATTGCTATTATGAATTCGAGTTCATTCAATATTACTATTATGAACTCATAAGCATTTAATATTGCTATTATGATCTCGCGTACATCCAGTATTACTAATATGAACACAAGAAGTTCACATTCAGTATTACTATTATGAACCCATAACATTTAACATTACTATTATGAACTCGTAAAAATTCAATTTACTATTTTAAACTCGTAAACATTCAGTAATAATATTATAAATTCGTATGAATTTAATGTTACTATTATGAACTCATGAACATTCAATATTACTATTATTAACTCCTAACTATTCATTATTACTCTTATGAACTCATGTACATTTAATATTGCTATTACGAATTCATGAATATTTAATAGTACTATTATGAACTCGTGGACATTCAGTATTACTATAGAGATCTCGTAATCATTCAATTTTACTATTATGAGCTCGTAACATTCATATTACTATTATGAACTCAAGTACATTCAATGTTATTATTACAAATTTTGGATTTAATTCAGTGTTATAAAATGATTCGAATAACTTTCTTGGATTTAATTCAGTATTCAAAAATGAATCGAGTAGCTTCCTTGGATTTAATTCAGTATTCTCAAATGATTTGAATAACTTTCTTGGTATTAATGTTCCTCATACTTTTTATCATCGGTTACATTTTTAAGAGAAATATGCTAGGTGTACATTTATCAGATTTTCTACTTATTTAATAATCATCCTGACAGATAATTTCTTTGCAATTACATCAACATATAATGTTATTGCTATATTATCAGTGCCTTTAATTACATAAACACGTAATGTTTTTGCTGTCATATATCATATCTGTTCTTTGTAATTACATCAACACATAGTATTATGGTATTATGGATATAATATCATTGCCCTGAATTAAAAGAACACATAATCATTTTACTACCATATCTGTTATTTGCAATTACATCAACACATACTTCCACCATTAACAATTAGCATACTGCAAACTGTTCAACGGAATTGATGGAATTGATGTTGTACTACTTTATGTGCATATAAAGTATGCATACTAAGTACTGCTGTTAGATAGCATGACTGTCACTGCGTGCCTTATCAGTCTTTCCAAATCTTCTTTAATAGATCATTTTTTAATTCCTTAAATTATAAGATTTAATATATATGTAGATTCTCAAAATTATTACTAGCTCTAAACAAATCTTCACTGCACACCCACTCACACACACACTAAAATATATATATATATATATATATATATATATATATATATATATATATATATATATATATATATATATATATATATATATATATATACTTAAGCAGGATATTGGCCATGGATAGGACTTCGAAGTACAATGGCAAACACAGTGTGGACGTGGTGGAATGGCCAAACAGCCTCAGACGTGACATGGTACCTAGGCAGGCCTTTATATGATGCCAGTGAAACCTGTGGAATCATTGTGAGCGAATCGTTTGCAAATCTAGACTGCTCTTCTAGTAGATACTTTCTGTGTCAGAGACGCATTTAATAAATTCCGATACCAGCTGTTTACTCCGTCAAGATGACTTTTAGCGTAAAGATGAAACACATTTGATTGTTCTTGCACTTTAGCAGTTTTCATGTTTATGTAATGTATGGAATTTCTGCGTAATCATGCTATTAATGTACTGCTAATCACACCATTTTTATAATTTGTCAGGGGAAAAAAATTAAATAAATTATTAAATTTTTGTATTCGTCACAAAATAATATTAAATATATAATTGTATTTGCAATGATTTAATCACATGTTTAACACGTCTCACCTATACCAAAGTGGTGGCCAAATGGAATGTTGCAAAATACAATGCGGCGAAATGCAAATTTTGGAAGATCATGGATTTTAGAAAATGTTAATTTGTGGTTATTTACTAGCGTATGCAAATGTGTTAAGTACTTGAATTCCTTGGTAAGACTAAGCCTCATCCAAATATTTTTAGAAGAGCATCTGCATTATGTTTGAATTTTATTTAATTTCTCAAGTCTACTAAATATTTACTAGTTTGTTGCGTGTGTTTTTCTTTACTTGCCTTTTCTGACAAGTATCTTACCTGGGTGGTGACATGCCACTCAACTTTCCTCTGCCTATAGTTTAACAACACTGTCCTTTTATCAGCATACTCTCTGATATCATAAAAATGTCTCTTGAGAGGTATCATCTATGATACGATTGAATATTTAAGGGAGTTTTAGAAAATTCAATTAAATATTGAGAACTTAAATTTGTATTCTCCATAAAATTTGGCAGTAGATACTAGTGTTAACAAAGTGTTGTAAAACTATAGCGCTCCTGGCTGTATGTCACGCTAAGTAAATGACATTTTACACCGAACGTAACATCTATTATATTGAAGAGAAACGAAAAAGAGGTTGAAAGGTCGAGAGTCAAGTGTTGTGAACTTTATCGAATTGAATAACCAGTTGTGAGAATTACATGCGTATGTTACAAAAGTTACAAAAGTTGTGTTTTACGGAAACAGGTGTGACCTAAAAAAGTGAATAATTACACAACGAATCTCTCTGTCTATCCTAACCCTTCGTGTCATCAACGCTTGTTTATCACCCGAGAATTCTCTATATTTCTTATATGGATCCGAGTCTAACAGTTTTTTAGACAAGCTGTCCCTTGAACGATTTAACGAGAAATACCTTTTATTCCGCTTCGTCAAACCTTCCCCTTTGCATGAAACCTTGGACGGAATAAAATCGTGAGGGAGATTTCTTAAAGCCAGAATTCTGGGAACATCTCCCCATGTTTTCGTAGTCAATCAGAATTACTCCCTCTAACCGCATCAATCTGATCATTCCTACAGAAGGCAGAATATACACTCTGGACTGCCTTTGTTAATAACTATTCTTGAAATATCATTGTATGACACCTGTTTTAAATGATCCAAGGCTTCCCAAAATTGTCCTTGCTTTGACTCAACTCATGTCATTTACCGCTATTGACCTTGTGATATCATTGCCATCTTAACCCAACGTGTCACGCTTAACTTGACATAATGTACTGTATGATAATCTCTAAAAAAATTTGTATAGTTACATTCCACAATATATATACATACATACATACATATTATATTTTGTCTGTCTGTCTTTACTGTATTTAATTGGATAGAGTTCAATAATTTATGATTTCTTTGCAATTGGAATGTGTAATTCTAGGTCTTGTGTAATTATTTCAACTTGACAATAAATCATTAAGCCGTTACACTCTGACCTCATCCTGCTGTTCGAACCCAGTACCTCTCCGTTTACCATCTACGTAACAACATACTCATCGCCGGAGTGACACCATATATAGAGGCCAGAATGATACGCATATTTCTTTCACTTTCTATCTGAATCAATACAACGCAACTAGTAATATAACAACGACTTTACATAAAAAGTGGTGAATTCCACGAATACTATAGTGTAAGCCTAATTTTTCCAATTAATTTATTGTTGAAGATTACAACATATACAACAATTAAAATCAACACATCAATTCGTGTACATTAAGGCATTGACCATTTCATTTTCGGGGTGGGGAAGTTGTGCTATTTTATTTTCTTTTATTTCGAGATATTTTATTAAAATAACTGAAATAAAATTGCGTTATTTTGCTATAGCTAAGAGGGAGATACACTTTTCATGTATTGACAGAGATTTAAAAAATACGTGTCAGAACCCCTGACCTATAACAATAAATGTTGGCTCACTATCATGTTTGTGGTAATTGGACGTAAATATTTCCCTCTTTATATGACACAGCTTAATGAGTATATCTCCGTCCTTATGTTACACATTTTTTCATTCTATAAATTGTTTGTGGTAATTCGATGAAAATAATTTCCTTCTTATATATAACATAAAGTCTATTCTTTAAATGTGCATACATCTAATGACCATATTTATTTTGAAATTGTAAACATACGATTTCACGAATTTATTTGAGTTTGTCGGGAGAACATTTGAAAATATTTATTTTACGGAATTATTTAAACTTGTCAGGGAAAACGTGTTATTTGTGCATACACTATTCTGTACTGCAAATAGCAGTCTTATAGTACACCATTAGGAGACAATTCTTTTTTGATATTTGAAATAGTCATACAGTAAGCTGCCTCCCTACATACATCGCCTTCTCATTCATTCCTGCGATCAATATTAACGAATAGTCCAAGAAATACAATCATCATCAATCCAGAATTGTCAAATGTACTGTAATAAATTTGGGGTATGCGCATTTGTTTATAGCGCCCCATTTCAAATTCTTAGATTTTGTGATTCCTTGTCTGATTATACGAATCATGTGCACTATAAATATTCTTTTGCCCGAAATGATTTTCCAGTTACTAGGGGGAAAGGTCACGGAGTAAAGTGTTAGTGAATTTCCATGATGTCATGGTTCATTAGTAGTGAATTCAGGTCCAAACCGAATGACTGTTCATGGTAAAAAAAAGTCCCTACTAAAATCTAGTGGTGTACATCGGTAGTTTTACTGCAGTGGCAGCATTTACGGTTGGAAATCGGTAATTTGCACAATGGAATCAATAAGAAGGAACTCGGCAGATATATTTGGCAGATTGTGAGATATGTGGTCTTGCACTAATTAGAGTAAAATTTATGTATAGAATGGACAAGTCGGGCTGTCTAATTTACAACTGAAGTATTATGGAAGTCTTTGGAAATTTGGGGTAAACGTATGACTTCTAGCAGGAATCGCGCCAGTGATTGACACCGCACACACAAATAAAGACCCCTGGCTTGTACCAGTACCAATAAAGAGAGTTGCTTCAATATCCACCCCATAACACCCCACCCAACACAACCCCACCCCACACAATTGTATCCACATCATTATAAAAGCCAATGATAAATTGGATAGAAGGCGTCACATGTTTGCTAAAAGTTGATGATGATTCCCATATACATTGATGACTACGGATAATTACAATACTTGCGTAAATAATCCAATCTTCTCAAAGTTCACTGAAGATTGTTAAAAATGAATCCCTTCATGTGTACATCAACCATTATATGAAACGAAGAAATTAAAATAAATCTGACGTATTAATAAAATTTATTTTTAGTTTCTGAATTACACCCTGACTATCGTACATAAGAATCTTCGCATTGTACAAAAATCATGTAGTATGATTTATCGAGTCTTTATAAACTCTGAAGCATGCAGGATGCTGACGGTGATTTAATAGGAGGAATTACATTTTGATTTCCTTGTGGAACACAGGATGGAGAATTAAATGCTTCCCTCTCATTGATCAGGTGAACATCAAGTGGAAATTATTCATTTCTGAGCGTCACACTTACATATGCATCGGGTGCGATCACGACCATGTCAAACGGTAGCGATGGATCATTGTCTGACATACAGTAAAGGTATAATAGTAAGCTAAACGGTGGATAGGTATACAAAGTCAATACTCCAAGTTAAACATCGGTACCAAATTTAATAAGCTATGCAAAACGGAGCTATACATATTAAAGTTGTTCCTTAAATAGGTCGTGCGCGAAGAAAGAGAAAGTGTCTACACTTGTGGGACATTTTAAACAGTACATGTATAAATGATGTGTAAATTATGAATAGTTATAGGAGCCCCTGTGCTGTCATTTTCCTCCATTATAATATCTTTTATGGAACTGTAGCAAAACCGGCCCTTCTGTCTAGTTACATGCCTTTGCAACGTAACCCTGTTACTCAAAAAGGGCGCAATAACTTGAGATTCTCTGAGTTTTTGCGTTATTTCAATTAGGCGCCCGATACGATTGACCCCCACCACTACCACCCAGATTCAGCGCCGTCATCTTTAGACACATCATTACTAGCATTGTCTGATACGTTGTCAGCCTGAGGATTGGTTTGGTCAAAGTCACTTCGCCTATTGACAGAAACATATGCACTTTGTCTATTATTATAAATATTACTGTCAAAATACTGAATGGTTTCCAATTTTAACTGGTTTTGCCACTGAAAGCATTTTCCCGTCTATGTAACCTCAGCATCCAAATGTACGCTCCTATCCTGTCTTAATAACCAATAAGAATTGAACGCGTGACAAACAGTATATTTTTAATACAATTCACATCTACATCTATAGTAAGCGCTGAAACACAATCGGGATTATTTACAGTTAAAAAACACACGCTTCACGAAATAATGTGCGCGGTACGTTTTTAAGCGATTTTGCATCTGCAAATGCAACATTTTCCCTATCAAGCTTCGATATTGTGAGATTTTCAAGATCGCCTATCTCAGCTACAATCCTGGACACACACACACACACACACACACACACACACATATATATATATACATATATACTGGAACTTAACAGCACATCAACACAATACTCCCAATTAAAAGAAAATTAACAGTAATGTAGACATGAAGAATTGCACAAAACCTATAGGAAGTAGTAATCCTTTCAAACAAACGTAACTATAAATTACAACAAGGCCGACACATAACATGGTTCAAAGATCAGGTGAATATTTGTTATACAAAATATATTGCCTCAGAATGTTCAAGATGTTCATCTGTAGTATATCACCATAACAACATCTTGTTAGATTGCACATCAAACTACGTCTGTGTTTCATTGGGGGCAGGTTTATACTTTTGAAGACTGTGTTTCACCGTCAGAGGACACTAGCTTCATATGCACTCTTCACCTCTGTACTTTGTTTATATCCAGCATTAACCTTCATGTTGTGAAGTTTGTTTATGTTTAATGCAACATATTTTGCCAATTAAGATAAACATGTCGCTTTATGCAAGATTTGAAGCAAGTATTAGATGCCATTTCGTTTATAACTAGGCGACTGCAAGGCAACTTTGATTACGTTATCTGCCCTATCTCTACACTTTCATGTATTCAGTTTAGAAACAGATCGCTGCAGGGCAGCTTTTCCCACTTGAGATGGGTGGTCTATATATACAGACACTAATATTGGCAGTGACATAAATGATGACTCATAACTAGAGTGATAGAAATATATTTATTCATGTTAAGGATCGGTTGATTGATTAAGGAAAGGTATTACGTTGATATAGTCCACTAATAATAACAAGTCGCTAAGTAAAGCACAGGTGGGTCTATCGGACTGAAAACTGTGATTGATGGTTTCACTGTGATGATGGTAACTGTGACACATGACTTTGGATGAGACGAGATTTTACATCACATGATACATTGTAGACTTGGCTCACGAGTTTCAACGTTTGCCTAGCTTTGGATGCTGCCTTATTAAAATATCAGAATGAGCAATATTAATAGCTCAGAAGAAGAGCTTTCTTTTTTAATCATGAATACATTGATTCTCAAATATATCATTGTATGGCAGGATCAGGTTTCGATGATCAAATACATTGAGAATGAATTAAGCCCTCATGCTTTAGTAAGTGCTGTTGTATATCTTCTCTCTATCTGTCACTTACATGTCAATATTTATATTTCCTCCGAACTAATTCGGTAGACATTTAACAAACCTGGACAACCGGTTGCCTATGTTGTTGACATCTTAAAACTCTTTCCTTGTGGCCCCTCTAGGAAGATAATGGATCAATATGTACATAGTAAAAATACAGTGACGTTGTTTAATAGATTCATTTGCTTATCCTTAATCGGTAGAGCTAATCCAAAACAATATATAAGGAAGGGTGTATGGATGTCTACACTGTACAGTAAAGCTCAAATTCATTAGTCAATCTGATGGAAAGATGCATTCAAGGGTTCAACATGAATCTAGCAATATATAAATATTAGGAACACCCGATTCTACTGGATTCGTTTGATTTGTGAACACGAATGAGTTGATATTTAATACACCTACATATAGAGTACAAAATGTAACTTACGGGCTATTAAACCCTAATGTTTAAAGTAAGCCTTGTTAAAATATCAGATTGAGAAATATCAAGAGCTCTGTCTGTCACTTACATGTCAATATTTTTATTTCCTCCAAATTAATTCGTTAGACATTTAGCAAACCTGGTAAACCGGTTGCCCATGTTGTTAACATCTTAAAACCATTTCTTCGTGGTCCTTCTAGGAAGTTCATGGATCATTATGTACAAATTAAAATGACAGTGCCATTTTGTAATAGATTCATTTGCGTATCATTAATCGGTAGAGTAATGAAAACAATATATAAGGAAGATGGATGTCTACAATGCACATAAAAGCTCAAATCCATTAGTCAAGTTGATGGAAAGATGGCTCCATGGCTCGAAAACTAATCTACCAATATATAAATATTAGGAACACCCGATCCTGATGGATTCGTTTGATATGTGAACATGAATATGTTTTATTTAATACACGTACATACAGGGTACAAAAGGTAAATTCGTTAAGGGCTATTAAACCCTGATGTTTAAATTATGATCAGTTCCAGTTTTAAACGCTTTATTATCCAGGATTACTTAATTTGCAGTTATTCATACGGGTATGAAGATGAAGAACAATGTTTGTATATAATGGACACGACGAATGTAATACAATTGAAATGACAATTTAGTATGCGGACAGTCATTTGAGCTATTGTGTTAGAACCTTTGGACCTGTCCTCCATCCCGTCCGCAACCCCATCCTCACCCACCTCAACCACAACCCCAAACACAAACCCGCCCACACCCACACCAACCACAAACCCACCCTCACCCACCCCAACCATAACCCCACCGGAATATCCAACCCTACCAGCATAGTCATTTGCCTATATTTTATTTGTAACACAATGCGCACGTCATCAGTAACAAATGAGACACCTGTTCATAAATACAATAATTAAAGTATGTGGCATCCAACGTACTAAAATATACACGATAATTGATTTTGATTGTATTATACTTGTATATTAGGTGTGTACATCACGATGCAGTCGTTTATTTCGATTAAATGTTAGAAATGTAGGATGACTGTATTGATCGCCGTGATAGATTTAGTTAAAGACAATATACTCATCAATCTAACTGGAATATCAGTTTTATCAATTGATACTAAATAAACCAGTCTTTGTAAACTGTGATACAGGGCTTTAAGAAAGCCCGAATAGCAACTCCAAGAAATGACTCCAAGGAATGACTGACCTCCTCATATTGCTTTTATATTCGTATATCTATATTGTATCTTTACGTTTGGGGCACGACTGTCGATTGCAATTAACTGTAAATAGTCTATCGACACGTTTTCAAATCATCCTACTAGTGAACAAGTTTGGGGTACATTCCCGTTGGATGATTAAGTAAGGTGGGTTCTGTTGCAAAAGAGGGATGAATTATTAAATATTTCACGTGAGATGAACTGACATGGATTGATCGGGTAAATATTTCGACGTAGATCCATTGGGTGTATATAACATGGAAGAGCTGAACAATTGCTTCGTTCCTAATTCCAATTGTTTTTTTTTCAATATCAGTCTGCGAATTAATTTATTTTATGTTTAGATTGAATTTGACAGGAAACATTTAAATTATTTATTCGAATTACAAAGTCCTCATATGACTGGACAATAGTATCTTGGATTATTGTGAATATATTCAAAAGAGTTCTGGACAAAACCGTAATGACACATCAAGACCTTTTGTTCATCAGCACATTCATGACTCATAATTCAGTTGGAACTCTCTATTGTTTTGTACTTGTGGTAGAATAGTTTAGGATCATTCTGAATTTACTTCACATTATTGTAATTGTCTGGTAAATTTTCAAATTATAACTAAGGAATATTATTTGTTAATTTTTATAAAACGTGTTGGTTTTGCTTGCTTATGTTACTTAGTTTAAGATCATATAATCTACAAGTACCTTTTATCAATATGGTCATGTCTGTAATGATTGCGATTCAACTTATGTTTCGATTTGTATGAGGTAGATATATTTAGAAATCTCCATATACGTACCAGTATATTCCAAGTCAGTAATACTGACCAATCCACACATTTTATAATCCAACATATTAATATTATCAAGTGGTATTTTAAACAAATCTGTAGTGTTAATTCCATCGCAAAATGATATTGTTTGTTTCGCTAAAATTCGTTAATTTCGATTTAATCTAATTGTGTATGTTATTTTCAGCATATCATCTTTACTTTGGACAAACATATTCTCGGAAGGCATTGTTGACTTGGACGAAATAATATTTAAATTCAAAACTAAAATATAATTCAACATTTGAAACAAATATTGGTTTATTTTTCAAAGGCATTAGGAAACAGCCATGTATATAAATAAATATTTGTGCTGATATTTAGTCAAAGAGAGCATTATAATGTAGATCGTACGTTTGGGGCACTTGTGCATCATGCGCCTGATATGCGCGCTTTTTAGAAGTCATATAAACATGTATTTATGTTGTTGTGTTAACCAGGAGTTCAGTCGACTCCGACTGATTCGGCTGCTTCAGATTATGTTGTTTTTCCATGCCAAATATATTTCCCACTTTTGGTAATCTGATAACGCTTTTCAATCCATGTTGTAGCCTGATATCTCGAGGATAGAAAGTTACCCTTTTTTGAGTGATTCAGAAAAAAACCCATCTTTACAAAGTTGTTAATTATGTATATTATGTAAGCTATAAAATGAGTAATATCAAGGAAATCTAAACGGTTTTCGTTTGTATTCGGAAACACATCATTGGAAAATAGCTGCATATCTTTTATATTTGGAGTTGCCTTATAAACTAAATGGTTCAATATACTGCGACTTACAAAGATAGTCACTGTAATAGTCTCAAGAAGCATTGTTTATATTACCGAAAATTATAAGAAATTAGTTTTTAGAATTGGGTTTACAGATGCAATATTTGGAAAATATTGTTTTAACTTTATGGCTACATTCACACCAGATAATGATAATTATATCATAAAACATGTACTCGTTGATTTATTACGAAATACTTTAGTTTTAAGAAATTTATATTGAATGGAGAGATTGGAAAGTTTCCTACGATCATTTTCATCAAAATAATTATGTTTAGGGACAAACGCTAATCCAGTACTATCGGATGTTCATAATAATTATGTTGGTAGATTCGATTTGAAGTCACGAAGGCATCTTTTGATCAGTTTGCCTCATGGACTTGAGCTTTACTGTGCAGTATTGACATCCGTCCACCAATCGTTATATATTGTTTTGAATTAACTCTACGGATTATCGATTCGCAAATGAAACTACTAAACAAAGGCACTGTACTTTTAATTTGTGCCTATTGATCCTTTAACTTCCTAAAGGGTCCGCAAGGAAAGGGTTTTAGAATCAAGATTTTTTTTAATACATATATCAACAAGATAGGCAACCGGTGTACCAAGTTTGCTGATTGTCTACCGAATTATTAAGGATTGACTATAAGTATAGACATACAAATGACAGACAGTGGGAAGATGGACAATTGACCATGCTAAAGAACGAGGGCTTAATTCATTCTCAAAATATTGATCATCGAAGCCTGATCCTGCCATACAATGATATGGTTATATTCTCATAACATTAGCAGAAAACATTTAACGGTCAATTTATGTATGTGAAATAAACATTGACTCCTTCCGTGACAATACTCTAATTAAATCTAATAAAGGATTGCAGATGGTATGTAAACATCAGAAACTATCACCTTAACGAGACCATGTAACTTCAATTATATCTATGTCAGAGTGAATTTATTCCAATTGTTTACAACTACGTTTGGGAAAAATTCTACTCAGAGTAAAGGAAATAAGGGGTGAATAGATAATCAAAATTCAGTGAAATGTAACCTAATTAATAACTGATTAAGGAAACAACGTTGATGAAGCTCTGTGCAAGTTTTCTTGTTTGCTTCAATTCTTTGTATGCTTGTTATGTTTTTGTGTTTGTGTTTTTTTTTAATTTATATTTTGTATTGCTTAAAACTATTCTTCATTTCTAATGTAATAACTTGTATTGTAAATACAATAAAACGGGCATACATTTATTTTATTGTTCCCTTTCTTCATTATCTTACAGAATTATATTGATAGATCCAAACACACACACACACACACTCACTTACACACTTCATAAAGTACCACCAATTCTACATAGCATTGCTGAAAATTAAATTCCACACGGAAAGGAAATGCTAATGTTATGGAAATACTAATACATTTACAAAGAAGCATATATGTGGTCGGGAATGTGCTAGGAATGATAAAATAAATAATGGCTAAGCATGATTTTCGTAAGGAGTTTCGAAAGACTGGATAAATTATAACACATCGTTTATGTGCATTGCAAGATTTCGTATGTACAAAAGTCGGGATATTAAGAGATAGAACTTGCACAGTAGACTTCATTGAAAGGTCAGATTTCTGTTTTATTTCTTGGTTTCATATAATGTCACTGTACACATCAAGGGATTCATTTTTAAAAAACTTCACTTGACTCGGAAAAAGATTTAACGATCTACGCAAGTATTTTAATTGTTCGTTGTCATCAATATGTCAAGAAAAGCATTATCGAATTTTAGCATTTGTGTGATGCGTTCTACCCAATTCATCATTGGCTATGTTAAGGATGGGGATACAATGGTGTGGGGTGAGGTTCTATGGGGTGAGGGATATTGAAAGGACTCTTATTATTACATTTGCAATTCTGGATTGAGGACGATTTTATTTCTTAAACTATTCGCTAATATTGATCACTTGAATTAAAGACAAAACTATATATGTAGGGAAACAAGTTATTATATGACTATTTCAAATATCGTGAAGAGTTATGTCCCCTAATGGTGCACATATACGACCGATATTTGAAGTACGGTATAGTATATAGACAAATAACACGTTCTCTCTGACAAACTCAAATAAATCCGTGAAATACAGAGCTTAAAACGTTCTCCCAGCAAATTAAAATAAATTCGTGGAATCACACGTTAACCATTTCAAAAGGAATATTGTCTTTAGGTGCTTAAACCTTTACAGAATAGAATTTATATAATATATAAGAAGGACATTATTTTCATCTAATTGCCACAAACAATTTATGGAATGAAGATATTTAAATAGGAAGGGTTATGTTCTCATAACATTAGCATACATTTAAGGGTCAATTTACTCATGAGTAAAGGAAATAATGGGTCAATAGGTAATCAAATTTTAGTGAAATATAACCTAAAGCCAATGAAGAAGCAAAGACATTGCTAAATATTAAGACTGGTGTGAATAATTGAAGTCTTTAATTATTGTATGGCAGTCTTAAATTACTTAGATCCTTCTATGGAGGTCATAAATTACTTAGATGAAAGTTTAAAACTACTTTGACTTTTGTATGGAAGTAAACAATTACTTAAATTTTTGCATGGAAATCTAAATTTACTTAGATCGTTGCACGGAAGTCTACAAGTATTTAGATTGTTGTATGGAAGTCTTAAATTACTTAGATGGTTGTATAAAAGTCTTAACTTACCTCGATAATTGTATGGATACCTTAAAGTACTTTGATTATTGTATTTACTAAGATTATTGTAATGCATAATATGTGTTAAAGTGCTTAGGTTATTGATATGAATTACTTAGATTATATTCCAGATTGTGCAGATTATACCAAAATATCCTGAAATTATTGAGAGATGTAGCGGCAACTTCGGTTCAAGATACTTATACAATTTAGCTGTTAGAAGTTGCTGTATATACACAAGATAAATGGTTTTCAATAGTTCAGAGTTTTTCTTGGTCGTGGAAACGTGCCTGATAGATACCAAGACGAAGATTCTCTGGACTATTTAACTTGTCTTCTGAATTTAGTTGTAAAACTGAAATGATTGTTGGAGGAGCGATTGCTGTCGGAACACTTATACATTTATTAGAACACCCATAAATCGTTTTAAGACCAGAAATAGCTTCAAACACGATAGTTATTTGCAAATAAACAAATATGTACTGGCTTAGAACTGCAAGACGAGGCGAGAGACTGAAGCGGCGAAATGCTTTATGATCAAGTTGAAATAATTACACAAGACAGAATTACACGTACAATTATGAGATGTACACATTAGAATTACACATGAATCATACATTATTGTAGTCTGTCTAACTCTTACCAATTTCATACGATTCTAGAACCTTACTTTTTAACTTGATATAAATAAATAAACATCAAATAAAGTAGAGATAGAAAGGCGATCAAGAGATTATTATTCTGCCTTTGATAAGTGTAAAATAATTTTGGCGGTTCGAAGGAGTAATCCTGTATGTCTAAGAATGCAAGCGCGGGTGTCCACCGAATTCGGGATTTAAAAAATCTACTTCACGAATTTATTCAGTCCAAATTTGTATGCGGAAAGGAAAGGCTTGACGACGGGGAATAAATATTAGTTCGCGTTAAATCGTTTAAGGGACAGGGTGTCTGAAATATTGTGAGATCCTGATCCAGAGAAGAGACTATACTTGCTGTTAAGTCGGGTTTGAAATGTTATTTACTTAGCGTGACATGCAGCTGGGAACGCTAAATATTTTAAGAAGGTACACTGTAATATTTACTGCAAAATTTTATGAATTACATAAGAGAGAAATAAAAAGTAAAGATAAAAGACACTTTCTCAAAAAAAGAAAAATTATTTTCTATACTTCATAATTTACATACAGTTCAAACAGAAAGCAAGAGCTCTTCTAAAAATGTCTACCAATAACTCCCTCCCACGAGATGCGGTCCGCGCCAACTCTGGCGTTAAAATCACCAAGAATAATCAGCCTGTCCGACTATGGTACCGCAGTAATCAGAGCTTCCAGATCCTGGTAGAACTTGTCTTTGGCTTCCTTCGAATTGGTCACGGTTGGAGCATAAGCACGACTGAGTCTTTGCCATCAAAGGGAAGCTTCATCATTATAAGCTGGTCATTAACTTCATTTGGTAAGGTGGAGAGCGTATTCACCAAACTCGACCTTACAGTGAAATCATCGTGCCACGTTCACTCCAGATAAAGGTATAGACAGCTCCAACTTCAGCAAATTGGCATTAGTCGGCCAAGCGAGTTTCACTCAGGGCTGCTATCTCTATCTTGTGGCGAGCAAGTTCTCTTTCAATCGGGGCAATTCTTGTCTCCGGTCTCTCAGTCTCTGCACAATCCAATGGAATGCGTATGTTCTACGTACCAAGATTAATTCGAACCTTTCGAGTTTTTTTGGAATGGAAGACGACATTACAGCATGAGCCATCTGAGTGCAGGTCCGACTCTACTGCCACCAGCACATTTACATCTGCCACGTCGCAGATCGCCCATCGCCACATAATTTGGGAAAGTGTGATGACGTAAATAACTTGCGTGTCAGCTGGATAAAAGTGATTGAGAGTTGCACTGCGTCAGCCACACTCTATTGTCCAGGCCTAAATGTTTCCAGTTGCAAGACGTAGTCAGGACGGCTGTAAAGGATATTGGATGCAGTGGATGACCAAGGCGTCGAATGTGGCTTCCCGTGCTCTTAGCGATCCATATTGCTTTGCTGGGTCCGCCTGCCTGCCCGCTGACTAGCTAGTCATTCCTAGACGCAGTCCGCCGGGTCAAGTCTTCACGTGGAATGGGTGACAATCTCTAAGTCACTGAGAGTTTGAGACCTGTCTGTTATCCTCAATTATGTTTCGTATTTTCGGCAGCTTTGATGCAACGTTTCTAAAATAAACGAAATCTCAGACACTGTTGCTTTTTCAGAACGTACAAGGAAAAATTGTAATATATAAATATATAAAACCTAAAGTCATTGATCATGTATACATGTATCATATAATGCTGTAACTAGAGGATTAAGTCTGAGAAAACAAGATTACTCTTCCAAGAGCCAGTAATTCTGCACCTTTATGAAAATATTCAAATGGTTCATTAAGCCTATTTTGTTAAGCCTCCGTTGGTCTAACGATATTAGAGCTGTTCTCTTCTGCAAGGCATCGACTCAAATCCACTTATGTGACATCATTAGTATGTATGTATGTATGCATGTATGTATGTATGTATGTATGTATGTATGCATGTATGTATGTATGTATGTATGTATGTATCTAGATAGATAGATATACAGACAGACAGACAGATAGATAGATAGATAGATAGATATATAGATATATAGATAGATAGATATATAGATAGATAGATAGATAGATAGATAGATAGATAGATAGATGGATGTATGGATGGATGGATAGATAGATAGATTGTTAGATAGATAGATAGACAGACAGACAGACAGACAGATACGTAGATAGATAGATAGATACATATAGATAGATAGATATAGATAGATAGAAGCCACCTTCGTCATCAAGGCCTTTTGTTGTTTTTTGGAGCATCATGCTGAAAAAGATTGAGAACAGTGTGGGGTTAAAATGCAGTCCTGTTTCACGGAATTTACTTTGGGGAAGGCCTTTGACAGGTTGTTAATTTCTCTGATCTAACCAATCTGGACCTAATTTAGTTGGATGATTATGATAAGGAATTTCGGAGGACAGCCGAGATTTCCAAGGATTTTCTACAGTCCAGTTCTGCTCACCCTGTCAAATGTCCTCGTCAATTCCACAAAAGTGATGTACAGTCCTTTGTTTTGTTCTCGGCATTTCTCCTGGATCTGTCTCAAAACGAAGACCATGTCATTCCTGCCACTATTTTCTCTGAAGCTACATTGACAGCAGACTTATCCCACTGTAGTGTGAGAAGTTGGAAGTTTCTGCTTTCTTTTTGTATATGGTGAAGTTGACTGCATCTCAGAGGTCTTGTGGGAGTGTTCCTCCTTCCCAGCAGCAAACGAAGAACTCGTGGAATTTGGTGTGCAATGCTTGGCCTCCTCTCTTCTATATCTGTGATTTGATACCATCTTTTCCTTCAACCTTTCCCATCTTGTACAGTCTATTGCAGTGAGGGTGCTTCATAGAGTTCCATCTTTGGTGGCTCTTGTCGGATGCGCTCAATAGCTGTCACGTGTACTGTACGGCAATTGCAGGAAAGGATGTGGAAATGCTCTGACGAGTGGTTCAGGAAACATACCCTCTCTGTTAGCAGCTCTTGGCAGTAAGCACTCTGTGTGTGTGTGTGTGGGGGGGGGGGGGGCTCTTTATTTGGAAGGAAGGACTATACACTGCTTTCAGTGCTGCATAGAACCCCTTTTAGTTACCAGTGATAGCGTACAGCAGGGTTATTTCTGCAAGATTTGTCCACCATTATTTTTGTATGCCTTAGGGATTGCACTGGAGGGACCTGCAGATAAGGCAGAAGGCTGCTTTCTTCTGTGTACAGGATGGTTGAGAAAGGTTGGCGTGGTACCCTGATATATTTGTGGCAAGAGGTTCTTGGATTTTGTGTTTCTTTTCATTAAACCAGTCTTTGTGTTTCTTAGTGGTGAAACCAAGGATTTTGTATTAGGTTTGCATATTGGTTCGATGTGATTCCACATCTTCTCCGGAGGTAGATCTGGCGCAAAGTTAGGTTCTTCAAGTGTAGACTGCAGGCTCTCTTGAAAATCTGCCTTGACGTCTTCAGACAACAGGTTTTTAATCTGAAGCTTCCTTCTTGGGGTACCTCCTTGCTGTATGGGCCTGGGCTTGAAGTAGAAGTCGAGTTTGCATCTGACAACGATAATCTGTTTGGCACTTTGCACTGGGCAACAATATGGCATGAAAGACATATTTTGTAAGTCCCTCTTGGGTAATATGATTTAATCGATTTGGTGCCAGTATTTTGATCTAGGACGCATCCAGGTTATTTTCAGATTGTCTTTCTGCTGAAATACGGTGTTTGAGGAAATTCTAGTTGCAGGCACCCATTGGCATTGCAGACAGCCACGCCATGTTTCCCAAGTAAGGATTTCCGAGTCTCATCCCAATCTGGCATTGAAATCTCTGAAGATTGTTATTCGGTCACTCTCTGGGACGTTCTTGATAATTCTGCGCATGTCAACGTATATTCTATCATTTTTTTTGAGAATGATCTGCCTGGAGTGTTCAAACATATTAACTGAAGAATGTGGAGTGTTGTTCGTCCCCTAACGGGAGAGGCATGAACAATGTGCGGTCGGTATGGTAAGGTTTGTTAACTTTGTGGCGAGTGAGTCCTTGAATATGAAACCGACTTCTGACAGTCGTTTTTCAGTCTTTGGTTTTCCCGACCAGTAGAAGGTGTATCCAGCACCGAGTTTTCTCAAACTTCCCTCCTCTTAAAGGCCGACTTCGTTAAGTGCAGCAATGTCAACACCAAGGGAAAAGAGTTCACTTGCGATTAAGGCAGTAGCTTCGTTATGTCCGTTGCTGTCGGTTGAGCCTTGCATTGTTCTGATCTTTAGACAAGCCAGTTTTAGTATTTTCCTACGACGTTACGAAGGTAAGACATGCGTCTTACTCTGTTATGTTTCGACCGCGTTGGAAGATGCCCGTTCGCTGTGGGAGACCATGGCGGTGGGGGTGGGGGTGGGGGGCGGGTTAAGGAGACGATATATGGTTAGGTCACCTTTTCTAGGCCCCTCTCCATGCGGAGCAAGCAGTGCTGTCCCTTGAAAAAAGCTTCTTGATCACTCAGGCTGCTGCCGGGTGATGGTGACATCTCCGGATCTATACCAAATGGTCAACGGACTGAATAGCCTGCACGCAGGAATGAGACTGCGGCTTAGTGTGATATCTGTAACCTGCCGTTTTCCCACCTTTCCCATCGCTGCAAGGCCTGTTAGAGTAGGTCGTAAAAGGTAAACAGTTGACAGTTTCTTCATGCCTGCGCAACCGAGTTTGTATGTGGAGAGTAGTCTGCACAAACTTGTCCCACTCTTTGATGACAGCGAGGTCTGCAGGCCGTAGATTTTATAACGGAGTTCCCCTCTCCTAGGCAGATGGTCACCAATGGCTAATGAGATTTACCTTCCCTGCTGTTTCGAACCATATCTGTTCAGCTAGAACCACAGTCCACTAATACATATGGTGCGCCCTGGTCCCGGACACGTTGCAGTTGATCAGTAGAGACCTTCCGCCCAAGCCAGTGACGTCCCTGTAGAGGTTCATTCGCCTAGTGATGCAATGTTAACATCACCCCCTCAACCTCATTTGGCCCGCCAGTTGAATCGGTGTACCAGTGTATGCCGGGGATGTTTCCTTCTTGGAGGCAGACGTGATAGATTTGGGAGACAGATGAGGACCAGTGCGTCAGCCCACTCAGAGTACAGCTGTCAGACAACAAAGGTACTGACTATCCAAAGCCCCCTATACCCTAATAAAAAGGCCTTGTTAATTCATGTCACCATTTTTGTTATCACATAAATTACCTTTTATAATTATATATCTAACCATATCAATACATAGTAAGTTTTTTAATTTAATATACAGTCAATTTAGAAATGTTAACTTTTCACACTGTTTGTTATGAACTTATCAAACATTGTTATACAGTTCATTCTGAATTTCCATAAACTTGTCTTGTAATTATTTATGAATTCCCCCAAACGTAATGCTTTAATTACATGAAGGATTTAATTCAGAAAATTAATGTTTATGTCTGTGCAATAGTTCTTGCTCTGGAATATATGTTATCGAAGAGAAGATAATAACGACATCTACAAACACTTTATTTATAATCAAATTATGTCCCCGAATAAACCCCTCTACAACAAACAAATACGTCACACAAACTTGCCTATTTCTGTGAGACAAATAGTATGCCTTGAATTTATGTTGGTTATATGATTTACAGAAACATAACCATACTTTGTCTTGGCATGAAATTTCTAAATTGAAAAAGCAGCCTTATCTATTTGAACCACCTTGGTTATTTCTATGATTGGATCCACGTTAGAACTGGCCAAGAAGGACCAGATAAATAAAATTATACAAATCCTTGTTGCGTACGTAGCCGTAGTGGCTTGGGAAAAAGGTTCAGTTATGTATTATCTGTAGTGGCCCGTGTGGCAGTCTTTGAACTAATATTTAAGGTTTGATCTGTATGACTAACTTTAAAGTTACTAATGCAAGCAAATGTTGAATTAAATGTTCGTTATACATAGTCGCAATTAATAAGCAGCTGTTCGTTATTCGACTCCCTCCTCTATACTGACAGTGTATTATAAGATACATGCATTCTCGTTTTGGGTTTGTATTTGGCTGTTTGAAACAGAAAGGATACATAACGATTAAGGGGCAAAACGTATTGCCGTAGAATACGCTCCGAAGTTTGCTTATCACACAAGTAACTCAGTAGCCCAATCGCTTCATTCGTGACATTTACTATCTTTTTGATCTGGCTTGGGAAAAAGGTTCAGTTATGTATTAGTCTCAAGGAATCTCGCTTATTGAACATTTCCATGCGTAATGTTCCTTAAATAAAGTTGCAATTACCAAATGATTTCGATTTCAGTTCAGACCATCTCCTATCAAAACGTTTCAGAATCGCCCAACTTTAGCTAGCCTTCCTTATTCAAGTGACATTCGTGAAAGTTGCGATATTACCTGTCCTTGGTGCGCATGATGTTAAAATTTTTAAATTTGATTTTAAATTTATCTAGAATGTATATATTTTCAGTTATTTTTCATTGTAACAACAGCAACGGGAATCATAATGTAATTCTTGACAAATCATCATTGACGCAAAAGATATCGACAAAACCTCTAAAATAGGACAATATATAACCATAGTTAAAGCGTTATAGACAGGAATCACTGACTCTACAGACAAATCATCATTGATGGGAAGCATTATCACTATAAATAAATTCTCATTTATTGGTGGAGACTTATCATAATAAAGAAATCCTATTGACGGGGAAACTATTACCATATGGAAATCCTCATTGAGAGAGGAAACATTATATTTAAAGCTAAGAAAGACATTGACAGGAAAAATGTTCAGAAGAGACAAATCATCATGTGTATTATAAGATCACCTATATTCACAGGATGTTGAACTCATTAACACTAGCATGCTGACGGTAATTCTGGCCGTTATGTATAGTCTATGATAGAATAAAAATGGTGTTAAATCCTCAGTACCACCTACCGGTCTTTAAACAATTCATTTTCAATAGCATGCAAAGGATGTTGGGGATAAATTTCTTTCCAAATGGCACTGACCCAGCGGCAACAGACCCGGACCGGTCTCGGAGGATGCAGAACCCATGATCCTTGTCTACCATGATCAAAATAATACTTGAAATTAAAGACAGTGTGACTTACTAAAATATCTTTGTATGTAAATAAAACGTAAATTGATAGTCATAAAAAATTATTATCTAATATATCCACAATGACTGTTTTAGCCGATTACGACGAATGTATGAGAGCATCACAACGTTTGCACTGTGCACACTTAAAACTTTTTAAAAATCTTTGTTTTTACAACAGTTTGCAAACAATCGAAAATTATATACATATGACTGTATCGGGGGATCATTCCAAAATATCTTCCTTGAATAACATGGTGAAGCCACAATGTAAAGTAAATACCATTGTCTACTTGATCAACCAGATTACTTGAGATTTTTAGTATGCATCTCCATCTATCCAATATTTTAACTTTTTCATTAAAATAGGTTGAAAAGTGTCTAGGATTGCCTGATCATCAACTTGAATTACTATATAATCTATATATAGTGTTTGATTATTCACGTCATAACTATGTCGTATCTAATGATTCCAACTAACCATTTATGTTATTGACCGAATATTGTGTTTCATTTACCCATCGTAGTCCGCTATTTGTGTAGTAGTGTGAGCCTAATTTAGTACACATTTACGCACCTTAATACCTATTTGTGTAATAGTGTGAGCCTAATTTAGTACACATTTACGCGCCTTAATACCTATTTGTGTAGTAGTGTGCGCCTAATTTAGTACACATTTACGTACCTTAATACCTATATTTAAAGATAATACTAATAAGTTTAAGACTAATAGTCATATAACTTTTAAATAACTTGACACAATGTTATATATATATATATATATATATATATATATATATATATATATATATATATATATATATATATATATATAATAAAAGACAACCTAATTATTTATTTCAATCAAAAATTCCCACTTGTTTAATGCATTGGTCACTCCGTTCCTACATTGATTAGTAAATTTACAGCACTTACTATACCATTAGATGATGGTCCTTGTTTGTACACTTTTGGTTTCTTAATATGTGATATTCTAAAGCACGAAATAAACATGTAATACATGTATTGTATAGACACAGATATTATTATGCACAATATTTTCAACCTTTCATGGCATCTGCCTTTGTTAAACCACTAGACTGATTTTCCAGCTGTAAATTGGGTTATTAACAAATTACAGTTTTGCATAGATTTGGAACCGGTGATTGAAACATATGCAGATTGTTACCAATATTACGTATACTGCTATCTTTTATCGTTTGCGTTATTAAAACATATTCAAACCGTTATTAAAACTAAAACCACTTTCTCTAGCAGTCTTTTATATGAGTTTTGCCACTTGAAGACTAACGTGAATTATCATTAATTCATAGATTAACATGCTTGGCTAGCCAGGGTTACATGCAGGACATCCTATGATAAATGCAATAGAGTGTCTGCAATTGTTAGAACAATTAAGCGGTATCGTCCAAACATATACTAGAAGTTCTAATAAATAACTCAATACAACGCGTTACAAGGTCCAGACGATTAAGCAAATTTATACAAATTCATATGAATATTGTTAATATTTGATATGCGCTCCGCGGATATAATGTGAACATGTAGTGAAACTATTTAATGAACAAACGTACTGCTATATCTGAAAATTTCCTGGATGATCAAACATACGGTGAAAGAAATAAATGTTAGCAATTCCTTTTGTACACTGTTTCTAATAAAATCGGTGAAAAATGATGAATTGTTTGCTGAGTAACTATTTATATTCAATGGTTTCATTTTTATTACTTTAATGATATTTCATAGAAAGTGTTACTGGAATATATTCGACAGGTCACACTCTTCAATTTGTTCTTTGAAGTTTGCAAAGGTGTTATAATCGTTGAAATGAAACAGAAATGCTTGTAAGTCCAAAAATAACTATTGTGCCTAGTATGCACCTGATTACATACTGTTTGTCTTCTAGGCTGCAGGGAACGTATATATATGACAACATAATGTAGAGATTAACAAATATACTGGTACATGCTAGCCATTCACACCCCAGCTCAAAATATAAATACGATGTCCTGATCTAGCATCTATACATCGTGAACATTAGTCATGATGTTTAATTATACGAAATTACCTTTCTATCAACTCGATGGGTTGTCTGTCACATTAGCTAACAGTGAAACAATCAAATACAACTAAAATTGTTAGTATTTAAATATGACATTAAACTATATATCCTCACTTTCCAAACATGTTTCTTCGGCATCATCTTTGGGGTTCGCACTCCGACAGAACGAATACTTCTATATCTCATTGATTTTAGCAACAGTTTTCATTCTAGTTATTGAGATGTTTGCATACATAAGAGCTGCTGATAATGAAATCGATATCAACTTGGTCCAATAATTGCTTTTAACATTACAAAAAAGGCCTTCAAAAGTCGGACTGTATCAACAAGTGAAATGCATTTTCACTTAAAAACTAGCATAACAACTGCTTTCGAATATTAAATACTGGAAATACTGAAGATTTGTCCATTTCGTAATTTACTATAATTGTGACTGGCAACTGTACTGTAAATACTTCTGCTGACCAGCGCTCTGCCTTATCCTGTAATGATATGCATCCATTATAATGTATGAATGTGTTAATTTGATTCATTTATTGGAAATATTCCATTAACTAGTACATTTATGATTTTCTCTTAATGCTACATTTTATTTTTGTTTTCTTTATTTTACACTCGAATACGAATTTAGTCTAACTTTACTCTTGACCATATGGATTGTAACGTCCTGCTATGTTATTTTTGATACCCCAAGTAATTAAAGCACGCAGAAATGCACGCTTCTATTAAAAAATACATTATTTGTGCTGTTTTGCATTCTTGCCTTGCGCTGCCGTTAACTGTCTTAAATATCAAGGATTATTTTGGAATACAAGAGAGGCAAATGAGCGAAAATAAATGATTGTATTGGTTCTCAAAATGGGTTTAGTTAATTATTTTTTGGTATCTGAGTCATCAAATATCAACATAACCGACATTTGCAACGGAATGAGAGTATGGCCTCCCTGATTATGGTAATTTTGGGCAAGGGGATAAGTGGTGACAATTACTATGGTAAACAGCTTGATTAACTAGTGAAATATCCCATTACATCACTGACTTAGTTTTACATCACCAAGGTAAGCATATGGATTATGAATAATGTACATGTAGAAATTGTTTTTTGTTCTTGCTAAGAGGCAATATTTCAACTCATTTTGGTATTAGTAAATAACTAGTACGATGAGTCAATTTCATTTCGGACATGGAGGTAACTACCGAAGTATACACATGGTGACCTGCTAAGGGGTTTCAAAGGACAGTTGTTTGGTGACTTGTCATCTAATCATGACATATTGAAGAGACATGGAAATAAGTGTTAATCAAAAGTACAAATAATGGTTAGCTAGTGATCATAAGGGACTAAGAATAAGTCATTTCCTTGTACAATGGATAGAATTCAAGTTAAATCAACGATATCTAAATGCCTCTTTTATAGTGCTAACTGTCGATGGTGAAGACTTCTTATGTAAATTTAATTTGTTTGTTTGTCTTAGAAAGAAAAATATTCCATTACTGGCTATTTTAATTTAAGTCTGTTTTCCTGGATTTTATATTGTCCAGATTAAAGTTCCGTTCTGTTTGTCATGACTGATTATTTTGACCTTTTTTCATTAATGATGGCAGCTAATAATGAAAATATTGTATCTAGTTCCTGACCTTGTTTTAAAATCAGTTGCAGTTTCGGTAACAACCTTTTATAAAACTTGTTTTATTCTTTCTCAGAGTAGGAACTGTCAAGTTGAACCGTGGCTATAATTGAACTACGTGATAAATATCATGTAACAAACTTCATCTTGACCCCCATTCAGGAACCTGTTTTGCGTTTTAGCTAGCCTTACCGTTATTCATTAGAACCTTAACATTTGAGACGCCATGGTGTGTCGAGTTGATGGCTGAGTTTTTATATTCTAAATATTATTGAATTTCTCTGGAAATACAATAGTGTTCTAATAATTCTTGGACAAAGAGATTTATTGGAAATTATATGAAATTTTTAAAAAAAGAACGTGGAATAATATTTGTTGTGATTAAACAAGAATCTTTTGACACATCAGTACAACACTGAGTAGTGCAGACGTCGTCACTTTCCATCTTTGATTTTCGACGGGATTTGAACTGTCATACTCTTATTACCATTCATTGAAAGCACTTGTGTGTTTTAATTCTTTGATTATTTTTGGATTTAATTCATAAAGCAATAAGTTCTTTGTTCTTATTTGTTCACTATCTATTCTACGGAAATAAATTACGTGTTAAATTTTGCAAAGCTTCTTCTTTACACTCTTGTCTGTTACCTTTTTTAAGAGCATAGACTCGTATCAGAAAATTGGGCGCTCGACCTGGGCATACAAGTTTGGTTAAATTATTTTTGGAAAACCTTGGTCTTAAAATTTAAATTCCTCTGGTTTCGAAATTTCAAACCCCAAGTATTTTTTCACATTTCATGACCTTTTAGTGAAATAAACAGTTTTTTTACAATGTCATCAAACATGGAGATATATCTTTCAAATCCTATGAACAGTTAGATTATTTGTAAAAATGAATTGAATCAGCTTCCCAGAAATAATGATCTTTCTGAGGCAAAAGCTTTTTTAACGAAGAAATAAAAACATTTTGATCGAATATTTGGTGGAAAAGAATGTTTTGGATAAAAGTGTTTTGCTTTCGATCATTAAGTTTTTATCAGACTCTGACATATATGTAAAGGAATCAAAATTTTGAAAAAGATGTAATCGGAGTTGGGAAAGCTTGTACTCAAAGAGAAAAAACATGTGCAAATTAAATTAGATAAGCAGAAAGAGGAGAAACAAATGCAGTTACGGAAAGAACAAATGCAGTTGCAATTTGAGAAAGATAAGAAGAAAAAACAGACGCGGTTGCAATTTGAGAAAGATGAGTAAGAGACAGAAAGAAGACAAACAAATGCAGTTGGAAATAGAGGAGAGAGAGAGAAACAAATGCCAATACAATTCAAGAAAAGATAGATAGATAAATAGAGAGAGAGAGAGATGTAAATACAAAGAGAGAAGGAAGAAAGAGAATATTAGTTTAGATTTGAAGAAAAAGAACTGGCAAATGATAATCACATTCCCACTTTAGATACAAATTAATTTGTTTGACGTTACTTAGAAAGTTCGGTTAGTGCCCTTTTTACAGAAAAAGAAGTATATACATATGTTATCTTATTTGGAACAGTTGCTGAAACTTTCAAATGGCCAAGGGAGCATTGGGCTCAATTTTTGCAGTGTGTACTTTTTGGTAAACAGCAATATATATATATGCATCCCTGTCAGTACAGCAAAGTGCCGATTATGATCTAGTAAATGAGTTTATCTTAAATGGTTATGAGTTAGTCTTTGAGGCTTATCGGCGAAAATTAAGGAACAATAAAAGGAAGCTAGACAAACTTATGTCGAATTTGCAAGATAAAAGAGAGACTATTAAATGGGTGGTGCTTAGGCAAGGTAACGAAAATCTCAGACAACATGTATTACTTGAAGAGTTAAAGACATTAAGACATTCTGGATGAGCATAATATTGAAACATTGGCAATTGCTGCTCGTACTGCTGACGAGTGTTCCTTAACTCATAATGTTCATTTTCTAAGCAGGTCTTCAATTCAACAGTCTTCTGATAGAAAAGTGGTTCAGCCTGATACAAGCCCTTCAAAATATCTATCTGGCACAACATTTAGAAATCAAGTTTCTGATAAGAATGATCAGAAATCTTTATCTAATCCTACGTGTACCTGTTGTAAGAAGAAAGGACACGTTATTTCGGATTGCTACAAATTGAAAAGTAAGCATCCGAATCAAGACAGACCTATCCCAAATGATCTTATTTCTAAGAGGTCATGGTCACGATCATGTATTGAAAGCAATACATGTGTTGGGTTTAATAAACCCCAGTCTGATTTTAGTATGGAGAATTATGAACCATTCGTGTCGAAGGGTATTATATCACTCTTGGGTGATTCAACCATCCTATCACTATTACTATTTTAAGACTCTTTCATTATCAGGTACTTTACGTTGTTTTGAGAAGACTTCTTCTATTGAGAGTGTTCTAACTCAGGGAATAGATTGCGGCTTTATCTCTATTGTGTACATTTGTCATCAGACTAAGTCTCATGACTCATGAACGCCCGAACAGTGTCTTCTTCACCCGTTAAGGGCATTCGTTTATTACTAGGCAACGACCTAGTTGGATATCAGGTTGTGGCTTATTCACTTGTAACTGACAAGCTTTTTTTGGATCAGAAAGTCGATCCTATTGAGAAAGATTTCCTTTATTTATATCCAGCGTGTGCAGTTATTAGAGCTATGGCAAAGAAAGAGTTTGAGATGATGTTGATATGGAAAGTGTTCCTACACCTGTCATATGTATTGGTCAGTATTTTGATAAGGTCACTTTCATTCCTTGTTTGGATCAATCAAAAAGGTATTGATCACAGTTCTCCTCTTCTAACAACTCATTATCTTTATCCTAATCCGGGTGACAAACTACAATCACTATTACAAATAAAGTAGAGTTCAACAAATGTACTTGTGCGTGGTCTTTATTAACACCACGAGTCAAAATATACTTATGATGTCTCGATCAGGCATATATACATCTGGCATCTGTACTGTACATACCTCGAGCTGCTGACCAGCACTCTGCCGTTATCCAGTAATGATATGCATCCATTATAAAGTATCAATGTGTTAAATTTCATTCCTTTATTGGAAATATTTCATTAACTAGTACATTTATGATTTTCTCTTAATGGTACTTTTTAATTTTGTTTTCTTTATTTTAAACTCAAAAACGAATTTTGTCAAACTTTACTCTTGATCATATTGACTGCAACATCCTGATATGTCATTTTTGATACCCCGTGAGGATTACGCACGCAGAAAGTAAGCATATATTAAACAATACATTATTTATGCAGCTTTGCATTCTAGTCTTGCGCTGTTAACTGTCTCAAGTTTAAACAAGGGTCATTTTGGAATACAGGATAAGCAAATGAACGAAAATAACTGATTGTATTGATTCTCAAAATGGTTTTAGTTAATTATGTATTGGTATCTGATTCATCAAATATCAACATGACCAGCATTTGTAACTGAACGATTGTCTGGTAACCCTGATTATAGTAATATTGAGTAAGTGGATACGTGGTGACAATTAGCATGGCATCCGCTTGATTAACTAGCACATATCCCATTACATCACTGATTTTAGTAAGCATATTGGTTATGAATAATGTACATGTAGGAAGTGTTGTTTTGGTTCTTGTTAAGAGATAATATTTCACCTCATTTCGGTATTAGTAAATAAGTAGTACGAGGAGTCAATTCCATGGCGGACATGGAGGTAGCTACCATGAAACAGAAATGGTGAATTGCTGTAGGGTCTCAAAGAACAGCGTTTTGGTGAATAGTCATTGAAACATAACATATTACAGATACGTTAGAATTCGTGTAAATCTAAAGTACAAATGCAACTTAGTTAATAATATTTATGGACAACACTCTTGTGTAATTTTAATTGAGATATTCAAGTTATTTCCTTGCAAAAATGATAACCTTTAGGCTACATCAACGCTATTTAGATTCATCTTCAATACTGCATGTGACAAGATGGTTCAAGCAAACACCTTGGGCCACGCTCGTGATCAAATATCACTGTTATTACAACGACAACAAATATCATGCGTCTTTCTACCACTCGCTGTATTGATTTTGAGATATTTATATCTGTTGCAGATATACATAAATACGTATATCAAGGTGACCATGCATTTAAAGCCCAAGATACGCATTCGATGTTCTGTGTATATCAATCTGTTCAAGGTATTACTTAACCTCGCCAATCCATTTTTACAAGGATAAGAACAAAATGTCAATCGCATCAAGAAAATTTACTTTTAACTTAACTGGCTGTTTAAATATTTTCCGAAATTGTTGTTGCTGTTGTTGTCATAGGGTTTAACACTATTTTTAGCAAAGGATATACTATACATGGTGGCCAGTATAAATGGTGGAGGTATAGCCCTGGAAAACCCCGGAAAGAACCACCTACCCACGAGAAGCTACCGGCACGCTTTCTCACATACCCACATTGGTCGATCCCGAGACTCGAACCAATGCAGACAGAAGTGAGATGGCAGTAATCAGTTACGGTGAGCGCTTTAGACCACCCAGCCACTCGAGTCCCCTTTTTCGAAAATAATTATTAGTTATCGATGTTTGGGTTCTTTGGAACGATCGAACAGTCGATTCTTCATCGCTTTATTTCATGTCCGGTAATACATGTCAGAATCCTATCATTACTACTTTTATTTCCTATGTAATGCTGTCTAAGCAACAGATTTTCGGATGTTACAATAACATTATATTTTCATACATTTTAATTATGAAAACTGTCCTATTGCTTCCACAATAATATGCCAATATTCGAAAGTTGTCTAAGTTCGTGGTTTTCAGATAATTATTAGAAGAAAACTGACCACACAACATTAAATCGAATTCGTAGCATTTTCTTCCCAAAGAAGCAACCTGAATTGGAATACAGCGTGATTGAAAGAACCCAACTCAGTACTCTCAAATTTCATTAGGTTTACTGATTGTTCCGAGTCCATACTCTTAACATAAGTCGCTGAAAGAGTGAGAAAATCAAGCTCTGTCAAATTCAATAAATAATCTATTTCCCTAGATTATAAAGTAAACATGTATAAAACGTGTATGCGATATAAGATTCCAGTCATTGAGCATTGCCGTCTGATGTGCTTTTTAAACGAATAAATACGAATATATGACAATTACAGTTAAGTCACCATGCATATTAAGCTATTCGAAATGGCTTTCTGTCCATTTCTCTTTCAAAGTCTTTGACTTCTAAAGTCTGCTATCTTGAATAATGGCTTCTGAGCAACAGTTTCGCTCCTCTAATTTAAAATCATTCATTGTATTTCCTTTTTACTGCATCTTCCATATTTGGCAGACTTTGATATGATTTTAATGGTGTTGTTAGCGAAGAAATATACTCTCCACGTTTTCAAACTGCTAGTCTAACTACGATACTTCAAGTAGTAGCTCAGAAGAATCTAATTCACAATAATAGGCTAGGAGAGAAAACCACTAAAGTGAATCATTTTTATTAGAGAAAGGTAAACAATAAATCGGATATACTTCATATGAATAGGATTTAATAGTTCGTTGAATATAAATTAGGATTCCATAAGATGCTAATAAAAAGCTTTAAAAATGATGCTTTCATACAGAAGGCTAAATCAACATTTCTCACTAAATTTATCAATATATGTAAAACCTATGGACATTTCTTACTCAGTGTAATAGTATATTATTCTGTTACCGTTTTTAAATGTTTCAAGCTCATTAATGCATCACGTTTTTAAATTCAATAGACGATATGATAAGCATTGAGATTAGATTTTATTCTCTCTATATTATGATACATTTTCTTCTTCGGTTGAACGTAATACCTAATATAAGTTTAAAACAAATCATCATTTGAGTTGATAGAGGAGGGGAGACAGAAGCACATTCCAAAGTTTTAAGTTTGAATGATAAAAGATACATACACACACACATGCAAACTTTATTAATCTATGTAGTGTGTATTATTTTCAGTTAGATGAAATAGAAAACATTCCAGCCAAGGCAAATACTACCATATTTCCTGAAATTGTCTCAAACTTCCAACATGCGCTAAAACTTGAAAATTCTTGGTTTTAACGAACGTCGGCATGTTATTACAATTTTTATCAAATATACGAGTATTTGCCTTGAATGGAACTATTTCATATAACTGAAAAGAATACCCAGTATATTTCTTTCTATGGATCATAATCAGAGCTTTTAGTCGAATCGGGCAATTCAAATATATGGCAATATCGAATTATTTTAAAAGGATCAGTTTAAAAAAATAACCTAGTGCTTAAGTCTGCGTACGATACAAATGATCAGTTCACCTGTTCATTTAGGATACCGATTTGGAATTTGTTTGCAGAAAAATATATGGCTTTTGAGCTCTTTATAAAAACTTTTGACTTTCTATAATGTATTTCAGCTGTTTCAGTCAATATGCGGTTCTGGCGCATGATCGTGTGTAATTCCACAGTCAATCAGCGACTCTAGCTTTTTGACTGATGTGATTGCTAAGTCGATCAGCAATTTTCGCTTATGGAATAAAAATTTTATACCAAGTAGTGGCGAAAGAATATGTGGTTCTAAAATATTATTTGTAAGGGCGTGTCTGAATAGATCAATAATGTTTGCATGTGCCCTATAGAAATAATTTTTGCTGATAAACAGCCTTTACAAAAACATGATAAATATTCATTTGTCGGCTAATGTCACTGTAGGTTGGACCATGATACGACAAGCCATCTGATTTGTCTTTTTCAAGTGAAGATTCTCTAATCTACCAGAATGGTGTCATATTTTTGTTCGAAGTCCGCAACAGACGTTAATCCATCGCAGAGACAGTTTGTGGAGGAATAAAAATACATTGTCTTATTTCGCGCTGCCATGTCAAGAACCTACATTTCAATTCTCGGCATCTGTTTCCTCATAGGATTCTCACTTGCCGCAGGTAAACCTCAATATCTCTCGTTCGTTCCTATGAAATCGTATGCATAGTTTTAAAATCAAGAAAAGTTATCAGAGCATATATGAGATAGTGAACTTATAATATGTTAACTAATTTCGCTTTTTGTTTTGTATTGAAATCTATTGCAAAATGGTAGTTTATATTAACATGTAATATTATGTCAGCAAAAATAAAACATGACTATTATCTTAATGAAAGAATCATAAAAGATTGAAAAGAATCAAGCTTTGTAAAATAAAACAAATAATTTATTTTATGGAGCATAAAGTGAAAATAAAAACAAAGTACTTATGGTATTTCAAAATTAAATCTCAACATGTTCCTAGAAATACATGCACTATTCATTGTAATGAAAGTTCTAAATATACTTTAGTGGAAATCCAAAGTAAGTCCTAATCTGAAGTTGATGATGAGGTTCAGGCTGATGCAGCCTGAATCTTGTTCTTGTTCCAACAGTCTTTTGTCGAAATCTGATGTTATTGATGAAACTATGGCAGTCTGTATCAAGTTCTTGTTCCAACTGTCTTTTGTTGAAAAACATTATTTTAATTGCAGGTTGGAATTCACTATAAACCTCAATGAATCTCTTTATCCGAGGATATCGACCTTTTAGGATTTGAAATAGTATCTATCATGAATAAATAGATTTTGTAGTCATGCACTTTACAAGATATTTCAAGCATAATATGGGTACTGACGATTGCTTAGAGAACACACAAGACATATCTGAATGAAAAAGACCACATCTTGGTGTTCTTTTGTTGTTATATATTTGACTGGGATAAATTCTGGGCTAGTCTTTCGCTATATTTTTGTGATGTGCAATATGGCTGGCACTTTCCCAGACAAACATGGTCTTCATTCGGATCATGCATCTCAACAGCGGTCCCCGAGTGGCCGAGTGGTCTAAAGCGCTCTCCGTTACGGATCACTGCCATCTCACCTCTGTCTGCACCGGTTCGAGTCTCGGATTCAGCCAATGTGGGTATGTGAGAAAGCTTGCCAGTAGCATCTCGTGGGTCGGTGGTTCTTTCCGGGGTTTTCTTCCACCATTAATACTGGCCGCCATGTATAGCCTATCGTGTGCTGAAAAATGGCGTTAAACCCCACAACAACGACAACAACAGCATCTCAACAAACTTGGACGTACTAGATATTATGATGAAGAAACTGACTGTACAATTGTGTTTACTTATGTCTAAGAATGTCATTGCAAGTAAACAAAACTGTTAGCTATTAAATTGATTGGGCTACAAGTAAAGACTAATTACTGTATTACATATTTTTTATTTTCTTTCACAGTCATGCTTTGCCAGGTTAATAATTTGTTTCTTCAAAATGCTAATTTTGCAATGCAGTAGAAGAAACAATGAATGAGAAAAAATATGATTTTGGTAATTTCAGAAGACTTTTATTCAGTTATCTTGGCTATTATTCGGCATTAGTAAATACCTAGTATGTCAGTTTCTTATCCGAAATCGATGTAACTAATGAGATACATGAATAGTAAATTGTTAAACAATTGCAATGGACCGGTTTGTTTGGTGAAGTGTCATCAAAACATAACATATGGCAGAAAGATGATAATAATTCAAAATTTAATGTACCAATAAAACATAGATAATGCTTTCTGTGAAAAATACCATTGTATATTTATATTAACGCATTCAGTTATATTCCTGTTCAAATGATATCTTTTACACTCAACCAGCACTATCTATATCCCTCTTTTAAAGTGTTTTTTTTTCGATGATGAATGGCTATTTTATTTTTTTTTCTTCTCCGGCATGGTGGCTCAAACAAACAAGATGTGTCCATTGCATGATTAAATTTAATTCTTATAACATATTTGTATGCAGCTCCCATGACATTAATGCGAATTACACCTTTGCCAGTTTTGAGAACAAGTTAGAGATTTGTTTCAATACCTGTTCCTTTTCGTACAGAAATTACAATGCGTCATTTATTTTGAAAATGTTCTTTTCTCGTTATTTAGATGCTCGTCAGACATTTTTGTCAGCAAAGTGAAGTTAATCGGAAATTTCGCTTTACGATATTATAACCTCATTCATTTCAGAACTACCTATTAGAAAGGACCCGATAAAAACTGTGAAAGAATACAGTAAAACAGACGTATTAACAACTGATTTCTTCCCATCCTTAGTCCAGAATAATACTGTATTTTTTCTTCTCTTCCAGACGATTGCATTTTAAGCACACTTATAATGTTGGATACAATAATCATCACTACCGTCTCTCGAAATCACTTAGCATAATATCACATCATTCGCCTTTCCTTTTCTTGCTATCTCTATTTCTATATGATATACGATGATTCAGGTTTAACAAATGACAATAATAAACCAATTTGCTTCCTAGGGTTACATAAAATATGTTAGCGTAAGCAAGACACATATATTACATATATACCAGGCGTATGAGTATAAAACGTTCTTGATCAATGCCAAAATATATACTAGATGCAAATACGAGACGATGCATGCATGATATATTTAGAGTGATTCCAGACAGTTTCGTACACTCTCGCATGATTTTAGTTTATTAAAATTCTGTTACTAAATTACGCACATATGATTTGGGAACTGATAGTTATTGTCAATTTTCTGTCACATGAAAAGGCACACAAAGAGGTAGATACATACAAATATAATGGCCGATGGCATCGTTCGTTGGATCATAATTTTGATTTTCCTCAGATCAAAGTTAAACTCTGAGCAAAAAAATAATAATTACAAACCAAAAGGCTTTATCAGCATTACAATACGAATATGAATTACTCCTTAAATTAATTAATATAGGTGTTTGAAAAGGGTATTTATAAAACGATATAATAATGTATTTTATATTATTATTTTGATGATTAAAGCTCATCAGTATGCGACTCTGCATTCGTCGAAAGTCAGTAGACAATGAGATAAGCTATGAAATGAATTTTTTTTTCACAATATTCTGAAATAACTTTGTCTTAACAAAAAAGCTAACACAAATTGAAGGCAGGAAGCAAGAGGTTAGGGAATTAGGAGCATATTGCAAAATGTTATACTTTGAAGGGCATGCTTTGTAAAGCAATATTACGTTGAGAAGCTATCTTGAAACGTTTCCTTGGCACCCATTAGTATTTAACATCTTACAAGTCAACTGGTCAGCTAACGACGCTGTATACATATGATGAGGTAATGTTAAGACAAGCCATTTACTCGGCTCCTTTCACTTGAAGCTTTTCTCTTTCTCTACAAGGCTACAATGTTTTCTAGTCGTCTTCTACAAGCGTTAAGCCTAGACAGCGATATGTTGTGGAGGAATACAAATAAATTGCCTTATTTCACTCTGCAATCGCAATATTATTTCTCACCTGTTACGGTCAAGAATCTATCATTTACCTGTCGATATATTGTTTCTGATAGCCTGATCGCAGGCTCGCTCGCCTCTGGTAATCGATGATACCTCTCCTTTTTCTAATGAAAACTGAAATTAGACAAAACATGTTTTTCTTTGACTCTGTTGCCATGTAGCCATCACATGATAATATTTTCCTAACTAAGTATTTAGGAATTCAATATGTAGTTTTCTCAAATATACTTTATTGTTAATTTTAGCTACGTTGATGGAATTTGTTACTTCTGGAAAAAATCTACCGATCTTTAAACCAAGCAGAAACCCCATATAGAACATAAAAAACGAAAAACAACAAAAATAAGCACAAATGTAAACAAAATCAAATTTTGTTAGGTCAGTTTTAAAAAAAAACTAGAATGATTTCAATGCCGATATGAGTAATCTCACGTCATTGTTTTCAAACATCTTCTCGAGATTCGCTACATGAAATTTATATCAATGAATTATATTGGCTTTTCTACCTCTACTGTTAGATATGTTTCCCCACGTGGCTAGGAATTAACTTGCACATTACTATCTATATAATTTATATATAATATTAAAATCAAGAAAACCTCTGTCTATATAAACGAACATGTACATGTCATAGTTTGTATACCATCTTCACTTTTCTTACTTACTGATTAGTATTACAATGTGTAAACCGTACCTATTTTCTAAAATGTTGCTTTCTGTAGTATTCAATATTGTTTAAGTAAACATTTAAATATGTATTATCCTACGCTACTTATACTGTACTTCTGTACCCTAATCGTGTTGATGTAAAATATGCGAATGATGTTATCTCTAAAAGCTTGTCAGTGCTGAATGTTAACTTTTATATAAACTGTTGGGTTTTATTAGACAGGCAATTAATGCATCTTTGTTTTGCGTTTATATTGACTGATAACTGGAGCGGATAATAGTCAAAATATTCCCTTGTTAAGGCATTTATTACCATTATGTTCACATTTACATATTGATGCAAGACCGATTTGTACATGTATGGTCAACGTTTATTATCGACACTTCGTGTTTTATATAAAATATAATTTAGAAGAACAAGGGATATTCGACAGGTTCAGGGCCTTGATATCGCACAGATTGCATCACGTGCGACATCGTAGGAAGACAATAGTTGCATGAGCACTGTGGCATTGTGGGTCAAGAGGTTTAGGTATTTCCCTTACTATCGTTACTGGTTTGTATCGCAGTCGGCAATACAATTTTAACGAAGCTGCTAGAAACCTTATGTACGATTTTAAATATTTATTTTATTATATATTTGTCAGCGTACAATTTAACATTTTTAAAGCAACGCATCGGGACTGAAGCGTGGCTTTGCACACAACCTATGAGCATCTGAAAGAAAAGGATCGCATGACTGCGTATTCTGTTGTTATATATGTGCCTGAAATCAATGCCCCTCCTTCATTATCTGTGTTTCGTGAACGGTATGAACAGCATATAACAAATAAACGTGGTCGTCTTGCTGATCAGGCATATGAACCGACTTTTTAACATATGTTTACTTCAACAGTCATTATATATTACCTTGATCAATAATTGTATTAATCAAGTTTCCTATTTCACCACACTCAAAATGACTTTGAAACTAAACATAAACACAGCTAGCAAATTAAATATTTTGCCTTATTAGCTTCAAGTAAAGACTTTTTGTACCCTGATTTATGGATCTTTGAAAAACATTTCTTTCAGGATACTCTAAAATTGACACTTTAATTTGCTTTATAGATAAATCGACGAATATTTCTAGTACCTGGAAATTGGACCATGATTCGGGAAACTACATCGACTCGTCTACAACATTGTGGGAGAAAAATGATTCCCGGTTGATCGAGTGTGCTTTGCTTTGTGCAAGGGATCTGTCGTGTATCTCATTCTTCCATCACCCTTCGTTGGAAATGTGTTTGGGGTCTCAGTCATACAAACGTGGTCTCCCTGCTAGTCACGCAATGCAGCAAGGATGGAAATATTACACACGTATGTATGATATAAACGAACGAAAAATACGTCTTATAAATACAGTTTTATGGTGCCACACTTGTATGACCATCAATATACAGATGAGTGTTGTTTTTAAAGAAATATACAGAGCCGTAGCATAAACCGACTGCATATTCCATTTCCTTAAACATTGATTTCGGTTTCTATGCGACAATGATATCTAAAAGATCATGAAAGATATATGTACAACAATTCGTTTGACTAAACCATTTGAATTCACATAAAAATTGTATGCTTGTTAATATATTCCATGGAGTTGTTAGTAGACTGCAAAGTTATTTTATATATTGTGCTTATTATACAAATGTGAAGACGACGTTGAAATTGATGTTGGTAATTCCTTAATGGTTGCATGTTATTTACATTATTGTAGGTAATATGTAGTGTTAATGCTTTTAAACATAAATATTATTTAAAGTTTAACTTTCGCTGGGGAATAACGAATATTACATCGTAAAAAAAAGTAATTCTGAAAGACGTACCGACATTACACATCTATTCCCGAATTCAAATTAGAGAAGGCTCATTTGCACCTCCATTCCAGAATGGAAATGATGGCAAGCTCCTTTACTCCTCATGACAGGAACAAACATCTGACTCCCTGGAACTTTTCTCTACATTATGTCTAATGGCAGCTACGAAACAGCGAAAGCACTATGTTATCACCATATATTGGTACTTAAGATTGAGAGGTGTATATTATTATCACCCTTGTCGTATTGGCTCTACAACATGTAATGGTGTTTATTATCATGTAATCATGTTAATGTCTTGGTGGCACTGCAAAAGTGAAAGCTGTATATTATCAATATTGTATTATTGGAAGAAAAACAGTGAAAGTTCTATATTATCGCTAATATTTTACTTGGTAATACAGCAAAGAAGGTTTCTAATTATCGCACTGCCTTATTGGTGCTACAAAAATGAAAACTGTATTTGTATTACTACTGGGTTTTTTTGTGAGTACACAGCATTGAAACTTGTACTTTATCGTTATTGTCTTTTTGGTAGTACAGCAATGAAGGCTTTACATTATTTTCGTTATCTGTTTGGTACTATGATATTGCAACTTGTATTTTTTGCTTTTGTCTTAGTGGTAGTACAGCATTGAAAGCCGTTATTACCAACTATAGTGCCAGCCCTGTCTTATTTGTACCTCAGCACTGAAAGCTGTATATTGTAACTACTATCTGAAACACTGAAAGCTGAATATTATCACCCTTATCCTGTTGGTATTGCTCCACCGGAAGCTGTGTCTTAACATTATTATCTTATTAAAACTGCAACGTTAGAAGGTGTGTATTATTATTATTGTCGTTTTTATACAATAGCATTGAAATCTGTATATTTTAACTATTGTCTTATTGGTAATACATAATGTATTGCTGTGTATGATCATCATCGTCATATTTCCTACTACAAGAAACGGAATAAGACCTTTCTTTCTTCTTGAGACCTTTCGTTCCATTCGAAAGCGTGGAAAATAGCTTAGAGATTTGATATATCATTGCGTATTGGATTTCATTATTGTGATAGAATGCTGGAATAAATTCGAAAAAAAAACACATTTTGTTAAAGAAAACAGATGGTAAATAGCTTGTTCTCCATGCAACAATTACGTACTGAAAACATCTCATTTCCTTTCTAAAGAAGCCAGAGCAACAATTATACTACTGCAAACTGATCTTCGGATTGAGATTATGCTTTCTTGCTTACCTGCGCAAGTGTCCTTTTATCTACTGGCATAATCTCATTTGTGTGCAATCATTTAAAGACTTTACGACGGGCTTATTTATTGTCATGCATTTGTTGACAGTTAGTAGTGGGTAAGTAAGATGTTTGCCCTATCCACCGCTTTTAAGTCCCTGATGACAAGGCACAGTAACTATTCACAATGACCAGGCAAGAGAATGATATACTATGTGCAGCTACGCTAATGAGGTTGCATACGGTACTGTCGGAAACTCAGAATACATTATGAAACAGTTACAGCTGTTTTGATCAATAGTCAGGTGGCTGTCATAATAGATGCCTCAATAGTGTTTTTACTTGACTTTTACTGTCTGTAAAACCGCGCAATTTCGTATCAGTGCTCGAAGTTTTCTGTTTTGTTCTGTTACGAATTGAGCGAGCTAGCTGTGTTTTTTTCCTCTGTACTACCAATTTTAGTTTGCTGACGAGATTGATTTGTTCCGATGTAAGCAGTTCTTTGAATTAATGCGAATAGATACCGGTTTCCATTGACATAGCCCTGACAATAATTCCGTAGAGATGTCTTTCCGTCTCATTTGAGTCAACGATGGTCTAAAATATTCGCTATTGAAAATAATTGGGGTTGATACATCGGTGAATTCCATTTTGATACTGAGGAAATAATCCCAGAGTGTTATTTTTTCTAGTGCCGCACTTAATTGGAAGAGCTTGCAAGTGAAAATGCTATACCATTTACCTGATATATGGTTGGCATTGGTACATCTGGGTGGTTCCATCTATCAATTTCTATTAATGGTTTAATATTGTTGTATTCAGTTCTATACTAGGTTTAGTGACACACCATTCTGACGCACATATTCGTCAACAAGAGGACCAAAAGCATCATGAATACTAGCGTCGTCTGACAGTTGGTCCAGGTTCCCATCTGTACATTTTCAAATACATCATCGATGTCAGAATTCTTAGACATACATTCCCTCAAACTGGATTTCCTCTTGAGCTATCAGTGAAATTGCTGCCGCATATGTAAAAGGTTTTGAAATAGTGGTGTTGGGTTCGTCACGCATTATTTGTCGCATAGCAGGCTGCGTGTCCATTAAGGCTAGTACTTGACTACATCCATAACACCCCATTAAGACGATGAGATTTAAGTTATCAAAATCAATTACGTAATTAAAAACATTTCGAGCAATTAGTTTTGATTCATCTATTTTCTCTTCTGTGCAGGTCAGCAGTTTAAATAATGCTGTAAATGAACTTACAACGCGTGTTGGCTCAGACGAATGAGCGATGTCGTCTTGTAATATCACCTGCGTCGAAAGTTTTTCATAAGCGCGACTGACGGACCGAAGTCTCTGTTTCAACCATTTTCTGTGTTCTCAGCCACATTTGTTTGGGAAAGCGCCTTCCATTTTGCCATAAATAACTTCAATATCAACATTAGACGTATAATGTTTACCAGATTCGTCTTCAAAAATCACAACCTCACCTGGATGAACAACAAAACCGATATGACTAGTAAACTAGACAAATCCTAATTGCTACCAAATCGACTCAGAACCAAAAATGCACCATGCTGCCGTGCAGGTAGCGTCCAAAACGTTTGACATAAAACTCCAACGGCTGGTGCAAGTCCATTAGAGTCAGAATACAAACGATAATGAGATTTTACCAGGTATGCTATCCAGCGAGGGCCCTTTCTGTTGTTAAATCATAGTTGGCGATCTCGGTTTCATTTCAGTTTGGCACCATCGAAGTGAGCTCCCTTCTCATAAAAACACATTGAAAATGCTTGAATGATGTCGCCATCGCAAGTGAATCAAGACCGGTCAATGGCGTAGAGAGTTGCGACCGGTTAATTGAGGACCTCTGTTTGGTTGTATTATGCGACATGTTCCAGACAATTAAAGGCCTTTTCCCTTTTGCATGCGACCTCCCATCGCCTTTTTCGATGCCCTATTATTTGCAGTTTCAACCGACGATAATTCTGCAGCTTTGTGCCTCCGCTGGCGCAGCTACTGCTAACAAAGCTGGAATCACTGCATGGAATGGAAATATTTCACCGGTCTTTTCCATTTTGTGTCACCTCTAACTTGGGTATTTTTAATGCGAACGAAGTGTTGTTGTTCCTGGCAGCATTGGTCACAGCAAGCTGTGCTTGAGTCAACCACAAGGGACTATTCCCATTAAACTGTGCCAGTCTATATTATGCTGTGATATCACGATTGTTTTTATTTGCGCTTACTATTCTTTTCAGCTGCTGTTCACTAAGGCAGACCCTCACTCCTAGATAGGACATTGTTTAATACATTGCTGATTTAATTTTGAATTGTATATTTTTGTATAGGGATATCCAGCACCGATAAGATGGGGGAAAACCGGGGATATATTTCCTGGGCCCGGGGCCGTAAGGGTAGTGTTGGGTCGAACGACACTTTAGTTTTATAAAAGCAAACTTGTGTAACAATAACCAGGAGTAGCCCGGGTGTTTCCTAACCCAGGACCTTATCATCGCTGTCTACAACCCTGGTTACATCTATCACCCTCATTCGACCACTTGCATTTCCAACAACAGAGTCCTGTCCGATAGTATCACATCATAAGGTAGATAATCACCGCCAGCTCCATCAAGTACATGAAAATGTATGTCGTCGACAGACTGTATAAATAACTCCAGATGTTCCAATAAAAATGATAACAGAGGGTAGAGGGTCATGTCTTTGTAATAAGATGAACCTGGCTGGAGTAAAATCTAAATGAAGACAAAAAAATGGTAACGAAAATACGACGTTTTTTTCATAGATTATTAAATGCAGAAAACCCTAAACTGGATATTTAACACAATGAGGCGCATTGAGTCAAATAGTTGATATAAATAATACAGTTCTAAACTGGAACTAATTGCAAGTGAAAGAAAATATGAACTTTCAACAAAACCTAAGCGCAGAATATAAACAGATTAATAAATGTTGAAACAAACGGATAACATGATTCAGTAAACAACGGCGAACTTTTCACTCAAATAGTGATAAAATGATTTTGTTTACCTGTAAAATGATTTCACTCAAATAGTGATAAATGACACCTTTTCACACAAATAGTGGTAAATGACAAATATTCACGCAAATAATAATAAATGACAAGTTTTCAATCGAATAATCATAAATGATTGTAAACATTGGGACATGTATCTTGTGGCGTCCAATTCATCACCACATGTATATCATCGCCAATGCTCTGCCTGATTGATTGTCAAGGAGCCACCATAAATGGTCCGCCCCTCCATGCTTGGCTTAATCGGTAGTACTTCTTATTCCCGGCAGACCCTTACCCAAGGCATTCTCGTTAGTTTAGTTGTGGGTACTGTGTGGGTGCTGCAGGTCGTTTTTGTTTGGGTACAGTAAGTATTTCGGATATAGGTACAGTAAGTATTTGTTGTTCATCTTGCATATCTTCATCTGGATCAGGGTCTCTGGGACGTTCTTTTAGCTGCATTTGCTTTACTGATTTTGCTACATAATTTGCATCATATATGTCCATTAAATTTCACCTTCAGCTCTATCGCCTATAAACGCATTAAGCTTTTGTACAAAATGTGTATACCTATCATCGATCTCTTCTTTCCACTACACTCCGTGAGTACCATTTCAGAGTATTCCGTAGCCATGTATTTATCATGTGTCCTTAATGTTATTTTTATCATATACTCTTTCCATTTGCTCTACCTATCACAAGAGACACTTATATGATTGGTAACGATAACCTTCCACTACAGTACATTTCAGAATGCCTTTACCAATTATGTTATTGCTCACTGCGTTTATCTCGATTTCCGTAATAGTCATTGATGGTGAGCAGTTGTTGAGTCTTATATGCACGCATTGTCTGGATGAATATTCCATAACGTGATGCTTGCTGTGCTGTTTAGGCAACCGAGCAAGATCTTTTGCCTATAAATAGCAAAATGTAGATTCTGATTTTTTCATTCTTTTAGTAACAAAAAGGCAATCTATTTTCTTTTGTTTGTTCCTTCCATGTGGAGATAATCACAGCGCACACAAGCCACTGTCACTAGTGAAATCATGGCCTGGAATTCCAAGATAAAGCGTTTCAAATTTTATTCAGTGTGGCCTTGGTATTCTCCACGGGGAATTCACCCACATGCTGTTGGTATTTCAGAGACAGGTCTTGCTGACATCTAGCTGGAGATAACGCAGACATAATCGTCCATTTTAAGCAATAATTCTACGTATTTTATATCTTTATCACTGACCTTCGTGTAATAGAGTCTTATGTTGGTATGACGCTGGATCAACTAAAGGTTTAACATGGAGATATATGTACCTCGACCTGAGAACATTTTTCGAGAGTGCATCTTGACTCTCAATTTTGCGTATTTCTCCAACGTTTCGAGAATCGTTTCAATATATGTATATTTTAGCATTGATGGCATTAGTGTATTTACGATTCAGGATTGTGTTGGTATCACATTGAATCCACGGTTAGTAGTTATAAATCCATCCATACGGCGAGGTATTATGTTCCATGCTTTGCTCGAGTTGATTTAGTTGTGTCATATTAGTCATGCTCTATAACGCAAAACCTTGTCTAGTCGAGACGTTCGTCGATTACATGTATAAATATTTTGTATTTTGCCAAGATAAAAAACTGCAATCACTAAAATCCTACTTATATTTTCCTTTATTTCTCTATCTGAAAGTACAGTCACAGGTGCTGGCACCACCACAGGTGTTTGTTTTTAATGAAAAAATCCACATTTCCGCTAAGGGTGAGGACGTATACAGAATCTATATTAGTGTTTCGACCGTTACAATTCAGTCACAATCATGGCGATATATTATTTGACTCTCCGTGACTGGGAGTTCCTTGCCTTGGTTGAACCCTTAACGTAGATTGGTTTTCTTACCCAATATTTTCCTTTAAAGTAAAATGAACTCTTCACTAGTGTAATATAGTTCACGCACAAGTGTTTACATGCGGCTCATTAATACTAATATGTTAATGAGGGCTGTGTTGTGACTGTTACATCGAAGTACACAGTTTATACGCGTCAGCAAAGAAAAATAACAACATCAAACATAGCATAGTAATGAGGCATTATCACATTTAATATATGGAGATTATATGAACTTGACAATAAATAGTCAACATGTATTACAAGAAACTGCTTCCTTTTCATCAGTACCAATTTTGAAATGTTATATTGTAAATAATGAAACAAAACTGGGTATTCAGCACTACTGTAGTTATTTGTGTACAAGCTGTAACAAAGAGTAACATGTTGCATTAGATTATTCAGGGGTAATTAGTGATTTGTGTAACAATCGTATTTAGTTCTAATTTTCGTTTTAAATAAGTGAAACTGTTTGTGACACACTTTTGTTGTCCTTAATATTGATTGTAAAATTACCCCATTGTATAAAAGACCCTCCAAATACGGACACTAGCGGATAACCATGTGCTAAAAGTTCAAGTTCAAGGATTCTTTGAAAAGTAATTTGTTGTCTTGGAAATATGGCACGTTCTTCAGTGAAATGTACTTATGGATTAATGTATTGACGGATAAATGATTCCTTCTGGCTCTTAAGTGCATTATTTGTCATTAAATGTTGTAGGTATATTTTTTATTCAACTGGGGTACATAGGAGATACTTATAAAATCCAGAATAAAGCATGTTTGACATAACAATTTTCTGGCTGTTACTAATTTTTTGTTAAGAGAGCTGAGAGGGTATGAGGTGTATAGGTCTATAGTATATGTGCATGGATCAGTGATTCATGTACTAGTTCATTTCATACATCATTGAGAATTTTATCCTATCTGTAGCACAGCCAATTTGCATTTCAGCGTCTTTAACGTAGCTAACAGTATATCATTTGTTAACAAGAAGTATTTAACACTAGTTAGGCAGCTTTAGCTATATTTAATGATGCTGACCTTAAAATTTACTGAGCTAGTCTTGCACATAGGAATACATTGACCATGCTGTGTTGAACAAACTAGCATGATACCAAAAATATCGACATCGTATGCGTATCTTTGTCTCTCTTGCAATGTTTCTGTAGGTTGTGTTCTCAAATATTAAAATTAAGTTACTATGTTACTCTTCTATATTTGTTGCAGTTGTTTGATTTTAGAACAACTACGTCAGGCACAACATAGACAACAAGGGTTTCTTTTTCAAAAGTACTTCTTGACACCTTGACTAAGACGACTGGTCTGGTATGAGTAGACTGAGATAAGAAAAGTAAAATTAGCAAAACAGCTAGATTTATATGTCGCATGAGTAAGACAATTTGATTCCAATACCACAATTAAATCATCACGTGACAGCAGCACATGTATGTTACAGTGATCGTAGTTCTATGTTCGAGTTCGCATTTTCCATGCGATACACATCTGCATTCGTTGCGTCCAAATGCCATTGAAATTAAACGATAATTATCTATGTACGTGTGTCTTTGTGTGTGTGTCTCTCTCTCTCTCTCTCTCTCTCTCTCTCTCTGTACGTTTATCTAATTTGTCCAGAATATTTCTGCGACTGGTTAAGTATTAAAACAAAACTTTGTGGTAGTTAGAAATTTTAGATCTGTGTGTCCTTTTTGGCAACCATAATTATAAACACGGAAACGTTCAATTTCAAGATACTATATCCCTAAAATAACTAACATGACCGATCGATAACTCGAGTGCGCCAACACTTTGTGCGTTTCGAGTCCTGCCAAATATCCTTAAAGGGTTTGCTCCTGCTCTGTTTGTTTATAGCATATGAGAATTGTGTTCGGTAGTTGAGTCGTTCCGCTACTACTAGTCTATGAAGCTTTTCAGAGATAAACTGAAGATTGGTGAGTTAGGTTTCCTTTCACATGTTATTACTCCAAAAACATTTGTTTAATTGATTGGCTCATATCATTACCAGTACACAGAGCACATTGACTAAAATATTTTGCAGGCTTCAAACACATTGGGAGATTTCGCCGAAGACCCAACTTTTCCAGGCATTATATTATGTAAACTCTTTCTTTTTTCCGCTCAGAAGTCTGCCTCATAAATATGCCTATGTTCATTATTTTCATTGCAAACGTCAATCCCAAGTTATTTATTTGATGAATGTGTCAAATATATGTCTAAAAGCGCATATAAATTTAGTGTGACTCTTTAGAAATCAGTACGATGCATTCAATCGATAGAGCAGTCTCGGTTTTGCTGGTTCACTTTAGACATCCCATTCTTTTGGTAGATTACTACCATTGTTGGAGACCGCTATGCATGCCTTCAAAATAATAGTACAATTTTATATAGCAATTTGTCTATATAGTCTGTATTAAATGAATAAATAATCAACCATGTCATTGATTACGGACTATAGACTATGCAGAGAAGATTAATATTCTCCATGTTGTATCCTTATAATCAGTAATACAAGCATGAATGAAAACGTCAGGAATCAATTTGTAAAACTGATTTTTGATCGAAAAACCTGAGCTGTTTCATATTTCGTTACGAGTTGCCGGGAGTGTATCGCTCACTAGCCTCATGAGCTTTGATGCACAGAGTAAAAAGCTCGCTTCCATAGTAAAAGTGGATGTAGGCTGTGGCTTTCCATTTGGGACAAAAAGGGGTACGTGGAAAAAAGCGCATATCCTTCTACTAGTCTGCATCAATTCACAAAAAACTAACTTTTAAATTCGCTCATTGAAAATGTCAAATTTGTTTACGTTGCCTTTACCTGCCTTGCAGAGCCACAGTGTTGTGATGGAGACTATGTATACAACCAGACACTTGGAATATGCTATAAGCTTTATACAATCGAAACGTACTATAAGGATGCAATGGCTTTATGCGAAAGAGATGGAGCCAAGTTGATCATCATAACAAATACACCGGAATTTCAGGATTTCATTACTATGTTTCGAGGTATCAACATACAATTCCTTTCTCTGTGAAGTGATATGTCCGTTAAAACTGATACGCATTTCATGTCAAATTGATTATCACTTCATATTATCTTAGTAACATTTTGAAAATTACAATTACTCAAGTCAACGCAGTGTCAATATAATAATGTTTCCATAAATAACACAATGTCCTCTTTGATTACATCAATAATAATTGCTAATTATTTCTACAAAAAATTCAAATAAACAAATAGGGTTTAGACATAAAAAGATCAATCTTCATTTTCCCTGCGTCCATCTAAAACTGTAGTAATCAACTGACAGGTTTAGAAGTGGCGTTGTCATGCCATATTGGAAATAATACATTATATTTTCTTGCATCATTTTGCGGTCAAAGCTAACATCAGTGCGTATTGTAAAGTATAATTATGTCTGCATTCGGTGTCTTAAGATGCGAGCTTTAACTTCACCGGGGACTTTCATTTTCTTCCCGTTTTAATTTTAGAACTGATGTTACAAATATTACGTTTTCATTAATTGTTTCCATAATTAATTAAACCCTAGTTGACATATTTAATGGACACGCCAATGGTATAACACGTTTAATTTCCTGGAATATGCAAGTAAAAGACTGCTCCTAAGATTATTTACAGTAATCTAAGTAAGCGTGCTTTAAATTCATTGTAAATTATAACAGTGTATTGTAAATTAAGGACAAAATTTGTATTAAAGCTTTAACAGTTATTGCGACAGAAATTGTCCAATTCTTTAAAAAAAATAAAGGACTCAAATAAAAGATAATAAATATTATACCTCTCTCAACGTGACATTTATATTCAACATTGGTTGAATATTGTTGCCAATTATTCTAATTTAACATTTTGTTCTCTGAAAAACTAATAAATCATTACATGCAGATTAAAAGGATGAAGCATGATTGTTTTCCCAGAAACGACTTGGAACAAGCAGTGAATATTATAATGGCATTACTGTATTTACCATACCAAAGGTTGATATAAAATAGAATGATTTTCAGAATCTAGTATAATTTCGTACAAGTAGATAACAGACCAAGCTGCAGATGAAGACACGATATTATATCTAGTACATGATATTATCGTCCTTGTACTCATGAGTATACTGCGGGGTGAAAACAAAATGATATCCATAGCAATTTGTGATATTATTGTCCCAGTTCGTATGGACTATACTGCATCGAAATGAGCAAGGGAATAGCTTTCAGAATATTTTAAGTTATTAGTTCAAGGTATATCATCATACCTTTTAGTCGATCTAATCTAAACGTTACGGAAAAGTGACTTAACAACGGATGGTCAATATTAAACATATTATTAATATCTCAAAGAAAACTATGTAGTCTGAATTTATGAATTTATTAACATTCAATATTATTATTATTATGAGCTCATACACATTCATGTTACTATTTTGAAATCAACAAGATTCAATATAATTATTATAAATCTAGGTTGCAATTCGAAATTGTTTAGTAATTCTAATAAAATTCTTCGTATTGAGGTTATTCCAATTGCTTTAAAATATCGTCGTAATTCGTTAGGGAAAATATTCAATTTTCGTGTACATTTACCGGAATCCTAACGTATTTTCATAAACTACATTACACACTGATAATGATTGTACTGTCTTGTTTATTTTGTTGCTATCTTGTCAGTTTGTAAATTACAGTTCAACAAATGTCTTTTGTAATTATATCAACACAGAAAGCTACCATGATATTTTTCACAGAAGTTATACCGACATAGAATGATGATACTGTCATATATTTTCCTTGCAATTGCAACAATATATAATGATAATAATATCGTATAATTTCTTTGTAATGATATCAGCACAGGAAGCTACTCATGTCATATTTTCTTTGTCATTACATCAACAAATAATGTCCATACTATCATTAAGCAGCAGGGAGGACGAACAGTCTCTAATTGATTCTCGTTGGTTTCTTCGAATAAATGCTTCCACGAAAAGATCTTTGAGAAAAGGCTTTATTTACCAAAAAAGAAGCCTCCTTGTGGGATTAAATATATTAAGTAGCATCAGGAAAAACTTGAAACAATACCTGAGACGAACCCTCCCTGCTGTTGTACATAGTAAAATATTTTGTCATGACCGATTTGTGAAATTTTTTATTATTATAAATTAAAATTATTAATATATCAAAAACAAATGGATGTCGAAGAACCACATTCTGCTAGATTAGCAGTAGAGCGACTAGAAGCAATAAAGAAATATATTCCATAAATGCAGCACCTGGCTGAGCTATAGGTCCAGCTACTGCAGAAACCGAGGCATTTTAAGCTAATTGTACTCTAAGAAACGGTACTTGATCGGCATTATTACAATTATCCTTGGCAAACATCATGTATGGACCAGCTGATCTAGTAAAATCATCTGAGTACCTTGCTAGGCCTACAAATGTTGGAGCAATATCAACATTATCGTGAATTGACTCAATTTCCTTTCCATCAACTATGTATATGGCGCTCTTAAATAACGCCATAATGCCGTAATTGACAAAACCAATTTTAACATCGCATCCATATACTCTATTAGCGGGGACGTCCTTTACAAGCTCGCCTACAACTTCGATAAACGCTTCACAAGGTAAATAATATCTGCTTGTATCATGTACTCGTAATTAAACTCGCCCTTTCTGATTTGGATCTATTGAATCATATGAATAATATTGATAATCACGCACTGATTCATCTTTATTTATTGCTTCATCCATGTCAAAAGCAGCGTTGGAAACTCGCGTAAACATTTTATTATAAACGTTATCTTCTAAAACGAAGACCACTTCCCGATATTAGACTCGTATTTATTTGTCCGGTTCCTTGATTTATTAATTCTGCTAGTTTTTGATTTGCTGCATCATTTATTACCTTACTAACATCAATAGGCATCACAGAGGTGCTTGGTAATTTGACCAGATCAACAACCGGTTGTTTTTTTCCCCACGTATTAAATTTGCTATTATGTCTTTGATGGTATTAAACGCTTTATTAGCAATATTACCAACAGCAGCAGTGGCTTTATTACGAATAAAACCCATGGCCTTCATTGATAATTATTTCACAATGGGTCCCGCTATAGGAGCTATCCTCGTGGTAAAACCTTTAACAACATTACCAAATCCATCTCCGTAAGTGACATAGGTAACCGCGTGTTTACTACCTGAACAAGCACAGTGTTACGATGATTTTTGTGCACGATCATTTATATAATTATTTATTTATTCAACAACTAGTCAATAATTTTATCAGCAAATACTGGGGTTTAAATTGATCTTTCTCCGGGCGCCGTTAAGGATATGATTAAAATAGGTGTTTTTGCCCACTTCACAATTTATTACCAACAATAATTGCAAAACTAGCCGTTGCTGCCCCAATAATAAAGCAGTTGCACTAGGTTCTGCTGGATATGCTGGTAGTAAATTAGCAGACAAATTAACAGGTGGAAATACGGTAAAAAAAGGTCGCGGCCTAAGATTACCAGGAACACCATCATCATGGTACCGAAAAAGCCTTCGACTACTAGGAACCCCGCCATCGCGGTACCCAAAACCGTTTTAGACGCAAAACCTTTCACTCCAATGTCAAATTATGATTTAATTAATGCATCTGAAAAATTTAAAACAAAATTCTTTAGAGGTCTATTTATGCGGGATCAGCTACCGGAGCAACCAAATAGTGATGAAACTGAAATTATAAATCTTGATTTGAGGATTGGTCCTGGCACACATTGGGTTGCTTACGCGATTAATCCACGTGAAATTATTTACTTTGACTCATATGGGTTAGCATAACCTTTAAAATTTTAAATTAGGCAAAACAATTAAACGCTCCAATTTGGTATTCGACGTCACCAACGCAGACACTAACCCATCCGCCAATATGTGGCGGTAAAGCAATTAATGTCCTTGATGCAATATCGGCATCAGCTAAACCATATCATAAGGTCGTTCACGAGTACACGTCTGATAAATTAAATAAATCACTGATAAATAATGGTTGATATTTACGGAAGATCCCTGCTATCACGAACATTACAAAATAAAAAACCCGTCGACGTGGATGTATCGAAGTATGCAACAAAAGACAACGTTTACAATCTTTTAGCAATATCAGGAATAGATCCTGGCGATGTTGTTATTTTTCAGGATCAATATGGAAAATTAAAAAAGTAATATCAAATTAAATGATATAATTCCACGAACTGAGTATAACACTCACGTGGGTGATTTTGCAAATTTACAAGAAACTGTTAGAAAAACTGATGAAACTGCGACAGCAAAAATCAATGCAACTATCAGAAAAATAGATGACATTAACACAAAACTCGCTGATATCAATACCAGCGTCGAGTTTCTCAAAGGAACTGAATTATCAATTGCTGGAATTATTGGAAAAAACTTGCTTTCTTAAAATTCCACCAGGGATAACCTCATCACGGGTCAATAATATCGTATATACAACATCAACTGGATCATCAACGTGGACACCAGAAAAAAATAATCTCAAATACACCGCGGCGCTCACTGGCGTACACAGATTATATATTTTTTCCCCTGTGAGATTCAGAATAATCACTAAAGAATATGAGAGGCGACATCCCAGCGATAGGTTTCTAGGATTTTTAACTGTTTTATTAAATAAAAATGTTGAAGAAATATTTACGCTAGAAACCGATAAGAAACAAACCCAACATTATTCTGGTGGTGCATGGAATTTATATCTGTATCACCTCAATTATTTACTAGATAAAACATAATGAGCATCAGCGACGCATCCCAATACAGGTACAGTCAAGCACGTGAGTGGCAAACGTCGCTAAAAAATATCATCGATGTGTACACGACAAAGATAAAAAATATCGACGACGACTAGTTATCATTGACGTAATTGTTTATTCAGTATCAGCCGTCGTTGCTGGGGATGGAATAATATTATCCGCGGTAATAATGATGGCACCGATAGCTGTGAGAATTTGTATCTCCGCGGCAACAATGGTCGCATGGGATCTTAATATTTAAAAAAATATATATTCGTGCACGAATGAGAAATTATCCGAGTACGTAATTAAATTATACGCGGCAACGGTCGCGTATTCAACATTTATTTTCTTAGCTGTTATCAGAGAGTCTCAATGATGGAAATATATCCGATTTTGAATTTTCATCAATGATAAAAATTTATAATCAAGCAGATATTAAAGATACAAATAATAATGTCGGAATTACTGCAGCAGATCGTGACAAACACAATTCCGCGCAAAACCACGATGATCTCCGTAAATTCGACTAAGCCAGAATTTGGTATTAATTTTCCAACTGCAATTTTCGTTGACGAGATCGCGATAGCACAATTGCGAGTATATCACAGTTGGCCCAACATCAGATTTAAATCATTTGGTGGCTCATTATCAAATGATTATTTTGTTTTTGCTAATACAAATAGACCTGACGGTAGTCCTGATTGGACCGTCGTTGGATTACCAACAGGTAGTTATCAGGTCGAAAAAATTAATGATGAATTATCGCGTAGAATAAAAAATATAACTGGGGCAGAACCTAAAATAAAAATATCCGCTAACGAACCAACGTTAACCTCGATCATTGAGATAGAATCACCTAATTTTGCCGTAGATATTTATGCGAGTTAAATTAGAACCGTCTTAGGATGGCCTGAAATTAAACCATCAACGCCACCAGCACCGAAAAAATCTGATTATACCACGGACAGGCTATCTTATCACGAAATTAATCCAGGTTACAAGCAACATTCAGATGATATGAAAAAATATACTTCAAGTAGTGATTTTATTATCAGAGGAAAACACGATATGTTGTAGAATTTTTATGGTGAGAAAGTTCGAACAGGACCATATTCAGGAACAACAGAAGGTTCATATGCTGAACTAATTAATATTATTGAATGGTTCCTAGAAATTAATCAAGAACATGCTCTGCTTCTTTATATCTATTTGCAATATCAACTACAGTTAACACGTACTTGTATGTTTTTTGACCAACAATATCGTGCGGCAAAAACATAATATCGGCTTGATGAACTTCATTAGGGACACTGACGACAAAGTGTGCGTGTTCAATTCGTTTAGGCGGCGGCAGATACATTTGCCATACTGCCTGTTTGGATAACCACGATGCAGCGGTGGGAATCTTTACTCGAGCAGCTTTAGCAAGTTTATTAATTGCTGCTTTACCTTTCCAAATTCCAGCCTGAGAATAACAAATCAATTTCATAACATTAATTACCAGCACCTAGCGCTAATTTACCTTTCATTGCTGTATTAATTAACCAATTAGCTAATCTTTCTCTGATAGATTTATTACGAATAGAATTTAATGTATGAATCAATTTTACATCCAAGAGGTGCCTTTGTTGTAGATCGTTGCTTCGATAAGCAATATCATGAACATAGCATGCTCTATCGATGGCATTTACCGGATCCTCATTTAATTTCGGTCTATCATGATCGTCAAGTCTATTGTCGAGTCGGGTTCCAGGGCCGCAATAATTATATCCTGGAAGATGTTTTTCTCCAGGATACTCAGCCCAGGGAACACCACGTAATTTTGCTAATTGTGCCGCAACATCACCGCCTTTTTATTCCTTTTTCTAAATTGATTTTATTTTGGCCGGCTTTGTTCGTTGACCAGATGAAATAAATCTGAATTTCTTTGTACCACATTTCGCGCATGCACCTGTCACGGCCGATCTATTATTGCGCGTCACAACCGTTGTTAGGCCGGTTGTCCGAGTTCGCGCCTGACATTTCACTCAATATAAATCCATGGTATAGTTATATCATTGATGTAATCGATTTTTCCACAACAAAAAACAGGAACCAGTTAAACATCACGCGGCGTTGCCAAATTCTATTAGAATGATAATAATAGGTCCATCTGGTAGTGGGAAAACACAGTTAATGCTTAATTGGATAATGAGATGGCTAACGTGGGATAAATTATATTTAGTTGCACTATCTGTTGATGATCAGCGATGTTATCAGGTACTAAAAGATTTTAATGAAAATGCGCGATTATTAAGTGAACATCGCGATGATATTATTGAATTTATCACTGATGTCAATGATGCACCATCCGTTGATGATCTCGACGGGAGTATCAATAAGTTAGTTGTGTACGATGACGTAATGTTAGACAAACAATTGAATCCTGCAAGGATATTTTCTCGTGGCAGACATAAAAATGCTGACGTTATTTATGTAACTCAGCGATACACTCAAATTCCAAAGGTAATTAGAGATAATTGCAACAGTTTAGCTGTATTTAACGGCGTTGACACGCACAAGCTGAGAAATATTCACCAAACTTGGTGCAGAGGCGACTTGGATGTTATTACAGGTTTGTTCTGATGCTACTTAATATATTTAATCCCATAAGGAAGCTTCTATTTCGGTAAATAAAGCCTTTTCCCAAAGGTTTTTTGGTGGAAGCATTTATTCGAAGAAACCAATGAGAATCAATTAGAGACTGTTCGCCGTCCCTGCTGCTATCATTAATTGTAAATTCATCAACATAGAATTATACTACCATTAATTATTCTTTGTAATAAAATCAGCACAGAATGAGATTCCTCGAACCTTCTTTAGTATGTTTCCATTTAGTTAGCATTGACATTTAAATATATATGTATGAAAAGTTAAAGCACCGCAGTTATTAAAACATTTTACAATTCATCTTATCTAATTTAAGTTATGAAGAAAGAAATGATTTATTAAAAAGTACCTGACATATTCTCCCTTTAAATTAATCATAACCCTAGGTTTAACGGACGTTCAGTTATTCATTGTATATGATTTAGTCGACACATTCCGTTAGTGTCTAACGTATTATAGCAACCACATACGTAAGTAGAAGAGAAGTTCGCCCACTTTTTTGAACGGATGGAAAAGAAAACGAGAGCACTATTTGAACACATGGCCCTGGTGATAAGCTCGTGCCCGTTAATATACGCGGGAGAGCGAGTTCTGATGAAGATTATTCCGCAGAACCTACTGTAAGATTAAAGTAAACTAGCGCAACGGTGACGGCATCCAATCTTGTGTCGCTGCTTTTGCATAAATTGTGTTCAACCACAGATGTGGCTGATGAACATGACATTGATTCGAACACATGTGAAAAATGGCGGGTTTTCTCTGTTCGAGATTAAAATTGCACGGCTCAGATAAAACGTGGATATTATCTGATTTTATTGGAAGGCAACGATATTTAGGACCTGTATCTTTCACACTTTAGTACTATTTTGATGATTTGGCATATGTGACTTTCTGCAAGTAACGACGGCATAGAGGTGTCAAGAGTTGCCAAAGTAGTTATTGATGCTAATCAACTTCAATGTACAATTTATACAGAAACATACACACACACAAAGATCTATACATGTATATGTTTGATTGATTGTTTGTTTATTTATTTATTTATTAATTTATTTATTTATTTATTTACTTGTTAATTTATTTATTTATTTATTTATTTATTTATTTATTTATTTATTTATTTATTTATTTATAGCATTAGCTTGGACCTGGATTGGACTTCAAAGCACGGATAAGATATCCCGAGTGTTTCATTGGTGGAATGGACAAGTGGCCTCAAACATTACCTGGTATCCTGGATTTCCAATACAAGGATCCGAAAGCGGTGTGCTCCTGTTAAAAGGAACATATGTAAACAAACCCTTCAGTGCGACAGCTGGGCAATTTATCTGTCAGCGGCTTATTTGATAATTTTATATAACAGATGTCTACTCCATCAAGAGGAAATATAATTGTTATATATATATATATATATATATATATATATATATATATATATATATATATATATATATATGATATGCTTTAATACAGAGTGAACATTATAAGGAAACAATTCAAACTGATACGTTTAAAAACTTACAAAATTTAATTAGACTGACAAAGAAAATGTATAAACTACAAGATCTCCTGTCTGTTGAACGATGATGACAATATATTATTATAAACTACAAGATCTCCTGTCTGTGGAACGATGATGACAGTATATTATTATTTGTTATGTCATGTCAGACTTTGTGTTGATATCGGTCATTTTGCATAATTCAAATGGGAAACTATATTACATCAAATCGAATATGCACTGAATAGAAGGGGGAGTCCTGTGCTTTCATTGAAGTATTCTATCAGTACCTTAATTAAGAACATGTACAATAGAAACCATATGCAAAATTTATTTTTGCAAATACTACGATAATCTGACTGTCGATATGTTTAATTCAAAATGAGAGCTATCGAAAATAACCAAAACTATAATAGAGCATTTCCTAATATGTTTTTACATTTTATTAACTAGTATTATTCTGACATAATTAAATTTTTGTCGCGGATATTCTGTATTTTACTTGCGATCAAAGGATATATGCACATAAATATGTGCTATTCGTTTTTGTTTAGTATCTATCCATCTATCCCAAGGGCTGCTTGTTTGTATATTCTGAAACAACCAAGATGGAAAATAGAAAATATTGACTAACGAATTGTTATTATGTACACTGAATTCATATGAGATATTGACACCATTTTCTATGAAATTCGACTCAGTTTGATAACACAGCTTGACTATATCATTATTATTCTCATCCCTGTTCTGTAAAAACTGTGCTGGACACGTTCCGTAAGATCAACTTAAATGTCGGTTTTTCAAAACAAAATGGACATGTACAGTAAAATTAATTTTACGGATCTTTGTATAACGATCTTTTCAGCACAACATGAAAAAACACAGTTAAAGAGATGAGAACGATGACTGTTTCCAGATCATTTCAATATAACATGGACAGGTACAGTAAAATTCATACTGTACATATCCATATAACACGATCTTGCCAACACATCATAGCCAAGTACAGTAAAATAAATAGTGTACCAGTGTTGCAACACAACATACACAAGTACCATAAAACATGTATAATGTGCATATAGATGTTTCCAACTCAACGTGGAGAATCATAATAAAATACATAGTGCACAAGTGTTTTAACGTATATTACACAAGTACAATACAATTTACACAGTACATGTTTATGTATAATGATACTTTCCTATAGCGATTTTATCTTATGCCTCGATTTATTTTTAATTTTAATTAGTAAGTCTTAATGTAGAAATTAATGTTTCGGTCAACTGTTTGTAACAAGATAACCGAATGGGATTTTAGGATTCACAACAGAACACTTTTGACGATGATATAAAAACAATATTTAATAACGGATGACTTGCTTGAGCAATTAATTATGAATATGTGCGTGTATATATAATCCAAATATTGGATATAATTAACATAAGAACAAACAGACGTAATGATGAAAAAATACAAATTAATTAATTTAGCAAATACAAAGACAAGTGGTGAACGGTTCACAACGATTTGACAAAGAAATGATGAATACAGTTTACTCAGGTAGTAAACGATGTAAAATTTTACTCATGTAGTAAAATGCATTCAATCGGAAAAGGAAATTGTGGTGATAAAAAAGGGACATATATAAAATTTATCTTTACAGTCCAGAAAGATACACTGGGTTTTAAGGACCCAAAATTAGCCCATGGCGAACAAATTACACGTACGGAGATACACTTCATCGTCAGTACACTTTTTTTCAGCCCCACGGCTGCTACAATTCAGCTTCACAGCTGCAACAGATTCCGGACACTGGGAGTTCTTCAAAACACTCGGAACACTCGGAACATTAGACCCTCTGGATATTAGAGACTCCGGACACCTCGGATATTAGAATCTAGGAACACTCCGGATTTCATTCTGGTAACTCCAGACACATACACTCCGGTCAAAAACAGCTGAATATAAAACAAATACCGTGTACTATACATTACACGGGTATACTAACGTAATGACGTTATACAAGTTAAGTTATACAGATTACATTATCAGCACAATACTTACAAAATGGCAGGTTCAACAATAAACCTAACCCTGCCCGATAAGAATCATACCATCTTAAGCAATTCTCAAAAGCAAAATGTAGCTTTACATTACTAAGATAAATTCCTTGCAAAGTCGAAAGCCAGAATATAAATACGTGCATTATACTGAGTAAAACAAAGCTACATAGCAAAGATTAAAAAATAAACGTGGTGATACAGTAGTTATAATTAGAAATTAATAAACTTACATACCTCAACAGCTGAAGATGTGCAAGTCCTTGAAGCTTTGTTAAAACATTTTAGCTTCATCCCAACACATCTGGTTGGTTAAGACTTGGAAGTGGCACCCTGTTTTCCAAAACGTGTTGTGTGTTATGGATTTGCTCGTCCACACATTATTGTGTTATAAATGTTGTCTCCACAAAATAGTGCATATAAATAGTAGAATGTTGCATGGTTGCTCTTTGTTTTGTCCATCATATTATTGAGTTTCGGTTATCCCATAGACGTTTGAGGGATATAATCTCTTCCCTCTGCCTGCGCTGGCATTGGGTCTGTTTTCTATCCCTCCATACTTAGAACTTTGGAGAGTACTAGATCCCTCAAGGACTATTTAAGTCAAAGGGTAGTTTTCTTCTCCTTATCTGCATAATATTCTGTTTCAAATAGTGACTCTGCCAGAGTCTAACTGTCAAGTGTGTGTTGTTGATGGTGCGTGTGTTGCTTCGTGTGGCTCTTTCTATGTTTGGACAAGTTAAATTGTTTTCCAGTTTCGTCCTTATTTAATCCTATATATTTTGGAAAATAATTTTTATATCCGAAATTTAAATAAGATGTCTAAATGCACTGTGTTTTTTCTTGCGAGTGCGTTTTTGTATTTTGTTTTGTTTAATTTATTTTATGCCTTAGCATAAACTCGTATCTATTTTTTTGTGATCATTCTTCAGTTTGTGCTTAACGTGCCTTAGCACGCTATGTATTAAGGTAGTGTTGAAATTATCCATCACGCTGAAGTGATGGAATACTTATAGATACAAGTTTGTTATATATTATATTGGTATTAGCGTTATTTGCTATTAACTTTAATCTCATTATTTATCAGTTAAATTGCTATATTCTAAAATGATTATTTATTAATCAGTGGTATTTCAAGTTGCTCGCATAAAGAGATTGTTTTGTCGGGTTGTATATATGGTTATAAGGATTAGTGTTGTCGGATTTAGATCATTTCTCAGCGTAGTTGTCAGGGATGTATTTACACATTATCGGACACAGTTTAGTTCCTCAGCTCAGTGGGATTCCGTGGTTGATATATATTTGTGTTCCTGAGAAAATGGCAGTTAGTTTTGTAGGGCTTTCAAGTGCCCATATTAACGGTTTCTTGTTAAATTCGCCATACTTATTTCTTCAGTACGACAGAGGGTAGCCGCAACAGAAGCTTGATACGTTGTTGTATGCGTCCTTATTAAGGTTTTGTCTAATTCGAAATATATTCAAAGAGAAAAGATTAAAATTTCAGAAAAGTTGTATAATCATTCAGTTGTTGATGGTACCTTAGTATTCATAATTGTTATAAAGGGGTTTTATTGCTTCAGAGTGTGTCGTTTTGTATATGATGCCATTTTAGTGTTTTAGTCACAAGGTCCTGATTGGACCCCTCCTTTGAGTGCCTACATATTGTGGCCTGAATCCTGGATTGCCCTGTGACTATATATATGTTTAAAAAAAGATCATACTGCAAACATAATTCGTAAGGCGGCAGCCAAAGTATTACTAGTTTATAACAAAGTAGACTCTCTCAGTGGGTTTTCTTACGATACCTGATTGTGTGGCTTTTCCCACGAGATGGTCTTTACGTGATGGTGATATTCAGCTACCATGATGCATTCCAGTTGTGAGGGATTGAAATTTCCAATCACGCGGACGTTATTGAAAACATGGGGAATCGGTGCTCTCTAGCTAGCTCATCTCTCGATGGCTTTACCAGAATAGTTGTATTCTGTCCATATATTTTGTCTTCTCATTTCTATCAAGTGTAATATAAAATTATTTTTTTTGTAATATAGTATTTTACCTGTTATCATGTTTGTGTATAATAAGTTAGATTCGTCGAAATCACCTTTTGTCGTTTTTTTTGGTTATTTCTCTATTTAATTTCTGTTATTTGGTTTTTATGTTTTTCACATGAAATGATTATATGGTTTTTACTGTCAAACATTATCTTACAAAGTGGACATTTAGGGTTTTCGTTAATAATTTTCCTTTCAAAGGCTTTATCGCCAGACCACCAGGCGTCATGCAAATATTTATATATATTAGCTTGTTCTTTTGGGGATCATTACACTTAGCCCATCTTTTCCATATTTAATCCCACTGGAGGAGTGGGTGTTGTATGTCCACCTTATTTGGTGGCAGTATACAATTTCTGATTAATTCATAAATTTTATTTATATTTGATGGGTTTGATATTTTTTGGTTTCCTTTATATTACTTTATTTTTTTCTTTTGCTTTTGCACTACTTTAGGCTGTTTTACGATTTTAATTAGCTGATTGTTTTTATAAATTACCTGTTTGTGTGGCATTAGGAAACAAAACCATCATATGTATATTCCTTGCCAATGGTATTTTTGGATCGGGGTGAGGCTATTTATCCTTTCTATGCAATTTGTTTACTTTTTAGATTGGATATATTCATCCCTTCTTCATCTCTTTCATTTTGTAAGGTAAATTTCGATATTTTTCTTATTTTATGTTTCCTTATAAAAATAATAAGTGATTCTGATATTTTATATAGCACATGTCAAAGTCTATTATATCAAATTAATGCCAAATTGACTTAAATAAGTAAGCTTTGGCTATTTGCCCTTTTTCTATTATAACTAAATATGTTTCATTCCAAATTTTTGTATGATTTTCTATTTGTTTTTCTCAATTTGTTTATAGTTTAGCATTTTGTTGTTTTTACCTTAATATATACCTAAAACAATAACCTATAGTTTGAACCTTTCTGGTGGGAGTCCCGGTTTTTTTTTCTTCTTCCATCTCCCTACTAACAATATTTCCTTGGTTTATTTGCGATTCCGATGCCCTTCCGAATAAGTTGAATTGACTTGTAAATTGTTGATATGATTGAAATGTAGTAATAAAATTAGTGCAGTCGTCAGCATGCTGTAATGTCTTACATTTGCGTTTGATATTCGGTACTTTTGAGAATCTTGTTGGATTGCTAAACTGAGAGCATACATAGTACATATAACAACATTGACAGCGGACACCCTTGTCTCGTTGATCCTTGTACAGGAAAAACTTCTGTTTTAGTTCCGTTTACCTGTACTTGGGATTGAATTCCTTTATATTACGTTTGTATCCATTGAGAGAAACTGTCCTAAACCGAATTTGTTAATGATGTGAGGTGTAAACTTTAGCTCCATTCTATGAAACGCCTTTTCTTGGTCAAACTGAATTCAGGCGCCACTCAAATTGCCGCATTCCATATACTCATAATTGTTTTAATTGATAATATATTGTTTTGTATATTTCTACCTTTTTCATCACATGCTTGATTTTTATGTATTATTTCAAATGTAGTTTTAAGTTTACTGGTTTGTATTTTACTCAGAACGTTGTAGTCTAAGTTTAATAGTGATATGGGTGTCCAAATCTGTTTTCTCTCCGTTATTTTCGTAGAGTAGTGTAATTAGTCCACCTTTCATGCTTTCCGTCATTTGGTTTTGCGTGAAACATTCGTTGTATACTTTTTTAAGTATGGGGGTAATTTGTTTGTGGAATGTTTGATAACATTCTGTTGTGATACCATCTAGCCCTAGGGATTTATTTTTTTCCTAGCTGTTTAATTGCTTCTTCTATTTCATTTTCGGAGATTTCCTGTTCGCATGTTTCTTTGTCCCTTTCCGTGATGTGTGGAAAAATGATTTTATTTGTATATTCCTTTACTGACTCCGCTTTTATGTCTTGTGATTTATAGTGATTTTTGTAAAATTGTTTAATGTGGTTTAATTTTTATTCCCTTCTATAATCCCCTCGTCTGTTTCAAGTTCTGTTATCTTTTCTGCTTCTTTCTTTATCTCTTCTCTCTTGTAAATCTTTTTTCCCATACTAAAAATGTCATGTTGCAATCCAGCTATAATTTTTTCTCCCATGTTCTTCGAGTCATATTTTAGTTAGGTTTTCTGGGCTATATTTTTTTAAGTCTTGTATTGTCTCTTGTTTTAAAACATTATTTTCTTACATTCCTTTTTTATAAGTTTATTGGTTGATGCTTTCAATCTTAAATATTTGAGGCTGATTTTAGTGATTTCATTTCTGATTTCGTCCCATATATACTAGCTTTCATATTCAATAATTGAGTTCTGAAAATCTCGTATTTCTATTTGGAACTCAGTTAAAGATTGTATAGTATTTCCAGTCAGATTAAAGAGTTGTGTTCATTACTATTATTCAACCCCAGATCTTTGATTGGCATGATCCTTTTGTATTATGAATACCCAATTAAGTTTATCTTCAATGTAGTTCACTGTTTGGGATTTAATATCGTGTATTTCCTGTAAACATAATATCATAATTCCTTGCATGGTTGATAATATTTTCGCTTATATCATATCTAGTCCATTTACATTACATGAGAGTATTTTCAAACGTTCCTTTCCCGTTATTCAAAAAATTGTTTGTTTTCCATTTTCTTACTTTTGTATGGGTTATACTTTAAGTATCGCATTGGTTTAAATCTTAATTTGTGTTGTTGTACTTGTTGTTGTTACTGTTTTTCTTGCTGTTGTTGTTAGTGTTGTTTTGGGTTGTGTTCTGTGCATTTTGTTTTGTGTATTTTGTGTTTATGATTGATATCGATTTCCTGGGTTCTTACGACCATTTTTGATCATTCGATTGTGGTGTTGTTGCTTTTGTTATTGCTTGTGATTTCATGTCTGTGTCCTTGGTTGCTTTTTGAGCAGGTGTGATTATTGCTGTACTTGTTGTCATCTCTTTCAGCATGGTCATTATTTTCTTTGTTCCCGGTGAGTGTGGTGTTTCTGTTTATGTTGTCGTCATTGATAATGGTATTCTTGTTCTGTGATATTTCTTATTTTGTTTGCATTTTGTTCAGGACAGTTGGCTTTCCTTTTATTCTACCTTTTCATTGTCAGTTTGGGTGGTGTTTGTTTGATTGTGTCAGACTCCATGTCACTACTGGTTGGAGTTTGTTCTTGTGGTGTGGTGATTCCTTGTTCTTCCGGTTCTTTTTCTTTTTTGTGTTTGTTGTTTCCTGTTGTTGTTCTGGTTCTTTGTCTTTTGGGAGTGTTGTGTGAGATTTGTTTGTGGCTTGTGCTAGCTGTAGCTTGTGCATATGTTGTATTTGCTTTGTCTTATGTTTCCTATTTTAGATCTAGATCAAGATTTAATTCTAATTCTTCAACGTCTTGCTGCGTTTTGTTTTTATTAGCGCATCACCATCTTCGTCTACCTTCCCACAACCGCCACACGGACGTATCATGTGTTAGTTGTAGAACCAAGTTTGTATTGGGATACCAACAATTTTGCAAAATTCTGGGATTTTGGCGGCATCTTGTATGTCTTTGTTGACATTTATTTTTCCCTTGCAAAGTCCTGGCATCGTTGTATAGGTGTAATATTTTGCGTTATTTACTTTGACGCATGTGCGCCTTTAAAAACCTTTTTGGAAGATGTTTAGAGGTATTTCCTTGGGCAACCTAGACACATACATGTCCGTAATTCTTTTCTGAAATAATCTGGTGATTGGGGGATGTATTACTTTGACCGCCCTCTCACATAGGACAATATTGTCCTGTGGGGGTAGAAACTCATTTTTGGGGGGTATATAATGATATCCCTCTCCCTAGGTTGGAGAGAGTATTCATATTATGTGCATAACTGCCCCTAGCATTCAGTGCCGCTATTATTTCCATCGTACTGTGTCTGTCTTGTGCGCAGATTTCTGAAAAGGATATGGTCTGTGACTATGGGTCACGATAGGCCTTGAACAAACACCCATGCTCTATTTATTCCTCTTCAGTTTTTAAGTATTGTTGTAAAACAGCTTCACCGTTAATGTTGGACGAGACGTTGGTTGCCATTTTTCTACTCAGGTTTATAGCTCTTATAAGGGCTTTTAAAATATAACAATTGGGCTAAATTATGGTTGCAGTTGATCGGATGTATACGTTTCGTCAGGTGTGAAATACTAATTGTTGTTTGCTTGATTGCAAGTAGAAGAGAAATACCTCTCCCTGGGTGTATAGTAATCTTGCGATCTTCAAGTCTTTAAAGCAGACCGCCGGCCGACAAGACTATTCTGTATTGTAAAGAAATGTACGTACGGTGAGGTATTTATACACATAGTCTGTGCATTGGGGCATTCGGTTCGTTCCATCTAGAGCACTTCGCACGTGCGGCATGGGATGAACCGAACTCACTATTTCGAAATACGACATAATACACATAGATCAATCTCGGGTATCGTTGTACAAAAAGAACGAAACACGAGTACATGTATTCAATAAATAAAAGTTTAATCGAGGAGAGCGGGTAACATCGCCGAAGTAGTTCTCGTTATATGATTCTCTCTCTCTCTCTCTCTCTCTCTCTCTCTCTCTCTCTCTCTCTATATATATATATATATATATATATATATATATATATATATATATATATATATATATATGTATGTATCAAATCCTCTAGAGTAGTATGCATGATTTAAAACTATAAATAATATCATTCTATATGAATCCCCCATGAAGGAATAAAACAGCTGTGTGGCTGCTGAGGAAAAACATGGAAGACCTTCTGGCATTGCTGCATCACTGTGCTGAATGAGTTTTAGCTCCGAACTTGACTTTCAGGGTAAATTGACAAAATTAAAGCATTACAGTTAACACCACCTGACTTACTAAAATGACAAAAATGACCAAAAAAAACTGAGGCATGACACTGTACTACTACCGTTAAACATTACCGATATGTGTTTTTTCTGATATTTTGTATGTCCGTATCGAATTGTTGTATGAGAAGTTTGAAAATGAAGTCGTATGGGAAATAATTAATTACTGAACTGATTCGACAAACTGCGAGGATAGAGGTCTTCGTAGATTATTATTGACCTTTACTGCTGCTTTTACATAATGATTCTTTAATATTATAAGAGATTCTTGTAAACTAAACAAAACGTCTATGCATTTAAGTATCTCTTCTCTTACTGGATTCCCCGCTGAATGTTTATAAATCTAAATCTCTGATCTACCATCCATTTTCAAATCAGTCTTTGTTTCCTTGCTGGGATGAGCGTGGGTTAGAAATAAATACAAAAACTATGATACATCCATCCCCTTCTCAAGGGCATCCACGGTTGAATAGAGTTACCTACAGCCCTTATATCCAAATGAAAAAACACGTAAGAGTGAAATTTCGTAAGAAACGTATATTTGCATAACACTCTGGTATCCGAATTTACAAAATAAATAACGACCAAAGCTGATATAAACATGGTGTTTAGGAAGCCTTGATAAATCACTGATACGCAAAATAACCTTACTACGATTTAATATATTCCTGGCATGCAGATGGAGCTTCAGAAGACTCAATAAATCACTTGTATACACGTGGAGATTAGACATACTGGCTAAATAAACGGGCTGCACATTGAGCTAGTAAAGACTGAATAAATGAATAATGGTTATTCATTCATATGCACACGGAGTTTAGAAAGACTGAAAAGATCGCTAGTTTCCATGTCGACCTTTGAATGACCGGGTAAATCACTGATGTGCACATGGAGCCTAGAAACACTGGATATATAATTGTTATGTACACATGTTTGAGAAGACTAGGTCAATCCTAAATATGGATGTTAAGTTTAGAAATATTGGACAAGCAAATATGCGCAGCAGGAGTTTAGAAAGACTGGATAAATCGCTGATTTGTAAGTTGTGCTTGAAAAGACTGGACAGCTCACTTTTATGCACATGAAGCTCAAAAAGACTGGATAGTTACTGATATACACATAAGCTGTAGCAAGCCTATATAAATCATCGAGCTTAGAAAGACTGGACTAAACGCTGTTATGTACAAGGAGTTTCGAAAACAGGATAAATCAATGATATGCACATAGAGTTTATGAGTACTGTATACAACACTGATATGTTAATGGAGTTTATGAGTACTGGATGAAAAAACTGATATGCGCATGCAGTTTATGAGTACTGAATAACTCACTGATATGTTCATACAGTTTATGAGTACTGGATAAAAGAAACTGATACGCTCATGGTGTTTACGAGCACGGAATGATTAAATTTTAATATCAGAGGATTATGAGTTTTGCTCACCGAATGCAAACGTATCAAGATTTTAAATAAATATTTCATTTCATAGCTTGGATCAAATAATAGGTCAGAGCGTGATAATATGCAAAAGTTATGCATTCAATATTTATTTTCGTTTTTCAGGAGATATGAAGAGTATGTTATATGTAGACATTATTGTTACAGTGTAAACTTAATACCGTTTACTATCTAAGACTGATACTCGTAAAAAAGATGGCTAGGACAGCAATTACTTTGGTTTGATTTCTACATAATTTCTCAGTTCCACTAAATGTGTTTGACGTTTGTTGAATAAATGTCCTTTATTTTGACTGGCCAGCACTGATTAATATCTTGTCTTGTGCTGGCATCCCGCTCTAATTTGCAGCACCTATTATTTCAAAGGTAAAGCTAGTGAGGGTCAACACTTCCTCTTCTATTAGTAAACGTTCTAAAATCAACACAAAAATGTTTTTCACAGAGTATTAGATATAGTGCAAGGTCTATCATTCAAGTTTAGTCACAGTGTTATAGTAATAACTACTATAACACAATTAACGTCAACATAGCACAGTCATCTTCCACACGATACTGACCGTTACGATTTGCTGGTCGAAGGAGGGGAGGGCAATGTTCTATTGAGCTGAGATATTGGATTTTTTGCTATCCCAATCTAATTATTTTTAAATAATATAAAGGATATAATATGGTTTTATTTTGTTATAAAAAAAGCAAGATACATCTGAACTAGTGTAATCCTGAAATTTAAAAACAGACGAGTCAGGTAAATGCCACAGACAAATACATGTTTTCCCTCCTACAAATTGCGCTATTCCTTGGTACGTAACGCGGTATGTTCCAAAATACTGCGAACTAATTTTTCTCGAGCTACACAGCACAAGTCTTGACAATTTATAATGCATTGAACATGCACATAACAGGATAAATCTGGTGCTCAGTTATATAAGCCAATATAATTTACAAAAGAGTGATTTACATTTTAAATGAGGCATTTCTCCTTCATTGTAGTTTCTCTCAACATGTTTGAGGTTTTCTTGCATAATACTCTTCCGTTTGCAGGCATATTTGGTTTCAAGATGATTATTGGGCTTTCTAAATACTGTCCAATTTTACAATTTTCAACATTTGTAAATGACAATTTGAAACCGAACCATTTTCCAATTTAAATTACATGATATTTAAGACAGGGGAATATTTTGTTGTTGCATCAATTAAGTCTTTATACACGACAAACAAGTCTACTAAGTCAACGAGGGCCAGATACCTTGCGTTTGTACGTCTGTCCGTGACTACGAAACCTCAGAAATAACTTTATTAACATTGGAATTGAACCTGGCCATTGTTTTGGAACATATGTAAAGAACCTGAAACAATTTTTTCAATCAATATTTCAAGACTACTATTATTCATCACTGGCTTACAATTTATTAATATCTCTACTTTCTTTTTGTGTTAGGTTTCATTCCGTGAATTTTAAAATTCGTATTCTCATTAACCAGTTCCATTTCTCTGAAAAGATTTATTTTCAGTGTCTATTTATGCAAAATGCAAATAAATTCGCCTTGACATCGGAATAAATTGTGGTTGTATCTTTTTGCTAAGGCGATCATTTGTGATGCTTGCTTGCTACCCATTATTTTTTTAAAATTAAATTCGGTGATGTCACCGACCGAGTCAATTTTCAATCAACATACTCTACTTTGACGTTTTTACATTGTTTGTGGTAACTAGATTACAATATATCCTTCTTATATGGCAAGTATTCCATAATAAAGCTAATATTACATTCCAACGATCAAACGTATGGAACACTTTATTTACGAATTTGGTTTGCATATTATTTGTCCAGCTACTCTTTGCGATGATTGACATGTATATCTTAACAATTAATTAATTTAAATATAGCTACCAGCTGGTAGTTGAATAAATAAATAAATGAAATCGCTCTCAATCTAGAATCGACACATGTGAAAATGATGTCCTTTCCTTCCCCACCACACCCTTCCCCAATTTTGTCCACATCCTTATAATAGACAATGATACATTCAGTGGAACGCATGTCTCACAGACACTACCGGTAAATGATGGTTTCTCTCTAATGACATCATCAATATGCAAGTGCCAACACAGGTAGTTTCTTTTGATTTTGCAGGCTGTTGCAGATACTTTTCATAGTCTCTTATTGAAATCTATGGTGCGATATTGAAGTTGATAGTGTGTTACTGAAGTCTATATTTGTGATATTTGATATGTCCCAGGACAAATTACTTTACTTGGATTGCCCCCGTGATCAGTAATATACTTGTATGATGTGCCTTAAATACCTAACCAAGAGAATGCAGGTCCAGGAACCTTGTTCGTAAAATAATGTACAAAACTCTCGACGGAATATCAATATGTATTGCAACACGTTTGTAAAACCATATAAATGCAGTAGCAGCTGAATATGATTGATAACAACACATATCGTTAAGACTCGGTGGAAATAAACTAAGAATCAAAAAGAAGCGAAACCAACAGGTTTTCTAAATTTTGACAAGTAGTCTAGTTACGAAAGTTATAAAATGAAAACGAAAGAGGAATTTATAAAATTATGAACTGAATCCAAATTATTCCTAGAATGTTTCATGCAAGTGTGTAAGTATTGAATGTTTCTGAACAAATTTCCTCTTTGGAACACACTGGTCTGCCTACAGTCACGGTGTATCAAACTGGCATCGTCCATAACTCCTTTGAAGAATTAACTATAGTCCCAGGAAAGTATGTTTGTCCAATGAGCTCTTCGTATATCCAATGAATAATCTAAATAAATGCTTCCTCACAAATATTGCTAAAATACAACAAAAAATTATGTCAGAAGACTGGTCTTACAATAAGAAAATTAGAAATTAGACTCATATAAATAACTGCGTGAGTTTCGGCAAATATCCCAACTTGTAAAAGAACCCACATGACCTAACCAATCCAATGGGAAAATATTCATATTCTAATAACTCGTATGATAGTTCTGACATATGGGGAAATATCTCTACATTAGCAAACATGTTTTATTATTAATATTATTAATAAAACTTGTAAGCACATACATAACCACTTTATAAATTCTATTTAACCTGTTTCGTGAGCAAGATGTAGCTAAAGACGATTACCACAATTTACAATCATGATTACAATTTGCAAAAGTCACAAATAAACGTAGAAATATTAAATGAAGATACGACAAGAAAACAAAATTGAATACATTTACGAAAAAGAGCATTAAAGATTGACATCCTGTTCTTTTTTAGCCTTTTATGTTATTATTTTTTCCCTTGCATAATAACATCTACCTTTTTTATAATGTTACCAACCAGAAGAAACTTTCGGGAGAAATATAACTAGATGTGAAAACTCTATGAATTCCTATAAAACTTCCACATAATAAGTTGGGAACACTCTGCTGGATCCAGTAAGGCATCAATGTAAGTTTCTTCTACGCATAAAATGTACCACTTTATAGTACACGGGTAACATTGAATCATCAGTTCGTCATGCTAGGATAAGAAATAACTGCAGTGATATAAGCAGTGAAACAATTTCAAGCGTTCTTACTGATTTTCCACTGTGCATATTCACAGTCAATGAGACTGCCTACCATTATATTTTTAAATGAAAGAAATATGCAACACCAAGACTGAAGCTAATGCATTGCTTAAATCAAATACTTATCACTGTTCCAGTCGATGTCTCGGTCTTTTTATATGTTGTGATATCAAATTACTTAAACCTCTACTAGCGTGTATAATGTGCATACAGATACAATGACAGTACGTCATAGTGACATATGACTTCACCCGTTTAAATTTGTAATTATTGATATACCACAATCTTATATATGCTATATCATTATCAGAAATTATATCAAAGCGTAATAAAAACATTTTTGATACGTTCCTCTAAAGAGGACGTTAACTCATGCAAATGATTCAGTCAGGAAAATGTTTTCCTGGATTACAAAGTTTTATATAATAGCTTCCTATGCCAAGATCATAAGCAAATATTCAAAATACTAAAGTAAAAGTCTGTTTCAGATCGAGTGAAAATCAAGACAAATTTATGAGAATCGAAGCAATGATTTTACCAGAAGTACTAATATAATACATTTGACTCCCATGCCTTTACCATACTGAGTAATACTCAAGGTTTACCCAATAAAAAATAAAAACATAAAAAATTTCAAAGCGCAAGAATATATCCCTCTAGCATGTGCCAAAACGGGTGAATTAAAGTTAAGAGTTTTTGATAATGTTGAATAAACGTTAAAATATATTGTCTACGATTAGAACAAATACTGTTTCCATTATCTTCTAAGAGATAAAGAATTAGTATGCAAGAAAAGTTCAAACAAATGATTTCTTACAATATATATAAGGGAACCAGGAAAGCTGAGCAACCATAATATGGTTCTAAAAGATAACTTTGTTGTAAAATAATAAATGTATAGGTAGGTAGATTAACCTTTAGACTATAGTTTTGCAGAAAGAAAATAATAATCAAAGAATTATTGCAACTTAAAGTAGATATTGAAAGACTTTGATAGATCGCATCTACAGATCAATACAAAGTCACGTGCAAATGTTCAGTTACCTCTAAAGGTAATTTTGATGAATATTATGGACTTTAGCAAAAAGATATTCACATATTTGAGAAGTGAGGGTAGGAATGGGATTATTCACATATTTATTTAGATATGATAGTAGCGATGGGGTATTCACGAATTTGAGACATAGCAAGAAGGTTACTTATGTGTGGTAAGTGTAAATTTCTCTCCCTCTATCTCTCTCTAATATCATAGTGTACCAGTTTTACAATTCTTGTTAAGACATTTCAATAATTCCTCACTCTACAGATTGTCATGTTATGAGACTTTTTCTAAAACAATGTGCGAAAGGTTTGTAACCAAAATTGAACATGAACATTAAGCATATGTCAAACTTAGAACTTTCCTCTCTGAAGTAAGAAATGATGTAAAAACCGTTTTGATTTTGATTAATAATGTAATGTATTCAAACAAATGTGGTGAGGGTGTGAGGCGAAATCTTAGCAAGGCGATTTAAACTTCATGTTTTGATAAAGCGAGATGACGTTTTTCTAAGAATTTGCTTTAATATGTTACCGAGTTATATGTATATTAGTTTATATTGTTGGTATAACACTTATAACGATATGGAGAAGTTTGCTGAGTTTAAAACTGGATCTCTTTCTCAAACTTTTAGCATAGTTTAAAATCGACCTTCAAAATAATTAAATGATCATAAAGAGTGAGATCTTAAGAATTTATATGTAAAATATTCTCTCCCATTTGTGTACTTATCAGTAAGTATTTGTGCAGTTCAGAATAGTTGCAACACAATTATTTTGTTAGTCATTCATCATTTTACATAAAATCAGTTTAAACAAATGAATCTTGCTTGTTCAGGTCTACCTCGGTTAGTGAATGAGCGTGTCTAGAATACAATGCAGCACAACCCATCTATTCAGTATTTCACATAGGTTGGCAAGGAGATAGTGTTGATCCAGTATCGAAATCAAGACCCATCAAAGGAGAAACAAATATTAATGCAGTTAGTTTCAGTCCAAAATCATACAATTCAAGATTCAGCTTTCAGGTAACTTTCATAAAACCAACTGCAACACGTCGGTATAAATTTTATTACTTAAAGAAATGTCGAATTACGCAATGGCCTAGTTTGGAAATCTGTTTCTTATTCCTTCTGTCACTCTCACTAATATGGTATCCTATGTTAGGGAAACAATAAAAGCCACGAATGCTAACCAGTGAAGACAATTTTATTTGCAGAAGGACTGCACAATCAGTGTATATACATAGATATGCTCTGTTGCAGAATCACTACTGACCCCAAATATGTTTCGTTGTGTGAGAATGGATGAGAAATATCAAATCTCCAACTCTCTGTCAAGATTTGCACTTGTTTTCTTTCCAGAGGGAAAGAAAACTAAAATAAAACATGTCATCTTCACAAACATGCAATTTAGCTATTCTGGTGAATGTTTATGTAAGAACTAAGAAGCACTTGAGACTTAAAATAAAAATATGATACAAGAGGAAAAGTATAGATATGATTTTGCATTTACGCACAAATATTTTTGCGAGGCCGACAGACAAACATTAACGGCATATATATGATTAAAAAGAGACGCCCATGTGCCACGAGTGATCCGTGGCAACTTAAATATCCTGATGATATTTAGAGGCATTGACGCGTATGGCGCTGGAAATATTTATGGCATACGGTGTGACGCCACTACACGGAGAATAATTTTTTTCACATGTCTGAGCGGGTCACGTCGGACCCATATAGTTTTCACAGGATTTATTTCACCGGATCTTGCAGCCGATTGGGTAAATGTCTAGCGGGTTTGGATACGCTAATGTAATAATCAAATCTTAATCGTATCAAAACATATGTGTATAAAAAGCGACACCACGAACCTATCCAGCAATACCTATAATTTCTTCAGAATGTGACAGAAGAAAAAGTCAAAGATATGTTGCAGTAGCAACATGCTACTCGAGAAGATCTCAAAGTTAAGGAACGAACAAACATTTGTGCAATTGATTGTACCAACAAATGAAATTGCTGAACGTGATATGGATATTAAAATGGCAACCATATGCTTACTGAAACAGAGGTTGCAGGTGGCCTAGTTCGTAAGATAGTCAAACCCACCAAAAGATTTAACAAGGTCACAAGAGCAACTGTAAAAATTATCAAGCGTTTGCAAAAGGTATTTGGAGAACTAAATGAAAATGTGCGTGAAATGAAAGAAACCATTAGGAAAGTTGCAAATGTGCCCATGAACGTCTTGAAGACGTTTCAGAGACACTTGAAAAAATATAAGACGTGCCACCTGAGTATAAGCCGCAGTTTAAGGAAGTATTGCGCTAGCTATCCTTACACATCCTCCACTTGTTGCTCTTGAGAGACCGCAGGACTGGAGAGAACATGTGATAAAACTATCATCAAAGACACATGATAAATATAATAACGTTGAAGGGTCTAAAATCTTACTCAAGGACCTTACTGAAAAAAATCAGGCCACATGGGTACATTTTTGAAAAACGTGTAATGCATTTGATAGCAAGACGTTATAACAGGTCAATATTTATGGGATGAATTGAGAACAAAGTACATGCCTCAAAAAAAAAAAAATACTCTAACAGACCAAACTCCTAGGTCTCGAATAACCACAATCAATCACCAAAAACAATGAACACGTAAAACAACAAAAACAAAAACTTAAACCGGAACAACGCGAAATACAAGAATTTATTAGGTAGCTAAACAAACAAACTGTACCTCCATTTCTCTCAGTAGAACACTCACAATCGCTAAAAGGTCAAGTAAACAAGAGGGAAAAATAACATAGTTGAAAGCGGAATATGAACGCCTTAGCCATCGTATAGTGAAACCAGCACATGGACCTGCACCCACAAACACAATAAGAAAACTCAAATGTATTCAAGAGGAATCAAATGAACAATTTAAAATTCTAAGTATACAACATAAACCCGGATTTATCTCGCTGGAAGAATATCGCTGGTGTTTAAATGAGCAAATGAATAGATGGTACCAGTTACACGAAAATAAAAGAGTGGGCTTTGGTGAACTGGGTGACAATACATGACCTTGCTGAACGGTTGGAAATGCTTGTTGGAGGAGTTCGTGTGGGCTCCAGGCATTAATGAAGCTACAACGATTTGTCTGCGGATGCTCACTAATGATCGCTTGAACATAGATACACATTGTACTCTAATACATGAACTTGCTGTGGATATTCATGATGTATACGACGAACAAAATTCGTCCAACGATGACGAATTCTCAAATAATTCTGTACGTTGGGATACACTTGGTGTTTTAGCTGAAATCCATGCTGTTATGCAACACGTGGTTGCAAGTAAACAACAGAGCGTTACCTCGATGATTAATAACTCATCCACAAAACCAGAAATCGATGTGACCTTGTCTGCACCAAGGGACGCTGGCGAATCACGCCAATTTGAGTTCGCACCGGCATCACTGCGAAATTATTACAGTTGGCCTAATATCGGTCCCCACAGTTTGGCGATCTGCCAACAAATAAACTCATTTGTGTTTTCAGCAAACACTGTTATCAACTGGCACACTATCGATCTTGCATCGGGTGTATACAACAAAGAATAGATCACTACAAAAATTTGAAGAACGTCGTTGTGGAATGGCAAAGACTCAAAAATTTCTATACGTGCCTATAAATTCACAATTCACAATTGGTTCTATCATTTCCACATAATCTCAAACGTATACGGCTGATATTGCACGGTCATCTATAAGATCACTCAGTGTATCCTGTGACCCATCTTTAGTAATTATTAAAGAAGGTTTGGAACGTACATTAGTAGTTGTTCAGGGCCATATCTTGTTTGAGTTAGCGCCAACCGTGGAAGCACGTGACTTGATTTTGACTACGCCCACAGCAATACTGTTATTGCGCATGACATAATAATTGGCTGCCCAATATTATTTGTGTTTCCTTTTTGGATGAAGACGGGCACGGGAAACAACTGTGCGTTAGACATCAACCTGACATTCAATAATAATAACAACAACTGTTGCACGTGGACACATAAATCACATTCGCAAACTGTGTACATGATATATTACTTAAATGGGTGTTGTTTGTCGAATATTTGCAGGTGCACCAGAAGCACGCACAGCCTTACCATTGCAGCCATCGCTATAAGTGCCGCAGTGGATTGATTACAACAACTGGGGTCGCAGGCAGCTCCGACAATTCGAGATCGAATACAGTGATTAACACAAGCACCACCAATCAATGTCACAGTTACATTAACATCGACCGGATCAATGCAGCCTACAGTTAGTAAAACCACTAAATAGGCCGTTAAACACCGATTGTCATATTCCCGTTTTGCCTATTTCTCAATGGGGATTTAGATTTAGAGAGAAAGCTGCTACATATAAGATATCTCATACATGCTAAAGAGAACAGATCTCATACATACAATATTTGCTTAAAGATTTCTTATTGCATTGCGATCTTTAGGATTTTCCTTTCCTATAACGATTCAACATAGGGGATTTCGATTTAGAGTGCTAGCTGCCACAAAGTTATATTAAAGAAAATCAAGATCTGTAAGTAGAAACATGAACTTTATGCAATAGCTCAGTTTAAAGAGTCATTTGATTTAGCATTTGACATGGGATACCAGAGGTAGAGGATCGAAGCAAAAAAGATTTTCGGTACTATTCATACGAAACATGGGATCGCAATTCTCTAAAAATACAAAATAAATTTTAGTGCATCATCTACGTTTATTGCTGCGATTCTAAAGAGAACAGATCTCATACATACAACATTTGCTTAAAGATTTATGATTGCATTGCGGTCTTTAGGATTTTCCTTTTTATTTGCTGAATCCTAGCGAATAAACTATTCAACATAGAGTAACATCTAATTTAGTCATAAATAACGACGAAAACAGTATCTTACCTTGAGTAAAATTTCCTGAAAATCATAAATACAACACTGCAGCAATAACGTAATGTTTCGTATAGTTCTTGTTACTATTATTTATAGCGGTACTGATGGATCCAATAAATAATGTCAATAATATCAAAATGACAGCATGAACTAGATTCGGGTGATTGCTATAGAGAAAATAATAGGGAAGGAAGATAGAAGATATACAATGACAACGAGTTTGATATTTCCATGGTATTTGTTTAACATATTCTCACCTTTGTTTTCACATTTCTGGGCTCAGTCAGTAAATGAATCAATAACGAATCTATGAAGTAATCATTTCGGTATTTCTCTGTTTTATGTAGTAATTAGTTAATAATTGATCTTTATTATGAATATCCTAATTTCTTTAAATAAATATATACTGATAAATACAATAACGGCATGCTCAGTTTGTTTATGCACTACATTTTAAAACACAAATGTTATTTGTACTCGGATAGATAGCCGGGTTGTGGATAGATGAATGTGCAGAAAGATTTCCTTCCCTCTACCTGTCCTTTCAAATATCTCCATAAGTTATGGAAATCTAGATATGTGCTATATTAAGCAATTAATTTTAGCTTCATTCATATATGCGTGTGCTGAAATATGGCGTTACAGCCCCAATAACAACAACTATATTGTATTATCTTATGTATTTTACTTTGCCTCCTCATAGTGTTTGTTTATTTACATCCTTGCAAGATAAACCATTTTAGAGTAGCAGTGTGTGTATGTGTCAATACATGGGAAACGTGGTAGCTCAGTTGGCAGAGCATAATCCTAGGGTTGCCTGGTCAACATCTGCACAAGTCAGACTGCGTCTGCTGCTGCGGATTGATTTTAGTAAAGGCACTGAGATCCAATTTCCAGGCCATGATTTAGCCAATAATGTGCTAAAATATCTCCTAAAGAAAAGAACAAACAAATCAATATGGCGACATAACGCTTCATTATCAAAAATATGCATGGTCCTGTTTACGTGTCCTGACATGGAGGTTCCGTACTTTATCAGGTCGGTTGTATTCGCTTAATAGCTGATTCTTATCAAACAGGATACGAAAGTAGATCCCTTATTTCTGACTCGATATGATTACTTGATTATCTTGCAATTCGTGCGATGATAGTAAATAGGTGCCAATTTGAAATATTCCTTTTCCCAATGTATACTTCAAACGCGAGCTGACACAATAAAGATAATACATATGCTAATTAAAGCGGAATTTATAAAAAAATTGTTTTCATGACAAAATATGCAGACTACGTTTACAGTTCAATGCCATATGTGATCGTATTAATCTTTGCATTTGTTAACCTTTCTATTTGTGTATGTATGTCTTTCATTTCTGGCTTGCATTATACTTGATAACAGTGGGCCTTATATACAGCGGCATGACTTTAACAAATTTGGTTTGCACTTCTGCTAGATCTTTTATATCAGCCACGTCTTCTCATGCATATACAGATCGCCTGCATTTCGAAGAAACCCAGAAACATTGATGTAACCATTAAACACCATAGCAATGTCGGAGCTGAAAGGAAAAGAATACAAGCTGGACAGAAATGTACTAGACACGGTTCTTTAAAAGTAAGTTATGACTGTAAAAAGATAAAGAGTCCGCAGAAAGCCTTCCATGGCTCGGTTCAGCTGGCACCATTCTATATGATGGTTAGAAATCACTGATCCAACCTTCCAGCTATACTCATCACTTTCATCCTACTTACCTAACTTTCTTAATGCTTGAACGTTTTTGATTAATTAATGCTTACAATACACTTTCTTCAGAGGACATTTCGTACTAGCGAACAATGAGGACTGTCTCTATTTTGTGTTCTGTTTTGACTTTCTTGGGCAGTGATCTTCGAGTGCATATCCAGCCTGTGTGCACCAAGTTACAGCTGTAGAACTACAGAAAACAATTCCACAGTGTGCCTGTTTGATAAAAATGTTAAACATTAAAGTCGAAGATTTATTAGATTCTCCCATTAAATATATTCCAAATTTAAGACTTAAATTCATCAGTAATGTGAGTGAAAATTTATTCACTATAGTTTCCATATAATTCCTTTTTCCAGTTGGATTTTCGTTTGGTGAGAAACCTTTTCATTACCAGTGATAAACAACTCAACAATGAGGATGCATCATTCCGAATAGACGAACTTGAAGTTTTACCAGAGCTATCAAGTTTCATTCTTCATTGTGGGGCAATAGAATTAGCTCCGATCAATATGTCCTTAATGCTCAACCTTCGATACCAAAATGTTAGTTCATCGACATATTTAAATCTCGATGAATTTTGCAAAATTGCCAATGTCTCAGGGACAGCCCTGAAAGAAGCTTCGCAGACGGTACAAATTATAATATTCCGAGAGGGGAGTTTTTAACGACAACCATTGATGTTACTTTCTTCTCATACTTCAACAATCCAGCTTTCGAGTTTTACATATTTCGGGATCAAACATACAACAAATATCAAGTCCAAATCTGCATCTGTTTGTTCCTTCAACTGAAGTTACTGATGTGTAACATACCGATCCTTCTGTTGACATGCCCACCTATATGGGAATCTTCGAATTGGAAAAAATAAGGAAACTAAATATTTCGGATTCGCTACTTGAAACAAAAATATAGAGAAACGAATTTGGGGACTTATCACGTATAGGCAAACAATACATACGAGCCCCTTTTGCAACACTTCAATTCGTCGTTAAGTACAACTATTCCATAGCCTCGAAGTTTTGAACATGAGTGGAATCAACGACTGTCACAATAGCAACACTTTAGGCTGTGATCATCAAAGTCAAAATATTTTCCCAAACACACTGTTCTTCGAGAATTATGCTTAGGTCATATTTTTATTAATATAATGTAGATGCATATCTGTGGATTAAACAGACTTGAAAAAATTGGATTACTCCTCGAATCAATGTGAATGTATTTAAAGTCTGGCCTTAAAGTCTGGCAACCCTTCTTTTAAATGTGAATTCTCTTTCAGCGATGAAAGAAACTGATCCCAGTAAACTGAGCATTTTGTTCCAGAGTAACAGTAACCTTTGACGTCTAAATCTGTAAGCATATGGGTTTAATCGACTTTACTCAGATGTGTTTAAAACGAATACTAAGCTAGAATATTTGAATCTTTCTGAAAACTTATTGCATCATACTGAGTGGCTATCAAGTATTTTGGTGCACAAGCGTTTATTAGATTTAAAAAGGAAATCGCCTTACGACAATATTTTCTTGAACAATTCACATGAAAGATAACTTTGGATATGGATATAGCTATTCGTTTATTGGCGTAGGTGGAATTCTAATAAACTTAGCTAACAACCCAATAGGTGGTTGTTACGAGGGAGATATGTTGAACTGGCTATCAAAAACATAGCAGTACATTTCCAGTATTAATGAAATAGTCTGCGCCGAGGCTGGGGACTCCCTGGACATATATACGGACGACTTTGAGTCTTACAGGAACAGTTGTTACTTTCAGAGGTACAGGAGTCTCCTTGCAATATGTGGCTATATGTATCGTTCTGTACTTCAGAATACTAAGAATCAGACGGATCCGTAAGCATCTCGACGAGTTTATTCAGGACAATTACGAACGGAAGCCAAACATCTTGGTGACCATAGAAGACACGAAACTCAGATCCCTTTCAGCTTCTTTGAGAAAGGTCTGTTTTAATGGACAAAGCGGGAAAGGTCAGGTGCCAAAAACCAAGATAAATTGAAAGCCATCATTAAATACACAGCTGATGATAAAATCACACCGTCATCATATACACTGGTAACTGAAATGTGACTTGCAATCCATGTGAATTAAATTTTAACATATTTAGAGAGATTTTAAGTTTAGATATATTCCATCTTCTCTGAGAAAAGTATGCTACAAATGGACAAATTTGTAATGGCCAGGCTCAGAAAATGAAGCCAAATTAGAAGATTTCTGGAACGGTTGATGCAAACCATAATTAAGGACACGGAAGCTATTGAATGGAAACCGTTTGGGTGACTTAGACTCATGGATATAAGACTGAAATAATTCCATTTGGATTTTTATTATTGCATGCAAATCAAACAATTTTGCAAAACTTATGCTCTTTACATTTTAACATTAAACTTTATCCTTTTCTACTCGAATAAAGGTATTATTATGTTGTTAAATTCATTAATTAATAATCCTGAATTCTAGCATATTAGCAATAATTTCACTGTGTTTTCTTAAACTTTTTGAGAAAACATGACCATGATCAAAATAGAACACATTAATTTTATACGTGTTTCTGGCATTCTGAATTTTAACTGATATTATTAGCATATTCTTATTTAAGTACACGATCAGAACACATGCATCCTTGGCAATCGATTTGTTCATTTTGTGCGTGATCATTTCCATTTGAGAGCCTTGTTCAAAAGTTAAAACAGATTACAATTTTGAAAAAGAATACAAACCGAAAAAGACCTTCAAGCTGAACAAGATCGCTCTGTAACACTGATATAAAAATAAAAAGATGTGAATAATTGTAAACGACAGGTTGGTCTATGTTATGTTGACCTTCTCAAAGTATTGCAATTGGCCTTTTGGGGGAAATTGTCCGATTTTTGTTGTTTATATCCGATCATCGAGGTTCCGTTAATTTTATTCAGGTGGATGAGTTCAATAGAAACAAGCCTGGAAGAAAACGTTGAAATATGCATGGTTTTCACGGGGAGGATGTCCAATTTCTCGCCAGGTTATACTCGATACCATTACATGAAAACCACCCGAGTTTACGAGAGAGGTGGATGAAGGATTTATGACTAATAAGGATAATGCATACGGATAACGGAAGTGGAAATAAAAGATTAAGCTATAGAATGGTGTACAGTTCACTTTCTTACTGTTTGCCTCCGATAAACGACTACTGCACATTATCATTACATCGTTTAGGAAAGGAGCAACAAAAGAAGTGAACAAGAGTGGCATCCATAAATCTTGTCCAGACAATAGAGAATCAGCATCTTCATCCCGCAAAGATTGTGAGCATATATTTGTGGGAAAGTACTGGGAATAAGCAGAAGAGACAATGACTCATACAACACAATAAATGGTATGTTTGGCAAAAAATGGTAAATGACAGCAAAGAAGGCGAATTTTATTGAGGGTCCAGGCTCCCGTGTACTTGTATGATAGGCACAGGAAAAAGATAAACAACTTATGATATTTAGTGCAAATATGCTTTTCTTCTTTAATCAAAAGTTTCTTTAACCTTTGTTCCCTAAATGGATATGGTTCGTACGTGCTCAAAGTGCACGGCATCCACGAAGACTGGTCATTTTTTCGAATAGAAATTTTCATTTGATCTAAATATATCACTTTAGTTACAAGTGGTATTATCCTTCATTCCTTTAAAACAATAGATGCTGACGCATTGTATTCTGATCTATAAAATCTTCCCGTCTTCAATTTTTTTTATTGTTTTAAAGATTAAAATATTTTCCGCATTAGGAGTTGAATTACTGGATCCAACACTAATTATTTTAGTTTTGTCAAGCTTCGACTTAAGCTCTTTGCACTCATGTGTTGGTACTGGTCCTAGCAAGAAACAATAAATATGCAGTTACTGTCCTAGTAAGTATACGGAAACAAAGCCAGCATTGACCACGAGAAGACATTGGAATCAATTCCGAGTAAACGTGTTGTGATACAAAGTTACCCTAAAAGAGATTCTTGTGAATCTATTATACATATGACAGCTAAGAGACTTTTGAATTTATCCCACGTTTGCTTTTTAAATAGTTGGGTGAATTAAGATAAATTCGTGGCACTAGTAAAAGAGGCAGTGGTCAGCGTCTTTGAGAAAATTATTGCTGAACTTTATACCGTGGACAGTTGCTTAACCATTTTGTCAACGGTTGATCGCATCATCATTAATCTTAAGTAATACATCAGTTGTGAATCCCAATTGGCACTTCACAAAACTAGGCCGCACGTGGTGGTTTCATGCATTCTAAAAATAAGTTTGTAAATAAACTTATTGTTCAAAATATATAGCTTGGTTCTGTATTTATGTTTAAATTGACACTCTCAACAAAATTGTCATTCATGACGCCAAAATATTTTTACAAAATCTGAAACCATATCGATTATGAAATATCAGGCTGAGATTATGTTTCTAATTTTCTATTGCAAGTGAACCTGTCCTATGACTTGTTTGTTTCGTTATATTTTTCAAATATAAAATTGATACTGTAAATGCAGCCAAAGCATTTAACGTAAGGTTTTATACTGATGATCTGTACTAGACATAAAATGAAAGACTCAGATAACAATTTTCCAAATATATAGATTGTAGACAACAGTACAGCGTGGACATCGAGAAAATGTGTGCCTAATTAGAATACAGTAGCGAAAGAATCTAAGGACGCTCATTGGCTAAACTGTAAGGGAGGTATACAATTGTACATCGTGGGTGTCAAGGAATTGTGAATATGTAATGTTTACGTACTTTTGGAATAAAATGTACTCGGGTTTTGTCTCTGTGTACAGCGGTACAGCGAAGGTGTTTATCTATATCGTAGAATAATGTGTGTTTGTATATGCTAATGGTAAATTCCAACTTCAGATGATGAAAAGTCTAGTCAGTATGCGGTACACTTTACGATGAAATATCTCCAGCAGTAGAGGTATGTGACTTGCAAAAATATCTTTTCCTATTTGTATTATTGGACAGAATTGTCTTCTCCTAATATTCATTCTGTATTTTAAGCAGTTCCGACTTACGTCATATAGTGCAAAGCTATTAGAGTTTCAAGTTCACCAGTATGTCACTCAACATGGTGATTGTATTTACATCAATGTTGCCTGTATTAAGGGATAAGAGAATGTTTCTTCAAGTTCTTTAAGGTTCTCATCAGATACAGGTTAACGTATGAACTTGATTATTATCATAAACTTGTAAAGTGGTCTCGATATTTTAAGTTGTATACAATCAACTTCAGTTACGCGGGGGCCCCGAGTGGTCGAATGGTCTAAGGTGCTCTCCGTCACTGATTACTACCATCTCACCTCTGTCTGCGCAAGCTCGAGTTTCGGGCTCGCCCAGTGTGGATACGTCAGAAAGCTTGCCCGTAGCCTTTCTTGGGTCGGTGGTTCTTTCAGGCGTTTTCCCGGGTTCTTCCTCCACCATTAATACTGGCCGCCAGGTACAGCCTATCTTGTGCTGAAAAATGGCATTTAACCCTATAATAACAACAGCAACAACAGTTACGCGCATACGTCAAATACGTCATTCAATTTTATACTTGACCGTGTCACAGTTATTACAGGGATTAGATGTTTTATGTTTAGCTGAAAGGCCTGGAAGGAGAGATGGGTGAATGAGTGCGGAAATGATAGAGCGATGATGACAGAGCTAGGGTGTATCTTGATATTTGCACGTTACGAAATGTGTTGTTTTAGCTGAGATGCTAATTTGGGCTGGTATATACCCGCTGTGCTGCTGTTGGCAGTGATTTTGTCCCGGAGGAAGATATTGGTATTGCGTGGTAAGGGACCAAGGCTCCAGAAAAAATGTTCGATGGATCCTAAGCCAGACTGGATGAGCGGATAATTCGTGGTGGCTCTTCGAGCATCCGGCAGAGCGTTGAGGCTAAAAATACCTTGAGGTTATGAACGGAACACCGGAAGATATGACCCAAGATATATCGTACTTTTTATCTGATTGAAAACTTTTCCCTGTTTATCTGAATAATTTTTCATTCCTTGTGTGAAATCATGTACTATTTCATATCAAATACGGACACTGTGAACAACGTTATATACTGCATAGTTGGGACTCGCAATAACTGCCAATGTTGTGAGCATCAGATGATTTACAGTCATCTTCTCGGACCTTTGGTCTAATATCACCCATTATCCAACTGCCACTATATATATTGCACAAGTTCCAATTGTCACAAAGTAAACAGGTTTCAACCATTTATTCGGTACTATTCAGTAAATAGTAAAATATTTACACTAACTCACACTAGATACGTGTCAACATAAAATACATTGATTTTGTACAATGTGCTAGTAGGGCGTTGTGGTGTCTATCCTGGCAGTTTTGGGTTCATGTTTTAATCATACGTGAATCACTACCCTTTTATGAAAGAACATATAATCGCATTACGATTATGCCTTTCCCATGACATACGTTAAATGTTAACTGATATTTGGTTTCTTACTTTACATATGTATATTTTGCAATATTTGAAGTCTGTTTTATATGCTACTAATATAACAATCCACAAAAATGAAGTAATCTTATTCATAATATCCAAGCTCATGTTCTGTTATGATTGTATTTATTTTTTGATTTTATAATGTTTAATAATATCATATTTAAATTAAGTGTATTGATTCAATTCTCACATGATTACTGAATTCAAAAATTCAAAATGCAATGCAACACATCACATATATTCAGTAATTCTGATACGTTCGTCAAGAAATAAGATAGATGCAGCATCAAAAGCATATCGCCGTAAAGGAAAGACAAATTTCAATATCGTTAATTGCAGCCAAAAATCATAAAATTCATGATTCATGTTTCCGGTAACTTGCAAAAAGCCAGCTTCAAATCGTTGATATAAATATTATTATTTATGGGAACCTCGAGTTACAGAATTTGGAAACCTGTTTCCTATTACATGTATAAATCTCACCAAAATGGCAGCATATGTTAGGGAAATTAATTCTAATTTAACTGACAAAGAAAAGAATAGCAACAAATGAAGAAAACTTTTTGCAGAGAGACTGCGCAATCAGTGTGTATAAATAGATCTAGTGATTTTCAGACGAAATACTTACCACAGACTCTTACGTTGTGTGAGAAACGATGAGAAAAGTCCAATTTCTTTCCTTCTATCAAGCTTTTTCTTTGCTTATTTTGGACAGGAATGGAAAGCTAAATAAGAGCTGTTATCTGGAAAAATGTTCACTTTATATATTCAGAAGTTGTATAGTAAGAGCTGACAGAAGGAGCATTCAAGACATCAAATAAAAATATCTTGCAAAAGGAAACTTAAATTAAAGTTTTGCATTTACACACTGAAATGTTTTCCCGAATGTGACACAAACGCAGACGTTATTTATTTGACCAAATGATCCACCATGTGCCACAAGTGATCCAGACAACTATAAGATGCTGTTAATAGTTCTTGGCACTGACGCGAATGACCTTGGATATATTTCTTACATTTCGTGTGCCACTGGCCACACGAGGAATGAATTTAGTGACATGTTTGCACAAAATACCTCGGACCCCTATAGTATTCTCACTAGTGATTTGACTGGAACTTGCAGTCGAGGGGATAAACTTCGCGCTATTTTGGAAGCGTAAATGTAACAGTCCAACTGCAATATTCAAACCATCTGGCTGTAATGGCATGCAAAAGTATGCAAAGCGACACTGTGAACTTGCTCAACAAGACCTAGAACTGCTTCAAGAAGCGATAAAAGGCTGCTAAAAGTAATAGAAATGTTGCAATCGAGACAGATTGCACGAGATCTCAGTTGGGTTTGAAGAAGTACTTGATCCTTTCCTTAAACCGACAAATGTAATTGCTGAACTTGCTGGGAATATTATGAAGGCAAGCAAAGCAACCGCAAAACAAGTGGCAGCGCTCACTGTTGCAGTTTCTATGATAGTTAAACGGACCAATGTTATAAAAACGATACAAGAACAACCGAAGAAATTATCGCTCGTTTTGCAGAGGTAATTGAGGAATTCAAAGAGGTTGGTGAAATGAGATAAACCATTGGGAAAGTTGAAAAGAATTCACATTCACTTGTTAAAAACGCTACAGAGGCATTTCCCAAAATAACAGACGCGCCACCTGAGTACACGTCGCAGTTGAAAACATGATGTCAATTATTCACGACGTTATGTGCCAGGCAATCCTTGAAAATCCTCCACTCGTTGCTCTTGAGAGACCTCCCGACTGGAGATACCATATGATAAAATACCATGAGAAACGCATAATAAATAGTTCAATGTCGAATGGTCTAACATTATATTCAGGGACCTTTCTGATACAAACAGCTACGAGTGAACAGTGGGTATACTTTCGACACGCGCATGATACATTTTATAGCAAAGACTTTATAACTGGTAAAACTTTATGATAATAATTTAGAGCAAATTACATACCTCAATTAATGATACAAACAGAACAGACTCCTTGGTTGCGAATGCATCAAACAATCATTAAAACACATGAATGTGTGGAGCAACAAAAACAACTATAGCCGGAGCAAGGCGAAAGAGAACAATTTAATAGGTAGCTAGAAAACAAAGTGTACCTCTATTTCAGTCAAAAAGAGCAATTCAAATGGCTCGACGGACATGTCAAAAAAGTGGTAATTGCAAATGATATTGATGATGTATACGTCGAGCAAAGTTTGTTCAACGATTGTGAGTTCTGAAACAATAATGAGAGACACCTTGTGTTTTACGTCAAATATATGCTTCCATGCAACATGTGGTTGTTGATACAGCAAAGAGTTTTACCTGAACGATTACCATCTCATCTACAAAACCAGAATTAAGTGTGACTTTTTCTGCACCCATGGCCGCAGGGGAATCACGCACACTAGAGTTCGCACCGAAATCCGTGCGAGTTTATTACACTTGGTCTAGTATACCCCCCACCACCATTTGGCGGTCTTCCCGCAAAAAAAATAATTTGCCTTTTCAGCAAACATTAACGCTAACTGGCATAATATAGAGATTCCACTGGTGCGTAAAACATAGACTCGATGAATAAAATTATCGACGACGAATGTCGGTGTTGACAGGTAAAGTCTCTAAACTTTCTGTACATGCCCATGAGTCCACACTCAGTTTGGTCATTACCATATGATATTGATATGCCGCGATCATCCGTGAGATCAGTTTTTGGTTGTCCTGGCAAAATTCCAGATGATTGAATGCGATTCTTGCGTGTGGGGTATCATATCACGCTTGACATTGTGAGAATTACCCCAAAAACCCACAATGTAACCTATCAACTCATCACTTGTAGTTATACAAGTACGTCTGAATCGACAGTAGTATTTGTTCAGGGCTATATTCTGTTTGGGTTCTCACCTACCGTGGAACCAGGTGATTTGATATCGATTACGATAACAGCATCTACGATGTCTTTCATGCTATAACAATAGGGTGACCAATATTACTTTTTATCGTTGTGGATAAAGCCAGGCACTTTGTTGATCTGCGCAACAAAATATTCACGATTTAACTGTACATTAGACATCAACGTGACATTTAATAATAATACAAAAATTGACAATCATACTTGGACATGTTTACACAGGTTTACTCACGATAAATACATGAATGAGGTTTACACATCCACCACAGTGACCTTAAAATTTTCCAAGTTATAGGTGGCACAAATGCAAAAGAATGGTGGAATATTTCCAATTCCTGCAGCGATTCCAACTTTATTGGCAAAAGCTGTAGCGTTATTTACTGTCGGAACTGCATTAGGAACAGCTTTGAAAAATGTTGTTGTTGGCTGCATACAAAAAGGAAGATGCCTTCGATTATCAGGCACGAATCATCGAATACCCTCATGCAAAGTTATCCGATTACCAGGTCGCAGAAGTTCGCGCCGTTTAACCGTCCATTGATCAGTCTTGATTTACTCTCGATAGCACTATCAATCGAGCAGTTTCGTAGTATTTTCATGCCACATGACCTTGCATCGATGGTGCTTCCCACACATAAAACTAGCACAATCAATCTGGATTCATCATGAGATTGTGGCACTAACTACGTCGCATAAGTTGGAGTTGATGTTGTTAATTATTTATTTAAAGATAGTAAACAACTGTTCTTTACATAGACTGTCCAGGAACAAGCACGGTTGGATGGCCCAATATACGGTCATCTTGTTGTTGAATCGTTGCGTGCACTAGAGAGTTCACCAACCCACACAGACTTATTGATTGCACATTAAAGTATGTTTGATATTATACGACCAAGTCTTTCAACACCTACGGTCGTTACTCTTTTCAATGTCACGGAGTTGATGTTGATCTCGGCCGACTTACCACTAAAGCGGAAATGACCGAATTTACTAGTTATATTGTTCTTGGTGCTGATCCAGGTGAACTTGTCTATGAAGATCAAACTGGCTAACTGAAAACGTCAAGCGTAGATATTCAATGTATTTTTGTCAAGCTCAAAGGCGCTGATGCTGAAAAAGGAGACACTAGTGTATTGGTTGCGTTTCTGAAAAAATATGTTGATGTAGTTAAGGATGCGGCAAAATAGCTCATGCGTGCAACTATTCTAGAGTTGCCCCGGCCGCCACGCGTAGTAATGACATGAAGCATAATTACATGGATTTTAGTAAATGAAATAGAAAATAAAATGCACCCTTCTGATGACACGATAAAATTAGACAAGTGGGCGGCTTATTTTCAATCCTGAAGAAAATGGTTTTGAATGACCTAAACGTCGTATCTTAAACGCGTGCGAGTTCTGATGATATATGTTTATCATAACCATAGCTAAAGATCTGTAGCGTCGAATGGATATGTTGATAAATAATAAGCGGTATTTGTTTTTATTCACTTTACGAAAAACCAAGCAGTAATCTTATGAAATTTTAGAAAGCTGCAATATCTAAGCCATTAGTTGACGGAGAAGGCATTCAGTTCCATGTATGCAACATTTACTCAGATGGGTTCTTACCCGTCTTCGTTGTTTGTGTTATCATTTGATTTATATCATTGTACATAAGTAATGGAATCAGACGGTGGTTATAAGGCCGAAGAATCTACCGACGGGGTGTTATATGACCTAGGAAAGAATGTGAACATCGATGGCGAATTTGTGCCACTTATAAATAAATATCTGCGCAAAACAGGAGATAGAAAACCGTCCTAGAGACTATACTATAATCTTGCTCATGTCCAAATAGAACATGTTAAATCGAATCACCGTGATCTACTACAACCAACTCTAGGACAGGTTGGATCTTCACCCTGGCAAGCTCCCAAACGTTTTACCAGAGTAGCACATGTAAAAACTCTTTGTGATTGTTTCTAAAATGGCATAGTGGCATTCGGCGATGTATCCACCCAAGTTACATTCGCCGTACAATATTTACACCAACATTGACTGAGCTAGGACAAAAAGATCTCAACCGATATTGAAAAACGTTTTTTTGGGTAATAGTTATTGGGAAATAGATGATCAATGGTTATGAAAGATGCAAGCGTCATCAACGTGTATTTGTATGAGATGGGTGTCAAATCTCTAGAATGCAGTATCCCGAATAAGTAAGTATTCCCGCTACACAGTTTTCTATTAACCCCATAACAATTGTGCCAGTAACAAAGAATAATGTGCAACAGGTGCGCGTGCGTATGGCGCCTGCTTATGATAATGACACCGGACAAGGTTTGCCTGTCATGCAATTGAAACACGTGTTGTTTTTTTTTTTTCATTAATGATGAACTATGAGGGACTCTCACTCTTATAATAATAAACAAATGATCGAAGTGTAACAACAGCTGATACATGAAATTACCAAAACGTGTTGCGGAAGCAACGTTGTCGTGCTCTGACTGGAATCGCAACAACATCAACTATTATAGGTATACAAATCGGTATTATTGTCGGAGCTATATCGACAGCAACCGGTGTCTCTAGTAGGCGAATAAACTGGTAAAAGAGTTACTTCAGAAATAGCTTTAATTCGCAGGAACATATCGAACTATACCTGTCAAACTGGCACAAAAGTCAACTTCATTTCAGCCTAGATAATGCGGTTGTTTTCCTCATTATTCAGCAAAAATCTCGCTCCACCCTCAATCCTAGTGATAAAACCAGTCTCACATTCAAATTTACCTGCATATACCATTGAGATATCCTGCTAACATGACCATAGCATGAAGCACAAATGACAATAAGCTGTTCATTATTATGTATGTGTACTATAACCCGAAACATACGAAACACAGGTATATATCGACTCCGTAGTTAAATATCATATAAGCACACTATCACTCCGGATTCCTGTGACAGAAACCGAACTAACTAGAGGATGCAGGGATAACACTAATCGTATATATATATATATATATATATATATATATATATATATATATATATATATATATATATATATATATTAGTCCCATTGGTCACTGTAATATATATCCAAATTGTCTGTATCACATCTCTGTTTCACATGAGTGGTTATTTCAAAACATGTAACCACCTGACAAAATTAGTATTCTGTGGCTAAAACACTGCAAATAATTAAACTTCGTACTGGACGTATCACAACAAAGGCGTACTGATCAACTAATAATATTTAATAGTACAAGGCACAAGACAAATGGTATGCAGTTATTTAGGTCGTTATTTCTTCTCAGCATACAAAGATGTGTAACTAATAGATATGTAAGATGGGAGAATAAAAGCAAAATATCTACTTGCAAAGCTCATTTTGAAAGTAAAATGTGCGAGCACAATACAACGGCATGACATGTTATACAGAGGTGAGCAGGTAGGGTACGATACATACCACTTGAATTTATAACGGTATCTTGTATTGTAATTAGAAAATATTATTCTTATCGTTATCACGCCACTTTCCAAAGCAAACTATTGGCAGGTATGTAAACTTCAGTTCTGGACGTGTGTCCGTGGCAGAATAATGCCAAAGAAACGGTGAAAAGTGCAACTAGCATGGGAATAACGATTTTATTTCTGCAAATCTCCATTATAAATAGAGATAATCACGATAATAATAACAAGAAGAAGAAGAAGAAGAAAAGAAAGAAAGAAGAAGAAGAAAAGACAAACATGCGTAATAATTCTACTTTGTGACAGTTGTTGCTTTATCCTGGACTATCATGACTCATCTTTTATACAAATTACTAAGCCTTTTCAACCTAAGAAATCACTGCACGATTTTAAAAACAGTGATAACTCACACACCTCTACTTAGTTTGTTGCACAATCAGTTATGAAATGTTTTATTAATCGTATTTGTATCCAAAAATGTTTCATCAACTTAACATCTTTCTCAGAACATTTCATTATGTGAACGTCTAAACAGTTTCAGGTTTGAGATAACAGTGTGAGAAATGTATCGTTATCATTATATTAAAAATGTAATTTGTTGTTTGACTAAGCCCGTTGATTTGAATATATTTTCTGTGAGTATAGTTGGCTTAATTCGCTCATCAGCTATTACTTGGTTAGATATGGTTTCTTTCAATGGCTGCAAGCTCCAATCCGACAAAAAGTCACGTATAACAAATGAAATGTTGTACCGTATTTCTATTTAATGAAATGTTGTACCGTATTTCCATTTAATGAAATTGTTGTACCGTATTTCCATTTAATGAAATGTTGTACCTTATTTCCATTTAATAAAATGCTCAATATACTCCAGAAGTCTATTAGAGTCGATTCAAGATGACGAGTATCGCACACAAGATTTCGCCAAAGGCCCAAATATGTCGCCTTCCACTCGCGGGTTTCTATGATACGGACATAAACGTAATGTTTTCCAACTTGATAAAACGAACAAATTTAGCAGTCGCGTTAAATTGCTGAGGATTTGTGAGCATGTTTTTCAATATATTTTTCTTCGATTGGAAATTTTTTATTCCCATTATGATGTGAACCAGAAACTATTATTATACATGAAGAATAGTCTAAGTGGTTTCTTCCAAAATTTTCCATATAACATAGAAAACCTTGCAAATAATATGACTCTAAAACAAATATACTGTTTTGTAAATTGTACTCTCTCTCTCTCTCTCTCTCTCTCTCTCTCTCTCTCTCTCTCTTAGAAACTTATTAGTTAATGGCTATGTTGTTACAACCATGAATGCAACTGAACGCTTTATCCGGCCGAGTTGAACTGGTTACAATATTTTTGTGCTGATTTATGCTCTGATATGTTTTTGTGACTGTTTTCTCGTTTTGTAAAGTCAAACTTTTCACTAAGAAACTCTTATGGCATTGTATGTCAGGCCATATATGAATGTTTATTGAAAAATCATAACTGTTGATATATATTTTAAATTAGTAATCGGGCATTTATCTACAGATCAGACGTCTGTCTTTACATATGTGTGCTCCTCCATCGCTTTTATCCCGTGACTTATGTGCTGTTGGTTGCACACAAGATTGTCTTGAAAGGGTTTGTTTGTTTGTAACCTACCATATTTGGTGTTTAAAAAAATACTCATAGTTGGCTTTAAAATTCCTCCACACAGTTGGTATTTAAATACTTCTTTGTATTGATATATAAGGCTCTCATATATGTTTTTTTAAAGATCTTCTTACAGTTGGTTTTTAAAGACCTCCTTTGAGTCGGTTTTTATAGACCTCCTTACAGTTGGTTTTTAAAGACCTCCTCATAGCTGGTTCTTTGACTCGCGAAAGAGAATGAATAGTTTGACAGTATGTCATGACATGTTGTTTTTGGTTACCTAAGTGGGATTTTGTTAGCGTGCTATTTTTGGAGACTGCCTCTAGAAATGGTCATGGCTTTCTTTAGGCTTGCCTATTTTTGTCCTTGTATCCGCTTCGTTGAATGTTGTACTTACGTTTTCCGAGTCCGTTGTTGCAACAAAACCGTTAAAACGGAGCAACAATGTACAACGCAAAATAATTCGCATTCTAGATAATGACGCACCGTTAGATCCTACACATTTTTGTTTTCTCTTTGATTCCTTCATTTAATAATAATAATAATTATAATAATAATAATAATAATAATAATAATAATCTTCATTATCAAAACCAGTAAAGATCTATATATATATCTGATGCCAGTAAAACTGTTATAGCAGTCAATCAATCAACTAATTAATTACTCTTATGTATCAAAATAAAGTTCATTTTGTGAGACAGTGTTCTCCAAATTTCGCTGAATTCCCATTATTCTAATGTACCCAAAGCTTTAACGTGGACAAATTAGAATTCATATCGTGCTTTTAATCTTCTTCTCAATGAAATAATAAATAATGCCTACCGACATTGTGCCATCAAACTAAGTAAAACATAAACTTTACCTCCTGACGGTGTGCCATCATACTAAATAAGTAATAAACTTTACCAACCTGCATGTTTGCCATCAAACTAACTAAAGCATAAAAATAAAATTGAAGCTGTTTATTTGTATTACAAAAATATTACTATTACTTTTTCTATCACAATAATATTACTTTTTCTATAAAAATACTATTACTTTTTCTATCAAAATACTATTACATTTTTCTATCAATATGCTTTTACCTTTTCTATAAAAATGCCATTATTTTTCTAACAAAATACTATTACTTTTTCTATCACAATACTATTACTTTAAAAATACTATTACATTTTCAATCAAAATGCCATTATTTTTCTATCACAGTACTATTACTTTTTCTATAAAAATACTATTACTTTTTCTATCAAAATGCTATTACTTTTTTCTATTGAAATGCCATATTTTTCTATCAAAATACTATTACATTTTTCTATCAAAATACTATTACTTTTTCTATCAAAATGATATTACATTTTTGTCAAATATTATCACTTTTTTATCAAAATATTATTACTTTTTCTATCTAAATGCTATTTCTTTTTCCTATCAAAATGTAATTGCCAAATTTAATAAAGCTTAAAAGCATAATTGTTATCAATAATGCTATTTGATGACATCGCTTTGACAGAAGCGTCTATATGATAATATGAAAGTCCGTCGAGGACACAAAACTGTAATGATTTACATCTGGACAATTTACAGGTATTTATTATATCTGTGTGTGCTCTTCAAAAATGGGCCTTTCGGAAAATGTTTATTTGTATATTTTGTAAGAGCATGTTACTTTTGAAACAGTGTAATGAAGCTCACATTCACGGGAATTTTATGTTTATAACATTTCAATGTAACTAAATATAGCAAAGATCGTGTACGAAAACACAAATCTTCCTCTTCTGTTTTCCATAATTGCCTTATACGCTATGGCTAACTAAATAAATCGTTGAATTCAAATTGCTGTAAATTAAACCCACGATTACAAATGATAGCATTAGTGCCAAGAGGTAACAAAATGTTAATGATTGTCGTCACTGCAGCAATCCATGCAAGACCACGACAAGTATAGTTTACCTTGATGTTTCCAAATATAGCATAGATCTTCGACTGTATCCAGAAACATAAATAAGCCCTAGGTTTGTATAGAATATAACCTAAGAAAACTGTAACAAAAAGGTCACATAATATAAAAAGTTGAAAATGGAGAGATTTATGCAATCAGATCTTTTCCTTGTTTGTTGTGTGTTGCCATCCAGAACGTTCGACAACCTATACTTGTTTTCTGCGCAGACGACATAAGTTGATGACGTTAAATAGTATAACTAATGCAAGGAATATTAATACGAACACATTAATGCTACTGTTATCACAATGTTAATGGTATTGCAATCAAAACGCTGACGTTATTACAGTAAAAATTGCTAATGGAATTGCAATCAAAACGGTAAGGTTATTACAATAAAAATTGCTAATGGAATTGCAATCAAAACGCTAACATTATTACAATAAAAATTGCTAATGGAATTGCAATCAAAACGGTAAGGTTATTACAGTAAAAATTGCTAATGGAATTGCAATCAAAACGGTAAGGTTATTACAGTAAAAATGCTAATGGTATCACTGTCACAATATTAGTACCTAAATGGCAATGCTACTGCTATTGGAATGTTACGCTACTACTACCACAATGCTAATAACTTTGCTATCAAAAAGATCTTTCTATTACATTAAAACGCTAAAGATACTGCTCCTCAAAATTTAAGTACCATTAGTTTCAAAACTATAATCACACTGCGATTATATTGCCTTTACCGATCATGGCCATATCACCGGTTTGCGTGGGTTTAAGTCTCCGAGTCAGCCAATTTAAGTACATGTGAAGGCTGCGTGCAATTAGCCTCTCGCGTTTTTGGCGGTTCTTACTGGAGTTTTCCCTGGCTATTCATTCATCATCTTATACTGACAACAATGTATAGCCTATCTGGCGCTGAGAAATGGTTTTGAACGCCACGACCAAAAATAAAAATGATATCAAAATGCTAATACAATGCGTGAAAATGCAGATGTTATTACTTTCATAGTGCTAATATTATTGTTATCAAAATGTTACTACCAAACCAAAGATGGCACGAAAATAGAACTCCTAGTGAAGAAATTATATTGCATGTTGATGAAGATTTTGATGATGTTTCTGAATGTCCCTACCCACTTTCTACCACCTGTATATCGTAGTACACCTAATAACATGTCACCAGGTAATATTGTTAAACAACTTACTGCACAAGCGTGAATATGGTTTTGTTGTATGATATTATAACTCCGGGCACCTATAAATTAGTATGTCAAATAAAGCACAAAGCCGATATTTCTCCAGTTTAGTGACAAAATTTAAGATCAACATCAAAATGTAACAGAAGTAGTAGTTAGATATATTACGGAAGGGACCATAGATAATATATACTGTATGCACGATGTATTTGACAAACTGACCAAACTATTTCAACAGAAATTATATTGTTGCATGCAGACAGAACGGAAAGTTCTATCCCTGGGTTCCTATTGATGAATGATTGATAATAGTAGACAGAATTGATATTTTAATACAAATGATACTATCATACAGTTAGATAATTTTTAATTCGTATGCTCGTACTCTACGGAGGTTCTAACCCAGATCCGAAGGGAAACGGCACCCATCGCCTTGCCTGCACACACGAGCCCATATTCCCTCACGATTAAGCACACATCACCAAAACATGATGTTACTCAATCGGTGATATATGCGCTCGTTTGTAGAAGACACACTCGCATGACGAAATATTAATTAATTATCGCGTATCTACACATTCCTGATTCCTGTAAAAGAAATCAAGGTATATAGAATCAATTATAGGGAATAATAATTTACACCAGACAGAACGGAAAGTGCTATCCTTGGATTCCTATAGAAGATTGCTTGATAATTGTATGCAGAATTAATATTTTCATACAAATAATAGTATCATTCAGTTAGATAATTTTTTAATTCGTACGTTTACCCGTGGACTTGGGTTCGAATCTCCGTAGAGTACGAATTAAATATTCTCTGACTCTAATATACTGTTATTGGTATATATATATATATATATATATATATATATATATATATATATATATATATATATATATATATATATATATATATGTATGTATGTATGTATGTATGTATATATATATATATATATATATATATATATATATATATATATATATATATATATATATATATATATATATATATATATATGTATGTATGTATAAGTAGATATATGTGTCTATATACCTACCAGTTTATCTATATGTTACCCAGCGAGCCACCAATGCATTTCTCGCTGTTGTTGTTGTTGTTGAGTTTAATTTTAGTGGCGTGCGCACAATTGTGCATGTGCCACTTTTTTCTGACTGCACCGCAGCCTGCTAGTTGTTCCTGGGGAAGGGAATGGTGCCACCTCCCCCAGGCTTTTATTTATTCAAGGAACCCTGATAGTTTGGCCTCAATCTGTGGGTCCATAAAGGTCCCTTACAGTTGAATGGTTGGCTGTCATTAGTGGGAAGGAGAGCTCGAGAACGGTCCTGCTTGCTTTACATCGCTGATTTCTTGTTGCATTTGCCTGGTGTTTCTTGCGATTTTATTTATTTTTTTCCATTTTTTTTATTTCTTTCTTCAAACTGTTCTAAAAAGAGGGGGAATGTTCTATGCTGTTTATAGAGGTTCTTTGTAGAAATCATGTAAATAAAAGAGATTTTCGAGGTTATTATTGTATTACTAATCGAGGTGTTTAGGGTGTGTTTCCTACGTTATGTTATTTATAAGTTTTTAGATATTACCTCTTTGAGATATTTATCAATTAATGTTTTTAGAGATTAAATGTTATTTATACTTTATTTAGCAAGAGACCGGAGTCCTAGCCGATTGCACGGTTCGTTAAGGACATCTAGGGCCGAAATCCTAGCTGATTACTCGGTTCGTTAAGAACGTCTAGGACATCCGATTTTTCGGTTTCCTTAGATTTTTATAGGTGCTTCGTAAGTGAATTTTGTATTAATACTTTTATAAAATTCAATGATATGTTATGGGTTTTTATGTGGTGGCTTCTAAATTTATTTAGCTAGTTACTGGGTCTTTTGGTTTTGTGGGGATAGTAATTATATTTTGTTCCTAAGTCCTGCTGTGTCTATGAATTGATTTATATTTTTATATGCTGATTGTTTATTTTTATTAGAGTCCATAAGTAACTCTGGGTATGTGTGTGGTGATCCAATCTCTTTTTGGTTTTTGATGAATATTTTCCGAGCGGGTTTATATTTTGGGCATATATTGAATACGTGGTGTAGATCTTCGGTGGTGTTGCAGTTAAAGCAGTTAATGGTTGCTGGTTTGGGTCCTATAAACCTTCCCAAACTGCTTGCTGGTTTAGTTTTTCCAGTTATTATCCTGTTTATGGCTTTCTGTTCTAAATAGGTACCCTTAGGTAGCTGTATGTTCCTATCTACGTTTTTGGGGGTTTCATGGTGCTTTTTACCTTTTGTGGAGGAGTTCCAAAAATCGATTTCTCGCTGTGTGAAGCTTTCAGTAGCCCATAGATAAAATTAGATGTATTAGAAAGAGCTCAGCTAATCTAATGCACGCTACATCCTTGTTCTTCAGCTTGATTACTCATGTGTGCCGTTTTCAAAAGAATGATTTAACAAGTAGACATCCTTGTGGGTAAATAAAAGAAAAAGGAGACAATAAGGCTGTACGCAAGAAATGGGGTACAAATATAGGTAGTCGGTCACACAGCATTGACAATATCTCTTTACCCACGTCTATTCGAATTGTAGCTTCTGTTTCCTATATACAATAATCAAAGGGTCCTTGCTACCTGGATGCTTAAGGTAAGACCATTTTTCATAATTTTTGATAAGCATAAAAAATAGTCGATATATGTTGAACTATGGTATAAAGAGATCAAATCTAATATATCGTGACAATAATTGTGCAATTAAGTGATATTTGTAACTGTAAGTTTTAACGAGTTCGTCCGTATTTATAAAAGGGGTTTTCTTCATAAAATTTGTCTTGACTATGGCATCTCCTCCATGTTACCGTGTTAGTGTTCATTACCATTTTGAAATGCTTTAATCAGGTAGATTTTTTTTGGATGTAAATAGGGCTCAGAAAGAGTATAAATTACCATAAACACTGCGGTCGTTAGATTGAAAATGATTATCAATATCAAGGCACGGTTGTTGAAACATATATATACCCGAGCACACTCACAGGGTGTTATTTTCCACTGGATGCATGATGAAGTTTCAAAGAAACATTTCGGGGGGGGGGGGAGGTACACACTGGAGTATTATGCAGCAGATCTCTGTGGCATCATGTCTCACCCGTCCACTCTGGTGGCCTGTTGGTTAGAGTGTCCCTTCGGAGGCGAAAGGTCGTGGGTTCGAACCCCGGCTGAGTCATATCAAAGACTTACAAAATTGGTACTAACAGTTGCCTCGTTAGGCGCTGCGCATTAAGAGGTTAGTGTTAGGACTGGTCGGCCTGGTGTCAGGATAATGTGACTGGGTGGGCCATTGTGCTGCGTGTCTGTGGCATGATGCCTCAGTGCTTGACATCACCATAAACTGCCACACTGTAGACTATTCTCACCCAGTCACATTATACTGACACCACGGCGACTAGTATTAGCACAAACCTTTTAATGCTGGGCGCCAAACAATACAGCTGTTACTGCCATCTTTTTTCTTTTGTATGACATGGCTTGTGTGCTAACCCGCGGTCTCCCGCATCCGATGTTGACGGTCTAACTACTTAGGTAACAAGAGCGCTCTGTACCATTTTTTAATAATTTCAATCATCTTGTATCGGCTACTTCCGATTTTAAATTGTTTATTAATTCTTTGCTTAAATATATCTATTAGATGTATATACGATTTATGTCATTCGATTGATGGGGTCACTTTGTTAATAGTTTGTTACTAACCTAACATGCGCTCCAAATTGTCAGTGCATACATTCTGGGAACTATTCAGTGTGTGCAGTTCTGATAAACATGTTGATGACAATATTACGTAGACGCTTTCTTTGACTTGTTTTTTTAATCGTGCTATGTAATGATTTACTCTGTCTTTATTAAAGACAAACCTCAAACGATTTGAATTAGGTTTCCTACGCTATACATTATCTCATACACATTGATATATACTGATGGATAACTTATTTCCGCTTTCTTGGAGCGCTTTATATCGATACACATTTACATGAGTATGTATTATGTACGAAAGAAAGAAATACATTTGTAGTAGCAATAATTGAATGAATCTTACAGAAAATAGGAAATATCTGACACACTGTCTCAGCTTTTTCAGTGGCAAAATGTTATCTTTCTGTCATATTTGCTTCCTTACGTATGTATATGTTTTTATGCCGATGGTTCAAAGCAAAACGTGCATAATCGTGACCAGCTAGCTTGCTAAACTGGATACCTTTCATTCGTTTAGATGAGAACACAACTAATGTAAAATAATTTATCTATCAAACACTATATCCGCATCTATTGAACTGAAGATAAACAAATAAGAGCAAATATTTTCCTGTTACGGAAGCATGTCAAATATTCAATCCAATAGCCCACAGTTCAGCACTTAGCATAGTTTCTTAATGTTGTGATTTCGTTTTCGTTCATAAGGAAACTGGTTTGGTCTTCATGTACGGTTCATAAGGAAACTGGTTTGGTCTTCATGTAAGGTTTTACGTTTTGACCCAAGGTGCATAATCAAGTTGGCAATGTAAATTAACCGACAAATGTTTAGTAGCATTATACATAAATCCCCGTCATTAAACCATCTAGCGTAATCGTTTCTATGAATTCTTATTAATATAGAATAATAAAAAAAGAAACCGCATTGTTTATATTGAATAGTAAAAGTTACATTGATGATAAAATTCATTGTTCTAGACATAGACTGTTACATTAATTATCAAATTTATTGTTCTAGACATAGACTGTTACATTGATGATCAAATTTATTGTTCTAGATATAGATTGTTACATTGATTATCAAATTTATTATTTTAGACATAGACTGACACATTATCACATTCTTTGTTCTAGACATAGACTGTTACATTGATTATCAAATTCATTGTTCTAGACATAGACTGTTACACTGATGATCAAATTTATAGTTCTAGACATATACTGTTACATTGATTATCAAATTCATTGTTCTAGACATAGACTGTTACAGTGATTATCAAATTCATTGTTCTAGACATAGACTATTACATTGATGATCAAATTCATTGTTCTAGACATAGACTATTACACTGATTATCAAATGTATTGTTCTAGACATATACTGTTACATTGATGATCAAATTCATTGTTCTAGACATACTGTTATTGATTATCAAATTCATTGTTCTAGACATACACTATTACATTGATGATCAAATTCATTGTTCTAGACATGTACTGTTACATTGATTATCAAATTCATTGTTATAGACATAGACTGTAAAATTGATGATCAAATTCATTGTTCTAGACATAGACTGTTACATTGATGATCAAATTCATTGTTATAGACATAGACTGTAAAATTGATGATCAAATTCATTGTTCTAGACATAGACTGTTACATTGATTATCAAAGTCATTGTTATAGACATAGACTGTAAAACTGATGATCAAATTCATTGTTCTAGACATAGACTGTTACATTGATTATCAAAGTCATTGTTCTAGACATAGACTGTTACATTGATGATCAAATTCATTGTTCTAGACATAGACTGTTACATTGATTATCAAATTCATTGTTCTAGACATAGACTATTACAGTGATTATCAAATTCATTGTTCTAGACATAGACTATTACATTGATGATCAAATTCATTGTTCTAGACATAGACTATTACATTGATTATCAAATTCATTGTTCTAGACATACACTATTACATTGATGATCAAATTCATTGTTCTAGACATGTACTGTTACATTGATAATCAAATTCATTGTTATAGACATAGACTGTAACATTGATGATCAAATTTATTATTCTAGACATAGACTGTTACATTGATTATCAAATTCATTGTTCTAGACATAGACTGTAACATTGATTATCAAATTTATTATTCTAGACATAGACTGACACATTATCACATTCTTTGTTCTAGACATAGGCTGTTACATTGATGATCAAATTCATTTTTATAGACATAGACTATTACATTGATGATCAAATTCATTGTTCTAGACATAGACTGTTACATTGATGATCAAATTCATTGTTCTAGACATAGACTGTTACATTGATTATCAAATTCATTGTTCTAGACATAGACTATTACAGTGATTATCAAATTCATTGTTCCAGACATAGACTATTACATTGATGATCAAATTTATTGTTCTAGACATAAACTGTTACATTGATGATCAAATTCATTGTTCTAGACATAGACTGTTACATTGATTATCAAATTCATTTTTATAGACATAGACTATTACATTGACTATCAAATTCATTGTTCTAGACATACACTGTTATATTCATTATCAAATTCATTGTTCTAGACATACACTGTTATATTCATTATCAAATTCATTGTTCTAGACATAGACTGTTACATTGATTATCAAATTCATTGTTCTAGACATAGACTGTTACATTGATTATCAAATTCTTTGTTCTAGACATAGACTGTTACATTGATTATCAAATTCATTGTTCTAGACATAGACTGACACATTATCACATTCTTTGTTATAGACATAGACTATTACATTGATTATCAAATTCATTTTTATAGACATAGACTGTTACAATGATTATCAAATTCATTGTTCTAGACATAGACTATTACATTGATGATCAAATTTATAGTTCTAGACATATACTGTTACATTGATTATCAAATTCATTGTTCTAGACATAGACTGTTACATTGATTATCAAATTCATTGTTCTAGACATAGATTATTACATTGTTTTTTAAATTCATTGTTCTAGACATAGACTATTACATTGATGATCAAATTCATTGTTCTAGACATAGACTATTACATTGATGATCAAATTCATTGTTCTAGACATAGGCTGTTACATTGATGATCAAATTCATTGTTCTAGACATAGACTATTACATTGATGATCAAATTCATTGTTCTAGACATAGACTATTACATTGATTATCAAATGTATTGTTCTAGACATAGACTGTTACATTGATTATCAAATGTATTGTTTTAGACAGACTGTTAGATTGGTATTCAAATTCATTGTTCTAGACATAGACTGCTCCATTGATCAAATGCATTGTTCTAGACATAGATTGTTAGACTGGTTATCAAATTCATTGTTCTAGACATAGACTGCTCCATTGATCAAATTCATTGTTCTAGATATTGAATATTCCCTTTGATAATCAATATGAATACAATCATTGCAGCTACCGTAAAAGCTACAAATATATTATTAATGCTATCTCAAACTTGAATTTTGTTAAACAGAACTCCGCTACTACGATTATATGCAATTTGGAAAGTTTTAACATATACGTTTTGTATTAATTGAAAGTTACTATTATCACATACTTTAGAAGTGCAGCGAAACAACAATTTACGTGTACCTGTGGTAACATTACTTTATTATTTCCGAAAGCATCCATTTAATGTATATATGTTTTATGTCAGTAAATATTGGTCATGCGTACTTTCTCCACAACTGTTCTCCTCGCTTTTACATGACGTTCATGCTCAAATAATGTGCACAGGGATACAGTAGTTAACATGTTTCAGATGGAATTGAATCCTTTGCACAGTTTGACATTGACCCGCAATAAAATGATACCAAGGCGGGAACAATCCTTTATTGATTCGGTTAAGTTGCTATTTTACCACACATACTCAGTAATCATTGATCATTTTTCTATCGATTCTGGTCACTGCCGTATTAATTACTTGAATGTTTAACAATATTTGATTAATTTATTACTTCAGTAACTTATATTTTTTTCAGGACACATCTTCTCAGCTAACAATGAGGACTGGCTCTATGTTTTGCTGTGTTTTGACTGTGTTACTAATACTATTCAAAGACATATCCGGCATGAGTGAAACGAATCGCCCGTGTAAGGATACAGGGAACAATAAAACGGTGTGCGAATTTGACAGACATGTCGACGAGAACATTACAGCAGACGTTTTCTTTGAATCTCCGGTTGAATATATTCGAAGTTTAAGGCTTGAATTCAACAGTGGAACTTTTTATTCACTACGGTTTCCGTTTAAAACATTTTTCCAGCTGGGATTTATGTTGTTGAGGGATCTGTGCATTGTCAGTGACAGACGCATCAATGATTTTGCTACATTCCGAATGGACGACCTTGAACATTTATCAAATCTGTCTAATTTCACATTTCAAGTCGAAGAAATGGAAATAGCTCCATTCAATAGTTCATTGCTCCTCAACCTTCGATACCTAGATGTTAGCTTCTCAACATCTTTAAACTTCAATGAACTATGTAATATTATCAAAGTTTCAGGGACAGCTCTAGAAGAAGTTTACGCAGAAGGTATTAACTATGACGTGTCATGGGAGTCATTAACAACAACTGTTGATGATACATTTTTCTCCTGCTTCAGCAAAACTCGTCTTCGAGTCTTACAATTCCCAAAAGCAAACATAAAACAAATATCAAGTCCAAATTTAAGACTTTTTGTTCCGTCTCTTGAAGTTATTGATGTATCACATAACGATGCTTTCATTGACATGAAGACTTATTTAGGGGTCATGCAGTTAGACAAATTAAAAACGATAAATGTTGCGGGTGTCCCATTTTTGAAAAATAGACTGAAGCAAAATTGCGAAGATGACAAAACAAGGCAAACCAGATTTGATAACCCGCTTTGCTACTACTTTTATATGGATCCAATACCACTGTTCCATAGTCTCGAAGTCGTAAATTTCGGTGGAAGCAATGACTGTCAAAAAATGAACAGTTTTTACTGTGAACATCAAAGTAAATGCATTTTCCCCAGAAACACTGTTCGCGAATTATACCTAGATCATATTTGTATTAAGAGAATGGATATACGTGTCAGCGGATTAAACCGACTTGAAAAATTGGATTTTTCGTCAAATCAGTGCGAATACATTTCAAACCTAGCCTTATATGAGATGTCGTCGCTTACAACCCTTCTTTTGAATGGGAATTCTCTTTCCAAAATGGAAGAAACTGATCCAGAAGAACTGAGTATTTTGTTCCGGGAGAACCGTGACCTACGACTTCTTAATCTCTCGGCAAATGGGTTTACCCGACTTCCCTCGGATATATTTGCAACTAATACAAAGCTGGAAAAGTTGGATCTTTCAGAAAACTTCTTACATAACACCGATTGGGTATCAAGTACATTGATGCAGCTTTCTTCATTAAATCTGAAAGGAAATCGTCTTACGACTATAGATTCTCGAACAAGACACGTAATAGATAACTTTGTGCATTTAGATAACTACTCGGTTAGTGACGTTGACAGAATTCACCTAAATTTAGCTAAAAACCCAATAAAATGTGGTTGTGACCAGGAAGGCATGGTACGTTGGCTATCGAATACAAAGCGATACATTTCCGATATTAATGAAATAGTTTGCGCTGAAACCGGGGGTTTGCTCTCGATTTATACGGACGACATCGAATCTTTCAGGCACAATTGTAACTTTCAGATGTACAAGGGTCTCCTTTCATTATGTACCATTCCCATCCTAGTGGCCATATGTGGAATTTTGTACATGCGGCATTATCGGCATATTCTAAGAATCAGACGGATCCGTAAGCATCTCAGTGAGTTTGTTCAGGACAATGTCCACGTGCATAGAAGATTTCTTCTTTACCTTGCATATAGCTTTTCTGATAGTGACACTGTCTTGAATATAATTTTTCCTGAACTGGAAAAGAGACTCCAAAAGGAAGTCGGGGAGAACGAAAATCTTGTTTGTATATCAGATCGAGACTTTGATGTTGGAGTAAGTATCTCAGATGAGATTATAAATGCGGTTACGTCATCGTCTGTTGTGTTATTCATCATCTCTAAAGAGTTTGCACGCAGCCGATGGTGCGAGTTTGAGGCAGAAATTGCATTGTATGAAGGAAAACCAATCATCTTGGTGACGTTGGGAGACGTAAAGGTCAGATCTCTGCCTAGCTCCCTGAGAAAAGTCTGCTTCAAATGGACAAGACTCGAGTGGCCAGGCGCCGGAAACCAAGACAAATTGGAAGACTTCTGGGAGAAGTTGATGAAAGCCGTCATTAAATACACAGATGTTATTAAATATTGAAATACGGGCATTCGTGCTGACTTGGGGGAATTGCTTTCTTGTTTTTAGCCCTTGCCTATCATACACATTATGCACATTAAATTGAAAAATTATGCAATTCTAATTAAATAAATATTCCCGAAGTCAAAAGCAATGCTGTGTAACTGAATTAATACTGAATAATATATATCCTTTAATACCGGGTACATTATTATTAGTAAGAAAGTTTAATATATTAAATAAACACAAACATATCTAGCTTTTAGATACCTTTAAAATGTTAGAAAACACACATAAGCGTGATATTTCCTGAATAATGAAGCTATGGTAAAAATAAAACATGAAAAGTGTGTTACATTATTGATCTGAATAATTTATCTGAATAATTGTTGGTCTGAACAATTATTGTTCTGAATAATTACTGATCTGTATAATTATTGATCTGAATAATTGATCTGAATAATTATTGATCTAAATAATTATTGATCTGAATAATGTGACTGAATAATGTGAACTGGTGAATTGGATTGAGAACTTTATACGAAGAAAAAAATATATTCATATGAAATAAGCTTTCTCCAGATGGAAGTCTATGGCTACAGTTTTGGCAAGTGGATAATCCACCCAGGCCTATACAATTTGTTGTCATGTACTATTGTCATCTACTACAGACATTTTAGATTTCGTTTTTAATGGCAGACTACTGATCGACTATCATAATAATTTAATTTGCTGAAATGATTATCTATTTAAAGTTCTTCAAACATGTTTCCAAAATATATTGTAAAGGCAAGACATGAACCGAATGTTGAATGTTTTCTATCATTCTGCCTTTTCATTATATATCTTCGTTAATATGGCGGAAAGTCTGTACATCAGCTTCCAGTTTGAAATCGAGCATAGGGGACTCCCTTTATTGCATTGTTCTTCGAGTCTCGTGTGTTAGGAGCCTCGATCTTTTCTAATTCCTTCTATATGTATGTCTGCTTTTCTGTGTACATACTTTGTGATAAAAACAATCAACCTTAAAGCTAATAAAATACGATAAGGTGAATTGAATTTCTGCATTGTATATTTAAAATGATCATTGTTATCAAAGTGTTATTTATGTAGATACATTTCATGAAAACTCTATTGCAACGAGACTCCTTAAATTTAAGTTTATATTCGAAAAATATGGTTTGATTTTGTAATTTTTGACGCAGTGTTTCGTTACATGATAGGCTACACACGGCGATCTAAATCATAGAATACCAGCAATCGGATATAACTGCTTTAGCATAAATGTGACCTACAACCTGCACATCGGTTGCATATCTCTTCTACTTCATTATTTTTTGTAAATTGTGAAATTGTCTCTGACAAATATGCTGGCACTTGCCATCAATCTGCAGACCTTAGCTTGACAATAAGGAACCTGAGACATGGTAGGAGAAAGATCATATCGAAAAAGGTCACATTATGTTGTTTCTACACATTATGTTGTTTCTACACATTATGCTGTTCCTACACATTATTTTGTTTCTACACATTATGTTGTTTCTACACATTATGTTGTTTCTACACATTATGATCGATCAGAAGTATTTGTTTTGGCACTTAATATTAGTTTGCCTGGTACTCATCCTGGTTTTCATTGGCTCTTTTAACTACGAAATTTATATACATCAGGTGTAGTATATGTGGTAATCATCCTTACTATACTAGAAGTGAATGGGTCGTTTATTAAATAGCATATTAAATAAATAACTTTGTATAGCGTTTGACTTACATTTATATTATCACCGTGATAGTTTGATCGATGGGTCGATGAATACCATCCCAAAGTCACCTTATCATTAAATATTTCTGTTTTCAGATAGCCTAGAAACAATAAATATAATGCACAGTAAATTAAAAGAAAGCACGCACACAAACACACACACACTCATGCACACATGCATATAGCATGCAGTCTCTTCAGGGACACACAATGTATGGAATAAAACAATTATACAGCGTCTAGACATTGAGATATTACGATATCTGTTCCTACTTACCTAATTGCACAAATTATATGTTCATGATATTGGTTCTCTCTTTACTTGATTGTGCGGTATGTCTTTCACTGTTCTTATGGTTTTCAACTACTTGCTTAAAAGATTCAATATAAGGATTTTGTATATTGAATCTGTAAGCGTCAAAGTGTAACTACATTGTGTTGACAAAAAAGAGAGAGCACAAAATGTACAATTGATCAATTCATACAAAAAACTCGTTTTTGGACAACAGTACAACATTTGAACAAGATGCAATGTGTATTTGCTCTCACTCTTATGGAAAGTGCATTTGTCTTTGTATAATATCTCAGTTGTTTTCCAAAACATTGTTAGTGACTATTATTAGTAGTATAAGGGGTGAGATTAGCGACAATGGGAATTAGCATTAAAAACACCCCCTGGGTAAGATTAGCGACAATGGAAATTTAACATTAACCACCCTGGGTAAGATTAGCGACAATGGAAATTTAACATGGGCAAAAAAACCCTGGGTAGGATTAGCGATAATGGAATTTAACATTGGAGAAAGGAAAAAAAGGAAATATTGAGATTAGCGACAAAGGCATTCGAACAATGGAAAAAAAAATATCGATTCTAGGGACAAAGGCAATTGAACATGGGGAACAGAGTTTGGGTCTGTCTAGGGACAAGGGGAATTGAACATGGGAATAGAGTTTGGGTTTGTCTAGGGACAAAGGGGAATTGAACATGTTAGAAAAAAAGACTACTTTAGGGACAAGGGGAATTGAACGTGGGTAGGCAATTGAAAAGTCATTCTCTTTTCGAGAAATATGGGTGGCCCTGAAAAGGGCCTTTGGTTTTTCTTCTTCTTCTTCTGCTTCTAATTTCTTCTTTTTCTCCACTAACTTCTTATTTTCTCTCCTTCACTCTTTTTCTTCTTTTTTTCTCCTCTTCTTCTTTCTTCTTCTCTTCCTCCTCTTCTTTCTTCCTCTTCTCATTTTCTTCTTCTTTTTCAATTTTTTCATTCCATTTTCGTATTCTTATCCTTTCCTCTTCATCCTCCTTCTCCTCCTTTATCTCTTTCATGACATCACTTATTATGTCCTTTACTTTTCTTAAGTTATTAATTTCCATCTTTAGTCGATGGGGACTATAGGAATAGTGGTCTTCATTGAGTCTCACTAACATCTGCTCCATTATTCCTAAATTGTCTAAAACGTCTTGTAATTTTTGCATTTTGTCAATGTGGTTCAAAGCCATCTTCTTTGTAGAATGGTTTGAACGACGAATACTGTGGGTGCTTATACGAAAAGCGCGGACGTGAAGGAAAACATCCCCCTAAGACATAAAATTGATCTTACCTAGATCATGACCAAACAACGCGCGAACGTGAAGGAAAACATCCCCTACTTTTCTCATTTCATATAATATACTATCCACATAAGTGAAGCAACAATAAACAAACCCCAAATCTACTATTTACACACGCAAATCATTAAAACAAAATCCATAATCTGCTATCCACACAATCGTACGTGAGCGGTTACAAAACTCAAACTATACTCTCCACATACGCTAAGAAACAAATAAACAAAATCCATAATCTACTATTCACACAATCGTACGTGAGCGGTTACAAAACCCAAACTATACTCTCCACATACGCTAAGAAACAATAAACAAAATCCATAATCTACTATCCACACAATCGTACGTGAGCGGTTACAAAACCCAAACTATACTCTCCACATACGCTAAGAAACAATAAACAAAATCCATAATCTACTATCCACACAAACGTACGTGAGCGGTTACAAAACCCAAACTATACTCTTCACATACGCTAAGAAACAATAAAGAAACCCATAATCTACCATTCACGCAAACTTACGTGAGCAGTTACAAACACAAACACACAAACACATACACTTGCACTATGAAAAAAGAGTTAGTGTTTATATTCACACTACTCTACCTACACACACACACACACACACACACACACACATTGGCAAATTGATGGTTATTTCTTTTCTAGAGTATTGGGTAGCCCTGAAAAGGGCTGTTGTTTCTTTGAACTTCATGGACACCTTGTTAATGGTGGCACCTTCCAGGCCTGGCGCCACATACACATCTTGTTCCCCAGTTGCTTTTTACTTTTTTGGGGGAGAGAGCAGAGGCAGGATATGTGGCTTCAGAATCCCAATTTTCGGTTTCTGGGATTCTGAAATTTCTTCTTCTTTTCTCCTTTTCCTCCTCCTCTTCTTTGTATCTTCTCTCCTCCTCTTCTTTGTATCCTCTCTCCTCTTCTTTGTATCTTCTTTCCTCCTCTTCTTTGTATCTTCTCTCCTCCTCTTCTTTATTTCTTCGTTCCTCCTCATCTCTCATCCTTCCTTCTTCCACAATGGCCTCCGCGGCCAGTTCGTTCAACAGGCGCCTGGCATATTCCAGATGCACATGAAGTTCCAACAGTTTCGCCAGTCTCGTGTTCATTCTGGTGTTGATCAATCAACAAGGGTAGCTGGACTGCCGAACGAGTTTCAATTTATACTAAAACTGCGGACGTGAAGGAAAACATCCCCCTAAAAAACATAAAATTGATCTTACCTAGATCATGACCAAAAAACAACGCGCGGACCTAAAAGAAACACTCACTCACTTTTTTATACTACCCATTCCTATTCTAAAACATTTTTCATGAAACACTCCAATATACTATTCACATACGCAAAGCAATCCAATCAAACCCCCCAAATCTACTCTCCCCACACCTCAAACAGCCAAAACAAACATGATCTTAATCTATTATCCACACCAACGTACGTGAGATGTTACAAACACAAACACACAAACACCAACCCTCACACTATAAAAAAGAGTTAGTGTTTATATTCACACTACTCTACCTACACACATTGGCAAATTGATTGTTATTTCTTTTCTAGAGTATTGGGGTAGCCCGAAAAGAGCTGGGTTTTTTTTTTTTTTTTTTTTTTTTTTTTGTGCTATGGCAATCTTTTAGTTTCTAAGAATGCGATGTCCTCTGAGGATAGACTTTCTGACGATAGGTCTGCTTCTTCGGAAAGAGAAGAAGAACTCTTTGGTGTCGATACGACAATCGACAAAGCCTCTCTCAGGTTCAGGTTCCTGCTGCTGTTGCTGCTGCTGTTGCTGTTGTTGCTGCTGCTGTCTCTGAAGTCTGTACTTCTCTGTCCATTCTTCTTTCTCCCTGTTCACTTCTTCTCTGAAGAGCTCTTCTATCAGGTCTTCAGTAACTTTTAACATTCTCACATTCTCTATCTCTTCTGGCTTCGGTATCAGACTGTGTCTGACCCTATGCAAATTCACATAGGCTTCGTTTAGCTTAGCTAGTTTGGAGCACATCTTCGTAGGAGGATGAGTCGACAATGGATGGTTAGACTGGAAACAACCCGGTTCTTAAAGTCAAAGCGCGGACGTGAAGGAAAACATCCCTCCACGGTTTTCGAGCCGCAAGGTTCAATGAGTGTCATGAGAGGGATAGTAAGAAGTCAAAGAGCATAAATCAACATTCTTATAGCCAAACAAACCACAAAGGCATTTTTTTTCAAAACACAACATTTTTTATTCAAAATCACTTAACATTAACCAACAACTCTAACATTTTTTAACAATAATCCAACAATATAACATCAAACATTTTTTTCAAATGACAAACTTTTTTTTCAATTTACACTCTACTTTAAACAGGGTTGGCAACGTTGTGAATGAAATTGTGATTTCCACTGTTGCAAGTCATTGAATCATGGATGGACACTACGTTTCCTAGCTGAAGACAACAAAATAAGCATACTAGTCACAAAATCAACGATTTACTTTCTCATCGTTTCTAGAAAAATCACGATCAAAATAAGTCACTAAATGTTCTTTTGCTGATAATAAGTGATCAATTTCGATCTCGACTTTCTCTTTGAATTTGTCAAAGAGGGTATTGATGTAATGGATGTCTCGAGTCGTTAATGGAGGACAGAAATGTTCACGCAAGTCTCTATACCACCAACGTAACACGTCTTTTTTAAACAGACTCCAAGCTTCGTCCAGATATTCGTTGAATTTTTCTTCTTGACTGATGTTTTGACATCCATAGTAATCATGCTTCATCCATATCGTAATTGTGTCTGCCAGGTATGTAGCACAGTAGGAGACCAATTGCTGTTCTTGTTCTGGACATCTCGACATGATCACGATGTCCTTTTCGTCTTTGTGTTGGGATTCTCCTTCCACGGTCTCCTCACATTCCATCTTCAAAGCTTCTCCACTAGGTAAAGAGGGAGAACAGTCTTCCATAGCTTCTAATAGTCTAGAATGACTTCTCTCAAACTGTTGATTTCTATGGCATTATCGAATTCTGCATACAGGATGACGTTCACTGTCTCGTCCAGTGGCTTTGCAAACTGAAGTTCCACACGAATCTGGCCAGATTTTATAGGGTGGAAATGTCCCTCGTCGCTGCCTTGGTCTGGAGTGAAATCGAAAGCCCACAAAGCATAGCCTCCGTCATAATCGTCGTACGTAATGCCGTGACTGGTGTTGGTTCCTAACTGTCCCGTGGCTTCGTACAAGGACAAGTACGATCTCAAGTAATTCTTCTTCTCAAAGTCAGGTTCGAAAGGTCGGGTACACAAGGTCTTGCCATCGCGACTGACTTCAATCTTGGACACGTTGAAGTGATGAAAGTTGAAAGGATTTTTAGTGATAGCTCCGTTGAAGGCTTCATTCGAGACCATACCAAGGATCAAACGTTTGGTTAGCTGTCCTTGGAACAGATGATCTTCGATCATGGATCGCTGTCCCCTAGGAATGGTGAAAGTTTTCACTTCTACGCGTCGGATCGGATACTTGGCGGTCGTTCTGCTCAACGTCTGACTGATGTCGTTACCTACTTTAGGTAACACTTCCACACGACGTACGTAGAGTCTGGCTTCTTGGATTTTGGTTTTGTACTCGCCAGCATCAGCTAAAAAATGGAAAGCGGTACTGCTCCGATTCAGTCTCAGGCGGACATCCACCCCGTTCAGCAAATATTTTTCTTGCAACTACATGTCCAAATGCAAACGATCCATCAGTTCTAAACTTTGGTTGGGTCCTATGATTCTCTTTCTTCGTTCTACAAATCCCTCATTGGTGGTTGTTTTTGATTTGGGGTCAGATTCAAGACCTGTTTTATCAAATTCGCCCGCTTCGTCAGGTTCCCATAGCACGCAGGCATTGAGATGAGTGTTCTTGGCGTCTATTCCGTACGTCAAGAGATTTTCCAGGTACGCTCGATAAGGGTAAGTATCCATGCTGCTACTGACTAGTTTGTTATTCAAGTACAAGTCCACTCCGCTAAACAAGGAATGCATGAAATTGTTGACGGGAGCTAATGGCTCAGTGTCTATAGCATTTCCATCCTTATGTTGAACTTTGACTTTCAAGTACAAGTAACTGCTATTCAAATCGATGTAATCTTCGGGCTGTCCTTTGATTTCAAACTCGATGGGAGCGGAATCGGTCAATGAGGAGACGGGATGAAATTCCACCCATTGGGATTCTTGCATGGTCATCATGGTGGGTGGCATGGCAAACAGATCCAGTTCCGTCTTGGAACAGGCGCAAGACTCTCGGTGCATCATATTTTTGTTGCTGTGTCTCAATAATCGAAAACGTCTAAGTCTCGAACGGTTCTTCTTTTATTTGCCTTTCTAGCTTGAAGTCTGGTGAAAGGGTGTTTTCTTCGTCGTCTCTTTCTGCCTTGTCCTTGCTGAATGCCTGACTCGGTAGCGTGCAGGGCATTTATAGGTGTTTCGCGTCGGCCCAAAAGGTCTTTGCCTGTTTGCAGCAAGACATTTGTCGATGATTATATTTTGGAGAAATTCTTTGCCTTGCGTCAGTGCCGCATCTTTCAAGGCGTGCAATCCGCGTGTCACCATCGGTTTCAACACCGGGGCCACCGAACGAAAGGCCGATTTTAACATATCTCCTAAACCGTGTCCTCGCTGTCGAGCAACCCCTCGATACACTGGATACATGACTTACGAGTCGTGAGAGAACCGTTTTCGAAAATAGAGTTTCACCGTGACTTTTCCTTTGGTGAATGGAATATTTTGTCCCAAATCTCCTTTTATAGCAATGTTGACCGTGTCCAAATACAACTTGCTGACAGGCAAATAATGAGGATGCACAAATTCCCGGTGGACGTGATAGGTGTTTCCACCTTCCTGGTCACTGGTCGTGGTACTATCCACTTTGAAAGGAATGACACGCAGTAACGGCACAGAGGTGTGTCCCACCACGTTATACTCCACCACATCGGAGTACACGAACATCAAATTCAGTCCATGGTTCAGTTCTACAGGGAATCGAAAAAACTTGTAAAATTCCGTATTGCTGTTGATCTTCGGTTTAAAATTTGGAGCCGTTTTTGTGTCTCCACCTAAAATATCAAACAAGTCAGATTAAAACTGATGGACAACGTTTGGGTATCCTGAAATTTCATCAGTAAGCGACGAGCCACTTTATGTTACTCCAGGGTGACACTTTTTTTGACTCTGTTCAGGGCTTTGCCAAAGGCTAACTCGAACCTGGAAGTAATGGTGTCCACCAAATGGTGACCACTAAAATAAAACCCTGCCGGAATTTTCAAGGTGTAGATATTGAAGGGTGAATTGTTGGATGGTCTTGTGTCCCCTGAAAACCCGATGACATTCATGGCTTCTTGTAAATGTTGGTTCAGGATTTCGACCTCAAAAGTGTTTTGCTTTTCGGTGATGTTTTGGATTTGTGTAGGGTGAATCATTTCTACTAAAGCCACTTCCCAATGGGCTTCGTGATCTAACTGGATGGCTTGAGGTAATTTAGCCGTGTAACAGCACAACGTGTTGTGGGGAAACACCTCCATGGAACTGTCACTGGGTAAGGTTAAGTAAAACTGGTTTTCGTGACTCATAATTCCAGAGTTCTGTGGCTGTCCGAGGGGTTAGTGGATGTCAGAGGCGTGTCTCCGCCCAAAATGGGGTTCTGGTTGTGATTGGAGTGGTGACTGGCACTGGCACTGGACACAAGGTTCCCGTGGTTCCCGTTCGAGGAGAATTTCAGGGAGGGATTGGGAAGCAGGTAACCGATGCAACTGCTCAATAAAATGGTCCACAATTGTTTGTCTCCTTGTTGCAAACTCAAATTGACGATGGCTGCCCCGATGACACAATACACCACGAAGATTTGGCAGAAAAAGACGATTTGCGTTTTAGGCACACGTTCTCCACACCACACCCACAAGGGTTGTTTTTGTAAATCTTGCACAGAAGAATTGGGTGAAGGAGGAGTGGTCGACGTAGCTGCGTCTGTATGAAAGGGCATGATGGTCACTTCTTTTTATAGTCGATGATTTGCGAAGCGTCGATCCAAGAATCAAAACTGGGTGGATATCCTTTCCAACGTACTTTGACTTCTTTGACACGTCGTTTGCCCACTTTACGGGTTCTGCGTTCGAGAATGCTTTCGATGTCGTACACGTCGTCTTCTTTTTTGGTGACACGTTGTAACTCGGGCAAATAAAACGTTCCTTTGAGCACTTATCCGTTCATGTCTTCCAATTTATAGACGGCAGGATGACGACCATGCACTCGTCCAGTGACACGAAACAATTCGGTCGTCCAGTTAGGTAAGTAACCTTTGTCGAAAGTGCGTTTGGTTTTGCCAATGAGCACCCAATCTCTTACGGCCAACTCTCCACTTTTCTTGGGGACAGCCCTCGTCGGGGACGTACCAAACAGACGCTCAAACACCAACACTTCGTTGTCGGGAGTCACGTCTTGCGGGGCACGTCCGATGCTTCGATGGTAAGATTGGTTGTACGCTTGCACCAGGTGCGGTAAGATGTCGATGTACTTCAGAGTGTGGTGATGCGTAAAATATTTCCACATGCGTTCTTTCAATGTGCGTTGAAAACGTTCCACGATGCTGGCTTTGGTTTCGGGATTCTCGGTGGTAAAAAAATGAATGTCACGTTTCTTTAATTCTTTTTGGAAAGCTTGGTTCAGAAATTCGGTGCCTTTGTCCGTTTGCCATCGAAGAGGGTGACGACCACTTTGTTTCAACACCCGTTGCAGGGCTCGCACTAACTCGCTGCTCGATTTGGAAGTCAAGGGCACGACCCAGGCAAATTTGGAAAAGACGTCGATGACACAAAACAAATATTTGTAGCCACGATTGTGGCTGGCCAAATGAGAGACATCGGCTAAATCGGCTTGCCATTGATGATCGATGCCTTCCACTCGGGTGCGACTTCTGGCAAACTTGCGTCGAATGGGTTTGTGTAAAGTGTAGGTAGCTTGTTCTTGTAACCATCGTTGCACTTGAGGTAAACGGAAACTTTTCAGTCGCGTTTTGGCAGCACGATACAATTTTTGAACTCCTGCGTAACCTGCAGGATGGGAGGGATCGTAGTAAACGCTGGCTAAGACTTTTTCCATTTTTTGTGTTGATTGGTGTGTTAATAAGACTCCCACTCTTGGAGGATGCTACTCTTTTTCTCTAGGGGTAATTTCTTGGATTGCAATGCTTTGCGTGTGCGACCGGCAATAGGTGTCGAAGAAGAGGATGTCTGAGCGGGGGATATCGGTTCTTGTTTCACTTCTGTCTTCACTTCTGTCTTCACTTTCTTTTTCTCTTGTGATGAAGAAGGGGTGGCCATCATCTTTTTAATCCACCCAATTCTGGAGGTAGGTGGTGTTGTTAACTTGCGTACTTTTTCTGGTGGTGTTTGAAACCCTTCTTCTTATTCTCCTTTTTCTGTCTTGGTCACTGGTAGTGGTGGTACTGGTACTGGTACTGGTACTGGTTATGGTGCTGGACTTTTCATCAAGGTCTTAAAATCTTTCAGAGTGGGTAGAGCTGTTTCGTCTAAAGAGTTGCAGTCGTTGCAAAAGTTGACCGTACTTTTGCGATTTTTCTGTTTCGGACAAATCTTGGACTGGACTGCAAGTCGTGTTGTAACTGGGACATCTCGCTCAAATGGGGATTGGGAGGTAAATGCGGGGTGCGTTGTTCTTGCCACCGATGGTATTCCATCCATCGTTTCTAAGGCACTAAAGCTAGCTTTCGTCCTTCCATGGGGTTGTCAGGGGTCGATTCTGAAATCTTGGGACTTCCGAGGTCCTTTTTATCTTGCTCCCACCAGTCCTCCCAACATGGTTCCCAAGACTCCTTTCAGTAAGGGGCCTAACAAGAGAGGTAAAATGCCTCCACGTTGGACCAACATCTTTTTTTGACGAATCGGAATTTTCTTTTGAACCATTTGGCGAAGAACGTGACGATGTTTGCTTAAGCATTGTTTCTGGTGTTTGGACAAAGGGATCGTGCCTTTCAAGACGTTCAAACAACATTCGCACACGGTATCAATGACCTCTTTGGAGGCTGATTGAATGAGTTTTTTTCGTAGAGGTGGAGAAGCTTTGGACAGGACAGATAACATGTCCCCATGTTTGATTAAACGTGGTGGTAGTCCTTTTCTTTTCTTTCCTTGGGGTTTTCTGGAGGGTGACATCTTTGAGTCTTCAGGAGCAACAAAAAACACTGATACCCTACTTGGTCACACACCTTTTTTTAGACTGGAACGCGTCGCCACTGATTGTCTTTACATCGTATCAATTTGAGGACAGGCATGACACGTCGTGCAGGGGTACGTAACGGACTAAATCGAGCCAGTTCTTGCTTGCACAAATCCAGTAAACTTTCTAACATGCCCGATCTTTCTTGAACTTTGATTTTGGGAGAAGGTACTTTGTGAGCAGCAGCCACTGCCACTAAATTGGAGGGTCCTGCCACTGGGGAAGTAATTTTTGGGGTCATCAACGGAGAAGTTCTTGGTGTGATCAACGGAGAAGTTCTTGGTGTGATCAACGTCTCCAAGTACTCTTCAGTTCTTGGTGTCATCAACGGAGAAGTGGATGAACGTGAGGCTGCCGGAGATGCGGTCACCGCCGTGGCAGGTCGTGGTTTGCGAGTGTAAAGTTGCGTCCTGGCCGAAGTGCCTCTCTTGCGACTAGTTTTCTTCTGTGGACTTTTCTTTTTCTTGGGACTTTTTCTCTGTTTCTTTTTCTGGGGGCTTCTTTTCTTTTTCTGGGGTGGTGTCTGGTCAGAGGAGGGTCCCGCCACTGGAGAAGTTCTTCTTGGGGACCTGGTCTTTTTCTTCTTCTTGGGGCTTCGTTGGACTTTTTTCTTGGGGAGAAGTTTGGGGGCATTAGGATCCCATCTTAAGAGAGAGCGAATGATGACCCCTCCTAGAGTACCGCTCCCTCCAGGTTTCAAAATGATTTGTTTTTTGGTTTGAGTGTCGATGCGGGGATCGGCCAGTTGGACCAAAGCGACTTTGTTTCGATCGAAAAAGCGTTTGGTTTGATGAGGAATCTGAATGATTCCTTTGAGTAATTGACGTGCCGTCACCGTGAACCATCGTAAGACTTCTTTGAGACTAGCTTCTAAGACACGAGCTCGTATTTGTGGATTTTTTTCTCGACTGATGCCATACAAGGCACGAATCAATTTGACGGGAAGATGCGACTGAAGGGACGTCATGTTGACGCTGTGTGAGACAGACGAAAAGGGCCTGAGGTTTTTATAGATTCTTTTTGTGGAGTGAAATTAAGTCGAGGACGGAGACGTGTACACGACAGGCCCTCCGTCTTGGCACCAGTGGTGAAACAAGTGGGTACGAAATTGCAAATCCTCGGGGGTCGTAGGTTTCAAATCGACGAGTAAATAGGCGTGTGGAGTTTGAGTGGCATCGTCGTACGCCTGAGTCACCCAGGGCGTTCCTAACTGTTTGGCTAAGACTTGCACTTGCGATTTATCTCGAGGGCTTTTAAACAAGACCACGTAATGCGCATTGAGACTGATGGTGCGATGGGCTTTACTTTGTTGAAACAAATTTTGGGTGATGTAAACGACACTGGCATTACGGTGATGCCCTTTGCGCGTGAACCACAGTTTAATTTCTTCTTCGTCTTCTCCGAACATGTCGTCAAAAATGACCAAATGGGTTAGACGGGAGTCAGAGACGATGCCGTCGTGTTCTTTAGGAATGCCTTCACAACCACGATGGAATCGCCTTGACTTTCTCGCAAGAGGCTGTACGCCGATTGCCATTCTTTGTAACACCACACGATCCGTTGAGGTGGCCGATCGATCAAATGATGTTTATGTTCGATCAAACGTTTGACGAATTCGGTTTTGCCTGAACCGCTAGGTCCAGCAATGAGCATGTTAAAGGGATGGCGAAGATACAAAGCCTCCCAACTGGCACGATCTAAGTGTTCGTCGATGACTTTGACAGTAGAGGAAGAGGGAGCAGAGACAGCAGAGGTAGCCATAGTGTGAGAAATGTCACTTGTGACACGAAAACAAACAAGACAAGAGTTTATATACTTTTTTTCAGAACACCTTTATTGAATGTTTCAAACATGAATACGAAAGACAAAAATACATAAAAGCCAAAGGGTTAAGTATAAGGATAAAGGCACATGATAACCATTAACGTGGAATAAACACAAATGTCTGTACAACATGTTTTGGGTAATGTTCTAACCAGTTCTATAGTAGGGGGTAAGGTCACACAAGTGTCCTCCCGAAAGGGTCTTTCAGGCCTGTCCACGACAGTCCCGTCCTGGGTGACGGGTTCTTCTGGCACCGTCACTAACACAGGTTGAAAAGTCGCAAGGCTCACAATCGCATTCCACTTCAGAAGCCCCACACTTGAATTGTGCCTGTCTAAACTTGTTTTGTGTTTCTCTGAAAGTATTCATCTTGTTCGCTCGGTCTTGGTAGTCACAATGAACTATCGATCTTGCCTAGGGTTTCTTTTTATATACAGACCAATACCGACGTGTCCATACGGTAAGGTGAAATGATTGGGAAGTCGCACTCGCTTCTGGTACACGATTTGATAGACTTTTTCCAAGGGTCGACTGACGATGTGGTGAGTGGGTAAACGTACAATTTTGTTCGGTTGATAGGTGGTCACTTTAAAGTTTGCATCCTCTCCCGATTGCAAGGCTTCTTTCAATACACCAAAGTTCACCACACGACTGGTACGATAATTCAGAGTCAATCCTTTCACTTTACACGTCGTGTACAATTCCCCTTGTGGGTCCCGGTATTCGTAGCCGTAATTTTTGGGACCACCACTGACGAAACTTAGAATCTTGTAGTCGGGATGTTCGTCTGTCCAGGCTCCTAAACGGTCTCCTTCGATGTCAGGGTACTGTTGACTCGGGTGATGGATGTAAATGCAACTGTCCGTGTCAAAGTACAGGACACGTTCCCCTAACAGTTCTAAAGCTTCGTACAATTTTAAGCGAGCATGAGCTGTCACGTAAGCCGCAATGATGACATTTCCAAAGGGGTCGTCTTGTACAAAGTCCAGATCTTCTTCGTAATTGACCAAGATCAAATCCTCGCGAACGACGTCCACGTGTTTCATGTATTTGGTTTTGTCGTGAATCATCTGAAAGTAGCGGGAAGGTTCTGTCAAATATTCCGTCTTGGGTAAACACGGTCGTTGTGCCATTTTACCCCACAAGCAATTTAACATCACTTTGGCAAACGACCGCCTGCCTTCGTTTTTCTCGATGTGGTCTAAAGAGATGCCTTCTTGTTCATAGTATTTCTCTTTGAATGTCTTTTCGTCTTCGGAAGTGTGACACCAGGAAGGATAGCCGCTGGCTTCTTGTTTCAGTTTCAAAAAGGCATCCACGTAGTCGGCGAAAATGCATTTCTGACTGGGGTCACCCTTGTGGTATTGTTGTGTCTTGGGAAAGTGGCAAATTTCGTACACTTCTAACAGTTGGTATCCCATGTCCAGAGCTTTGAACAATTCTACGCTGACCCAGGTTCCCGTCAAGGCCCGTTCTTCCTGGGTGTGCTGACAAGGTTGGTCTTGGTTGCACGTTTCGGCACAAGTACGGCACAATGGAAACATCAGTTTGCCTTGACAATGGTGAGGTAAGACGGGATGGTACAAGTTCGTGGGAGGCAAAACTTTGCACTTGATCAAGCCTTCGTATTGTCGAATGTTTTTCAGGTCGATGTGTTCCGTCAACAATTGTGGGTGCCCTGCAGGAAAGGGACAATATTTGCACACGTAAGGATACAGCGAACACACGTCCAAGTATTTAATTTCTTCTCCTTTCTCTTCGTCGGCTTGGTACAGCAAACAGGTGGCATTGGTCCTTCCTCCGTACAAACTATCCCTCGGGTTTAGGGGGTCCATCAGCTTGTAACTTTCCACGGCACGTTTAAACTCGGGATCGGTTTTCATACGGTGATCGTACTCGTGTTCCCACATTTCCACCACTTGGTATCCTTGCTGTTCTAACTTTAGGCGTCGCTGACAAGTGTCCTCGTACAAGTCTTCCATGGTTCGTTGTAAAAACTGATTTTTAGTGCTACTATCAGGGTAACAGACGGGACATCCGTGAAATAAGCAACCGTTAAACTCGTACACGATCTTCGGGTTTTCTAAGTCCCAGCCATCGACCGAATACGTTCCGATGGTCTTTTCGCCTCCTCCGTTGCGGGCATGTTGAATCCATTTGTCTTCCTTGTCGCACAAGTAATGTAACCAACGTAGGGCTTTGACCGAGTATTGACGTTTGACATAGTGGGTCGTTTGAGGACTGATGACAGCCACGGTGTTTTCAGGCATGAATCGTTGTCGATACACTAAGGAACACGCTTTGGCAATGGTGCAAGCTTCTTTCAAAGGATCGACCCCTCCGTGTTCCATGAACAGTTCTCGAAATTTTCCACAGGAACGCCGTAAAATGTCCACGTCAGAACGACAATACTTTAGCATTTCTTCCTGAAAGTCGAAAGGGTCGGAGGCGTGAGTCTGGTAGCAAGCGTAGAAAGCTTCTCGTTGTTCGGAACGCATGTTGTCGGGGGTCGTAACAGTGAGCCTCAGGTAAATGGGGTAGAACGGCGTGTTGATTGGCTTCCGTATTGAAAAAGTGAGGAAAATAACCTTTAGCCATTTCTGTCATTCCAAACGTTTTAGGCATTCGACTCAAAGGCATGGCCAATTAACTCATCGAATCTTTAAACTGCACTTGTCCCACTTGCATGAAAATGATTTTGGCTCCGTTCAAAGTCACTTTAGGACGTTCGGTGCCATGTTCCGTATAGTACCTCAAAAGAAACTGTCCATCGTATCCGGAGAAATTGTGAGCCATCACCGTGGCATGACGATGACAATCTCCGTGACGTTCGATGTCCTCTTGGCTCCACGTCTTGTCGATGGGATCTAAGACCCATTGGGCAAAATCTGCTAACGTGTTCGGTCCTCGAAAGATTTTTTCACGCCCTCCGGGAATCTTGCTGCAGTGAGGGCAATGACTGAAGATAGGTTCTTGAATGCACTTCTCGCACGTTTGATGAGCCACGCAGAAATTAGGAATGTGAATGCCAGTCTCTTGCATGCATTCGAAATCGAAAAAGATGAAATTGCCTTTCTTCTTGTGACCGTCCTCTTTCTCTGGTGGGGGTTGGTATTTTTGCACGTAGCATTGGTGTTCCAAGTCCACGATGTGGTGACAAATGTGACATTTTTTCTTTCCTGAACATACGTGTGCCTTGGAATTATTGGTACGTAGGCCTTTTCGACACGTGGGGTACAATCTCAGCAGTTGACAAGCACATTTCTGCTGTGAACCTTGCGTCTTCAGATGTTGTTGGTAACAGGCAGGGCTGACAAACGTGCGCAGACAAGCAGGACATTGTACTCTTTCTTGTCCTTCGCTCAGACAGGGTGGAGAGGCCAAACATCCTGGGCATTTCCATCCGCAATGTTTGTGTTGCTCTCGATTGTTATAGCCATAGTCACATTTCTCACAGTAATAACTGTATCCCAGGAATCCAGTGATAGTGGTAATGGTATCGAAATGGTCATCGTGATAATAGACATGAATGTATTTTCCGTCCTTAAAGTCTTTCCCTCGAAACAACAGAGGTCCGCGCATTTCTTGAGGGTGCACTTTCAAGGTGTAGAGTGGAGCTAGGACATCTTGCAATTTCTGCATCTCAGGAATGCCACAGGGTGTGTCTTTGGACAGTCCGGCTTGTTGTAACAGGAGTTCTGCTTCGTTTCGTTGTTTGGCTCGGTCGGATCGTTGAATAGTTTTCCAGGCTCTTTTCCATTCTACAGTGTCGTTCTTGTTGGCATAGGTTCGTCCCACCACGATGGCTCGGGCTAAACACATCTGGTCTTGAGAATTGTGAATTTGGACGAGACTCTTTTTGGTGTTGCGAAGGTCGTTCACCAATAACACCTTAATGCGTTGTCCGGTCCCTTGAGGAGGAGAGACGTGGGCCATTTTCAGTGTGGCTTTACCATCGGTGATGTCATACTGGTCATTAGATTGTTGTACGTGTTGTATCTTGTCCATGACTTTGGAAGGGGATAGTTCTGCGGGTCTGCTAAACTCGATCCAAACAGGGGATTTCAAGCTGTCCTGATCTATGGATAGTGTCAAGCGATCGTCTTCTTTGGGTTGACATTGTCGCTTGAGTGCGGTGAGCAAAGAATCCCACATCTCGGTGATAAACCCTTCTGCTTTCTCCAATGGTACGTCGGACTTGAAATCTTTAAACTTCACTGTGTAGGTGTAAGCCGTGGTTCTAAATTTTCTAGAGGAGCGCTTTTCCGTCTCTCGAATGGAATAGTACTTTTCGGGGTTGACTAAGAGTGGTGAACTTTGTTTAGAGGGTTCGGATTCTGGTTCACTCATGTCCTCTTCAAAATCACTGGCATGAATTTGTGCCAAGACTTCAGCTCTGGTACGAGGCGATAGATCACGTTTCTGCCTCTTACTTTCTTCTTCTTCTTTCTTCTCGAATGAATAGGATCGTTTCATCTTGAGTGCAAAACGTCAAATGACTCAAGTTTAAACGCCATAGACTAATTTATAGTCATGGCAAACCAGCGTATATAAAAAGGGTGTGTGTCTTGTCCTTTCACTAATCATTTCACTCTCAAACCGAGCACAACGATGGAAGAGACTACCCAGATGGAACGTTTCATCAGAGCTTTGCGAGGGGTCATTAGAAAATTCTCTTCAGACCAGCCGACGGACTACTCTCCTTCCTTTCGAGATAAAAGTCAAGATACTTGCTATATCTGTCAGAAGAAAGGGCATTGGTCTTCAGAGTGTCCAGACCGTCAAAAAAGAACAAAAACAGGGGCTAGAAAAGACAAAAGTCAAGATACCTGTTATTATTGTCAAGAAAAAGGACATTGGTCTCCAGATTGCCCAAAAAAGAAACAAGAGGAGTCGGAAGAAAAGAGGGATTCTTCAGAAGAAGAGAGAGATTCTTCAGAGGAAGAAAGCAGCCAGGTGAAGAAAAGAAGAAGGGAAGAAAGTGAGGAGGAAGAGGAGGAAAAGACTGTGACGGTGAAGAAATTAAAAAAAAGAGAGAGTAAAAAAAGAAACAGAAGAAGTGAATGTAATTTATAAAGTGTTCTGTTGTGAATTGTGAATTGGATTGTAACTATGGAGAAAAGAATACATTAATTATATAAGGTAAGTGTCTTTGAGTTATGATTTTAAAATAAGAAGCTACACTCACGCACTCATACACAGACATGTACTATAAGGGTAAAATGGTTTTTTTTGTTGATTTTTGAGTTATTGGCAAATTGAAAGGCTATCTCTTTTCGAGAGAAGTGGGTGGCCCTGAAAAGGGCCTTTTTGGTGTAGGGGTGAGTTTAAGCAATCAACTTTAACTGTCTTAAGCCTTTGCCACGGCCGAGGCCTACTTCTGATGATGATGATTGGGTTGAAATCACTAAGGGTGGTACGATAGGCTTAGTCACAGGGTTGGCGTGTTTAGCTCGGGAAGGTCGTATTCTCTTCGGTCGTGATAAAGAAGTCTGATACATTTGTTTCAGACTTCTTAACTCCGCTAAAATGTCCAACAGTACCGTAGCCGTTTGATTTTCACCCTCTTGTTTCTTTGCTGCTACTTCTTCTTGTTGTTGTTTTTTTCTTACCTCTTCTTGTTGCTGTTGCTGTTGCTGTAGGAGAAAAGCTTGTTCCGCTTCCTTTTGTCGTTGTATAAATTTCTCCAATTCTTCTTTCTGTCTCTGTCTAAAATTCTCCACTTGCGGTAATGAAGAATGAGACGAAGGTTCCGGAACAAATTCTTGCGAGGTAAGAAAATCCACAAAATCCCAATGTACCTCTTCTGAAAGTAAGTCCGGGTTCCCTTGGGCGGTCTCCACTGCTGGTGCACCCCAGTGGATCGTCTTCTGAGTTTCAGTCATGTTGAATCACTGTCGCATAGATTGACAGCACACAGGCGCTAGCGAAGCTATATAGACCACATGACGTCACAGACTGCTCTCTTCGGATTGGATGCGGACTGACTGAATTTTGTAACGCGTGTTCGGATTATTGAATGAACTCAATCCGTTTCAATCCTTCCTCTACCTATAAATAAGCGCAGTTCACTGCATTGATTCACCTGTTCTCGTCGCCTCACGATGTGGACCACAGTTGAATCATCCAGCCTTGTGTCTTCAATGATGTTTAGGACGGACATGCTCATGTATCTCTGGTCCAAGTGGACTGTTGTTGATAGGACAGATCCTAGTCTATGGATGAGAAGAGTTTACATAGAAAGACAAGGATGCCTCAAGAGAGTACTTGTGTATGGACCTGCAGTTAGAAGGAGTTTAAGAAGAAGAAGATGTGACAGATGCCGTCTATGTTAATATTAATATTAACATAAATCCAAAGGCCCTTTTCAGGGCCACCCACATTTCTCGAAAAGAGATAGCCTTTCGATTGCCTACCCCTTTATAAAAAATTTTTCAAAAAAACAAAATCCCATGATCAATTCCCCTTGTCCCTAAAGTAGTTTTTTTTCTAACATGTTCAATTCCCCTTTGTCCCTAGACAAACCCAAACTCTATTCCCATGTTCAATTCCCCTTGTCCCTAGACAGACCCAAACTCTATTCCCCATGTTCAATTGCCTTTGTCCCTAGAATCGATATTTTTTTCCATTGTTCAAATGCCTTTGTCGCTAATGTCAATATTTCCTTTTTTTTCCTTTCTCCAATGTTAAATTCCATTGTCGCTAATCTTACCCAGGGTTTTTTGCCCATGTTAAATTTCCATTGTCGCTAATCTTACCCAGGGTGGTTAATGTTAAATTTCCATTGTCGCTAATCTTACCCAGGGGGTGTTTTTAATGCTAATTCCCATTGTCGCTAATCTCACCCCTTATACTACTATTATTCTATGAGTTAATTTTAGTTTTAAGGAGATCAATTTGACATGATAATAAAGTATTTATCCCGCCTTTAAATCTCACACCACTCCTTACTACTTAAAATCCTCCATGTAAAATATCAGGTACGAAAACTAAAATTCATCACAACAACCATCACGAACAAAACTCTAGAATACAACATAAATTAAGTATACATAACCCCTTCCTCATAAGGAAAAAGAAATACTTCAAATTACATTTTATAGATGAGAGTCCACTTCCTTGCACAGTCTAAAAACTAAGCAATATAGTACATTGAGTAATACATTGAGAATTCATCTGGAATTTGATTATATTTCCCCTAATGAGTTTGTTGTCAATGGTGTGTTCTTGCAGCATTAAGCTCTATCTCAACGATCTCTGATTTTCATTTTCATTTTCTTCATGAAAGTGAGCGGATTGTGATCACTGAATACAACAACCGATTAAATAGATGAACTGATATTATCTTCAAAATCTCCAAACGACAATATCGAAGCCAAACATTCCTTCTCAATTGTGAAATAATTGATCTGATCCTTGTTAGCTGTATTATTTAGACAAGTGGCACACCAAATAATCCACACTATCTTTATCAATGTGAATTAATACTATACCAACCGCTACATCACCTGAGTAAATATATATGTTAAAAATTGACTGAAATTTGGTGCTGAAAGAACTAGTACACTCTAAAGTATGGTCTTTAATTTTGTCAAAAATATTCCTTAAATTGTCGGGCTAGTGATAAAAGGATTTTGTGCTCAGCAAATGTGTCAAGAATTAAAGACTATTTCAATAAAATGTCCCATAATATTCAGCCATACCACAACACTGGATCATGTGATTTTCATTACGAGGCACTTGGTCTTCCGAGTAACGCTTGACCTTAATTTAAAAGGCTTAACTTGACCATGTCCCAGAAAATGTCCTAAATCTATAATACATGCAATGGTGATCGTGCTGAGAATAATTTCTGGTTGTTGCATGATGATAAGCAAGGAACAGAGATTTTCCATTTGGTTTTATTTTGAAGAGGTCAGGGTCATGATTTTGTATTGAAAACAATACTTATGTGGAGTCAAACAAACACTAGTCTGATTCTATTTTGGAGATGTATGAAACATTCATATCAAAAGAACCTATAATCATTTTCTGTCAGGACTATTCCTATTAAACTATTAAGAGACACGTGAGTTTTTCGGGGTCCTTTGTTACAAGGTACTTTGTTTTTGTCTGAGCAGTCTTCTAATATAACTATGGATGCACCTCTTTACCACTTCATTAATGTGAGTTGTCTGAGATTATCGTAATCTTTATCAACTTTCCTGGCTGTGAATCACCTATTGAATATTTTGTTTCCCTTTCAAATTCGACATGGAGTAAGCCCAGATCTTTTTCTACCATTGATAAACCTTGGTTAATATGCCTCGGGTGAAAACTCGTGTCCCTACACGATGCCATCAACATCCATATCATTAACAACTTTTTCTACCGACAGTAAAGTGTAGACTTCTTGAGGTTTGCCTATACGTACATATTATAGAGATAAGTCAAATGCACTCTGGGACAAAGGAATTCTTTAGCAAATGTCTTAAAACGAAGAGAGTATCTATCAATTTCTTTATCCTGAAAATTGCTATTAGCATCACAAGTTAACAGTTTGTAAACGGGTACTTATGATCCATCTGCAATTTTTAATTATTTTAGCATCAGTATCATTCCATTATTATATCTGAATTTTCCACCACATTCCCTCTCTTTATGTCTGTCTCTTTGTCCGTAGTTTTTTCCGTTTCCCCTCAAAATCAATTTGGATTTTCATTCTTTTCCTTGTCTGCATATTCATTTACTTCATGTACTTCTTATTCTTTCTTAATTTCCTACCAAAACTATATATATATATATATATATATATATATATATATATATATATATATATATATATATATATATATATATATCATGCTTTGTTAAAAAGCGTTCTCTTCAGAAAGATCATATTGTCGAGAACCCTCAAGCAACACGGTTCTTTTCCAAAGATTTTAATCCTTATTGGGTGGAATTTAAGACAATGTTCACTACCTTAGGAAACATTGTTAATGTTTCTGGTTCCCGCAAATGTTTCAAATGTATTAGCTGAAAGTTTACCATGGACAGTGAAAAGTCTGAAACAATTTCAATTCTAATGTCATTTTTAAAAGCTACATCACCAACCCACAATCATGAACAAAAGTCAAGCAAACAATATAAATTACAGATACATAAAAGCGAGATAGCTCTATAGACAGATACAAAAAATAATCTAGCATGGTGATCTGGACTTTGACAGACTTTTACTGATTACAACTACAGACCAGCTGTATATCCAATAAATATGTTTATTAATGTATAAATGTTATTTTGGACAACAATCATGATCTGAAAATCACTGACATACTTTAACACTGACAATAGCAAGGGAATTATTCACATATCTGGGAAGTGACTGTAACAAGGGGCTTAGTCGCGCGTTTAAGACGTGACTGTAGCAAGGGGCTTATTCATGTGTTTGAGAATTGAAAATAGCAAAGGATTTAATCACTTCTTTGAGAAGTGACACTAGCAAGGTGGTTATTCACATATTTTGAGAAGTGACTGTAGCAAGCGGTTTATTCACGCGTTTGAGAATTGAAAATGGCAAAGGATTTAATCACTTGTTTGAAAAGTGACACTAGCAAGGTGGTTGTTTACATATTTCAGAACATAATGTAGGAAGGGTGTTATTCTCCAACAATCTTGCGTAGAAATGAGGATTGAAATGTAAGTACGGAAAGGATGAAATAATTTGACAAATGTATGATAACATACATTGTTGAAAGTAATGTTGATCCGCCCAGGTTTACGTAACTGAAACACTGAGAATAAAATAATCGAAGATATAAATATATTGTTTATATATAAAACAAAAAATAATAGATTGTCATAATGGTTAGATGATTTGTTTCTCGTTTTGCTTCGTACTCTTCGGATATCGGAACCCGTGTCCGCGGGTACGAACCCCACAATCTGCAATATACTCACCATGATCTACACCATTTCGACCTCACCGACGTCACTAAAATGGATTATACAAAATCGCAAGCATAGAGATTCGTGCGTAGCAACCCCGACTGCATACAGCAGAAGTAATTAATTATCATATAAATACATTTATGCTCTGGATTCCTATTACATAAATCCAGGTGTATATGTAACTTCAAAGTCTAAAAAAACAAGCTAAAATCCCTAAGTAATTTTCCAGACCCAGGAGGTTACAACATATATATATATATATATATATATATATATATATATATATATATATATATATATATATATATATATATATATACACACACACATATTATAGAGAATATGTAGCTTTATCCTATACGTTCCAGGGATATCGCTTTCCGTTGTTTGGTGTCTCTCACTCTATATATATATATATATATATATATATATATATATATTAAAGTCTCGGATTTGGCCAATGTGAGTATGTGAGAAAGCTTGCCAATAGTTTCTCGAGGGTCAGTGGTTCTTTCCGGGGATTTCCCGGGTTCTTCCTCCACCATTAATACAGGCCGTCATGTTTAGTCTATCGTGTGCTGAAAAATGGCGTTAAACCCTACAGCAACAACAACAAATATATATATATACATATATATATATATATATATATATATATATATATATATATATATATATATATACATAGAGAGAGAGAGAGAGAGAGAGAGAGAGAGAGAGAGATATCGTAAACTATCATTAACAAGTTTCAAGCTGTATCCATAATATATTTTGAGAAAGGTAATAGTCAATGTCTACACCACTGCTAGAAAGAAAGTCGGTACCAGGATGTGTCTAAATAGGGGCGTACCGATGTATTGATATTACATAATAAATGCAATGTAATGATTGGGGGGGGGGGCGGACAAATGAAACGACTTTAACTGATAACGGCATATAGAATATTGTTAGAATTATTGTTGTTTATATTGTTTTCACAGCTCTGGGGTACGGGTTATATCGCATGCACTTCTGGACATCCGCCCATATATCAATAATGTCTGAGGAAAGATGAAAAATTAGACTAGCGTGGGAACAATGCTGACTTTTGTCCTTCAAATTTCTAACAACAACAATAATAATAATAATGTAATGATAATAACAACATTAATAATAAAAATAACAATAAGAATAATAATTGATTATAGTAATAATATCAACGTTAATAATAAAAATAATAATAATAATGTAATAATAATAATAATAATAATAATATTTGCAAGCCTCCTTTTCAACAATTATAGCTTTCTCCTGAGTTCTTTTATCAGGTAAACTATCCGGGGTTTTCAAAAGAGATAAATCATTGTGAGTTTTTGGATTGCGTTAAATCACTGAGGCTATTTACATATGTTGTAAAATCATCCCTGAATTATTACATTGTATCCAAATTTATTTCATGAATGTACTGTTTACGGAATGTTATTCCATAACTAATAAAGATTTTAAATTTTTTCAATTTTGAAATCTTTTTTATAAACACCAGCATATGTATTTCAGTATGTGTGTCAAATTCCGGCTAAAATACAAGAGGTCTTTGTTTTTCACTTTTTAAGCTTTATGTTGAAATTTGCTTTTAAACTCGTGCATCCCTATTTCATTATTTTTCTCTTATTTTGCAACTTTCTTTCATGATTCCCGTCCTATGACTGGCAATTAAGCTGGTATGACATGTAAAAAAATAATGCTAAGGATTTGTCGTAATAATTTCATTAACAATACAACTCATTAGGTGTCTATTTCAATATGTAGTTCCTTTTTCTACCTCGACCTATTGACACGGAACATACCTTTTTATAACGTTTGTAAATCACTTAAGTTGCTAATCCAGCATTATCGGAAAAGTCGTATAGCAGATTTGCTTGATTTACGCATTAGGGAATTCATGATTATACACCGTGTCTTTCAATATCGTAAAACAGATTGGCTTAATTTACGCATTAGGAACAGTATGAGTAGACACGGTGTCTTTCAATCTCATAGAACGGATTAGCTTAATTTTACTCGTCAGCCTTTACATAGACACAGTGTCTTTCGATGACATAGAACATGTTGTTGTTGTTATGTGGTTTAACGCCATTTTTCAGCACACGATAGGCTATGCATGGCGGCCTGTTTCAATGGTGGAGGAAGAACCCGGGAAAACCCTGGGAAGAACCACCGACCCACGAGAAGTTACTGGCATGCTTTCTCACATACCCACATTGTCCGAATCCTAAACTCGAACCCACACAGACATAGATGAGATGGCAGTGATCCGTAGAGGAGAGCGCTTTAGACCACTCGGACACTCGGGGCCCCCCTCATACCATGTTAAGAAGCTGATCTATAATGCGTACACATATGGTAGCTTACAGATATGGTTAATATAATTGATATAGCTGTGCGATGCTGTTGTCGGGGAACTAATAATAATCACGATGTGGTATTTATGCATTAAACACAGCATTCACTAAGCATGCTGGCACGGAGCACATGCTTCTACCCACAGCACATGTAATAGGTTTGATTTGTTCGTTCGTCTTTGCATGTTTAGACATGATGTGTTTTAATGGCATTAAGACTGTTAAGAAGTAGATTAATACAGATCGAACTTTTAGGGATTTAAACAATTGGATTAATGTAATTAATATAGCCATGTGTACTGCTTTTGTCGGGAAACCCAATATTGCAGCATTTATGCATTCCACGTGGAATTCATGCTCTTTGAATATCTCGACACTTAGGGAAACATACAATTGAAAGTCTCAGCACAATTAAATGAGAGACCACAGTTAAATGTCTAGCCACATCTCGTGTTTTTTTTGGTTCAAGGTTTTAGCAATCTTGGAAAGTGAGTGTTACTTCCACAAGCGGATATAAAAGAGTAGTCGTTCTTTGCAGTGAAGCTTGTCTTCAACATCTATATCAGTCATTATACCACTCCAAAACGAACGTTATCTATATTATTATCACTTGTATACAAACAGTTACATTGCGAGTAGTATTTACTCTGTAGTTCACAGCATCAGATTATCAGTAGAAGCTCGAGCACCTTGCATAAAAATAATCATACAAATCATATGGCTGTGTGTGTGTGTGTGTGTGTGTGTGTGTGTGTGTGATTTTGATTTTTAACGTAGCTTTAAAAAAAAATCAGTCATATCGAAACGATGTCTGCAGTGTGGCAGTTTACAGTGATGTCTAACACTGGGGTATCATGCCGCAGACATGCAGCACGATGTCTCACTCTGTCACATTCTCCTGACAACCGGCCGACCAGTCCTAGCATTAATCTCTTAAGTCTTTGGTATGACTGAGCCGGGGTTCGAACCTCCCATATCTGAGGCGAACGCTCTAACCACTAGGACAACGAAGCGGCGAAATGAGTCTTGTATCTTGAAGAAATTCTCGTATGGCCAGATATGTTAAAATGTAATCTAAGTATTTCATAGCGATGCAAAAGCATACGTCTTGCTGTCGGTACAAATTAATAGAATACCCATTTTAAATTGAATTCTTGTTATACTGTGATGATAATATAATTCTGTATTCGGACACCAAGGTTAAAAATGCCATTTTGAATAATTCAAACGTTAACTTCGTAACATTACGTACTAATAATATCATCAGTACGTTTGGAAATAATGAACTGATGATTATAATCATAGAAGCATAGCAAAGTTAACATCCGTGTCTTACATGCAAGGTACCGTTTATTGATCTTAAAGCCTATGTCTTATTTTATTCAATAGGTACTGAAAAGCGATATTGTGTCTTAGATTGAACTATTTCGAAAAGAAGAAAGCTGAGAATTTCAGCTGATGTCGAAGAAATGAATAATATATGGAAATAGCTTTATTATGAATTTATTCCTAATTCGAAGTTCATTGCTCCTATCGTCTTGACTGAACTCACAGGCATCCACGCTATCTCGACCATGCATGCAACTTCCAAAAAATAATGTAACCTATTAAAATGAATATAGAACTTTATACACAGCAGAAACGCTCTGTAAGAAGTATATCTGATAATACTAGGTTAGTTTGCATGGAGAAGGAACACTCTCATAAAACTTTGAAACCTATAATTCGTACCAAAAAGGAAATCGAACACTCGTCTCAGATTTATTATCACCTTATCTGCAAGTTACAATCCCAATACCCTATGGAGAAAACACACATCACCGAACACACCAATCTGCCCCCTACCACGATTCCCGGCAACTCCCCAAGTAAGGGACGGAATATGGTCTTGAAGATTTTTATTTTTCATGGGGGACTGAATGAGTTATATCAATACTATTATCAGCGGAAAGACAAATAGACGGCAACGTAGACGGCAACGTAGACGGCAACGTAGACGGCAACGAGCCTTATAGTGAGTTTTCTTCAGTGCTTTTTACAAGTATGTGTCATTCGTAGATACTTTTTACAAAGGCAAGCATCCGAGTGGTTAGAGCGTCCACCTCGGATGCCGGAGGTCATGGGCTCGACTACCGGGTGAGTCATAACAAAGACTTATATAAATGATACTAACAGCTACCTCGATTGGCGCACAGCATTAAGAGGTTAGTGTTAGGACTGGTCGGCCTGGTGTCAGGATAATATGACTGGGTGGGACATCGTGCTATATATATCTGCGGCATGATGTCCCTGTGCTAGACATCACTTTAAACTGCCACACTGCACACATCGTAGCGATATGACTGAATTTCTTTTAAAGCTACGTTAAAACTCCAAGTCACACACACACAAGCAAGCCTTATGTTAGGCATCTTTTGCAAAGTTGTAAGGATATGTTACTTGATAAATAGCACATATAATTTAACAAATGAGAGAATTTCTGTAACAGCATAAAACGTACATAAGCATAAAAATTCAAATTAGATATGTATAGCAAAAAGTCCAGATTCTTGCTTACTCCAGCTTCTTTCTAATCCTTAGTAATAATAAACAGCATGGAACACATGCGTCGAAGCGTGAAACAGACGCTATTCACCTGGATGTTCTTAAATATTGAACCCACATTCTGTTTTATCCTGAAATATGATACACACCGTATGTACAAAGGGTGTGAAAAAAGCCAATGCAAAGAAAATATAGACACTAGGCCGCATAAAAAACGTAGATTAATGGCGACATTTCGTGTGTGAAAAGATCCATCCGTGTTATGTTTTGTTATTTAGTGGCCATTTATTCCTTATTTCATTATTGCAGAAAAGAATGAATTGAATTGCTTGCGTTTATTGTTCAGTGTAGTTTGGAAAAGTATGTCTCCCTTAAGATCAGCAAACCATGTTAGTTCCAGGTCCGCGTAATTAGGTATCTGAACCAGTCTGGACAAATGAAAGTGACAGTGACCCATTTACTGCATACGGGAGGTCATCATAAACCATATTTAAATGAACATATCAGAAAATGACCCGAGTTAATGAAGGTTAGAAACGCTTACATTTTGGTCTATTTTATAATCATATATTTACAATATGATTGCAAGCTAGAACAACATCATCATCCGGGGAAAAAACGCACATTACCCGATCAAACAACTCTAGACCCCATTCTTGGCAACCTCCACACCAAAAGGGATGGAATATTGTCCTGAATATGTTTGAATGTCATGCGTAGTTGACACCTGGTTGGACTGGTGGATGAATTAATGAGTTACTGGATGAAATGGTGATATAAAGACAAATGCGGGATTATAATTGTATATACAAATAATATGTACCAATAGAAAGGCGAATTGACGGTACAAATAATATGTACCAATAGAAAGGGGAATTGACGGTGCAAATAATATGTACCAATAGAAAGGCGAATTGACGGTACAAATAATATGTTCCAATAGAAAGGCGAATTGACGGTACAAATAATATGTACCAATAGAAAGGCGAATTGACGGTACAAATAATATGTACCAATAGAAAGGGGAATTGACGGTACAAATAATATGTACCAATAGAAAGGCGAATTGACGGTACAAATAATATGTACCAATAGAAAGGCGAATTGACGGTACAGATAATATGTACCAATAGAAAGGCGAATTGACGGTACAAATAATATGTACCAATAGAAAGGCGAATTGACGGTACAAATAATATGTACCAATAGAAAGGCGAATTGACGGTACAAATAATATGTACCAATAGAAAGGCGAATTGACGGTACAGATAATATGTACCAATAGAAAGGCGAATTGACGGTACAAATAATATGTACCAATAGAAAGGGGAATTGACGGTACAAATAATATGTACCAATAGAAAGGCGAATTGACGGTACAGATAATATGTACCAATAGAAAGGCGAATTGACGGTACAGATAATATGTACCAATAGAAAGGCGAATTGACGGTACAAATAATATGTACCAATAGAAAGGGGAATTGACGGTACAAATAATATGTACCAACAGAAAGGCGAATTGACGGTACAAATAATATGTACCAATAGAAAGGGGAATTGACGGTAAGGAACCTTACCATAAGTTGTCTTGTGAGATTTTTAAAATTACTTTTCCATACGCAGAAAATTTTAGTTGCAAATAGGACAGCTTTAGGTCAGGTGTCATTGTATAATGAATAATGGTAACACTGTTACAAGTGGCTGTACTCAGTGGATAAGTAAATTAGTAACAATGTACAAGTTGACCTTAATATGTGGCACTAAAGGCTTAGAAATGGCACTTGGGGCTCAAACGAAATTTAACATGGGAAGGATACTTGAGGCTCAAACGGGAGTTAAGCATGGTATTAGCACGTGTATGTCAAAAGTGTTTATGAGGTCAAAAGGAAAGGGTAATTAGTAAAGGTATTAAATTTGAGTTGTCGACATAAACAAGCAATTACATATACAACACGTAGACAGAAACGTTGGCAATCGTGAACGAGTATCTTTCTTAGACAAGTGAGTGGCCCAGGAAAAGGCCGTTGGGTTTGTTAACCAGAATCAGTGAACATACGTCGCATCTCCCTGGTCTTCTTTTTCTCAAATTTCGTCTTACAGAAGGACCGTACAGCAAGAATCTCTCCAGACAGCCTAAATTCTTCTCTTCCAAATAGCCGTGTTTGTCTTTTTGGTGATGGTTCATGGTGATTTCACATACATCATAACATTCGGATTGAGCAGCATCCCCGATTTCAGTGTGGAAGCCTCCACGCTTGCTGGCATGGTATACGGATTGAACTCTCCAATCGTCAACATTCTATGCATCTTGATCGTGAGATAATGTGAAACCACGGGACAAGGTGCTTGTATCTATTGATTAAAAGCTGATCGAAACGAATTTATGTTTCACCAATCCTAAAGGACTCACGGTACTAATTCCACTCCAATGGTAAACATATGGAAACACTATCATATTCAAAATTCAATAACTTAAAATTTATGGGTGCTGATAATGACACCTATAATTTTTCGTGCACATCTAACCTCGGTGCAAGCTTATGTGTGGAGAACACCATATGACCCGCGGCAATTTGTTTACATACATGTGCATGAAACACGTGTTATTGATTCTGCACCAAATGAATCAGGTGCTACTTTCAGTATTGAGTACTCCTGAGTCAAGCCTGTAAGAATGCTAAAATTGCATCAGTAGAAATTTGTCAATATTTTTTTACATTACATATAGGATAAGCTCTCAAAAGATATTTTTCCTAAAATTTTAATTTTCATTATTAACCAATTATGGACCACCAAACCTGTAAATACTCTATTATTTCCTCACCCATTTCTAGACTGGTTCACAGTTCTTCCGTATAATTAGTACCGTGTGTTCTATAACCAGATTTAATTTTTTTTGAAAAAGTTGTATTTTACTCCTTGATATTAGAGCATAATTGTAAGAAAGAATTGGCCATGCTTGTGCATGGATAATAGTGCAATGGCATTTTATGTGATACCAATATCTGTAGTTAAATTGCATCCGCATTACATGTTGCTGTGTTGTATTGTACTTATTAATGACTTATTCTTGTTATTAAAAGAATTGTTTTCTGCCTTTATATCTTCATGTTATCTTTCTATGGCATGCATGCTACACAAAAGAAACACAAGCATGCTGACATCAGCAAGTATGACATCACAGGGTATCAAATTACATGACGCATTGTATTTTCATCTCTCACTGGCTATAAGACAAGTTTTAAATGTTTTAAATTTCAAAATTGCATTTCTTTTCTTGCTGACTCTCACAGAAATAACATACAGTGCATCCCTATTCACATCAATCAAACAAAACAAATAAGTGTGCCACATGACAGGTCAAAATGATACGAGCCATTGCCCTTTTGTGACTAAAACAAATACACACACCCATGAAGCATCAAGAGATGCTGATATTCCAAACTTATTTAAACTATCATCACATGTGATTCATGACCCCCAAATGTTAATAAAAAGGTATAAAAGCCAAGGAAGAGTTCCATAAGCTGTATTATACTGAATAATTAAATAACATAGTGCTACTTTTTAGTATAGAACTATGGGGAAGGGTGAATAAGCAAAGAATAGACAGAGTAATTTCTTCAAGCCTAGTAATGTTCCCCACAACAAAGGGGGTGGGGAGGAATGTGTATCAACCCAAATAACACATCAACATGAGGTATGTTACATAAGGACATCAAGAGACAAATTTGAAAAAGCTATCCAAAGTTCCTATAATGCTGACATTGATGTTGGAGACAGAAAGTGTATGCACAAACTGTTATGACTCAAGCTGTTAAGTATGCTGGAGGTGGAGAAATGTGTGAAAAACTTTGCTATGCCAAGACAAGTTCATGTCTCTATGCAATATGCAGACACTGATAAAAATTGTCACTGAATACACTACTTGTTAAATTTAAGTAATAGAATTGAATTGCATATTGAAGTTGTCTAATACATAAACATATACCTACATTAACCCAAAGCTCATAAAAAGTTAAGAAAAAGTCTAAAAATCATTACTGTGGCTGCTTTCCACTATAAGCAGTGTTAAATTACTTACTTTTTAATATAAAACTGAAAAAATGCATACATTATTGAACAAAAGAGAAACAAAGCAAACACTGCAATCACTCAATTACAGTCAAAGGGGAGGTAATACACCTTGATTTGGCAAACCAAATAGCAAGCTCTAATTTACAGCTAAATGATTCCTTACTATTACTTGATGGTAAGAACAGAGCAATGTAGGTTTTATAAATAGCTTTTGTTTCAAATATGAAACCATATTTCTGACATGAAGCTTGTTTTCATTTATTCACAACAACATATATGGTGAACAAAACACATATCGCTTAGTGCACGCAGTAATCAAATGCTGAGATTTGGAATAATGTGTTCTGAGACCACAAGTTGCAACACCCTGAGTATGAAGGTTTTCTATCATGGGACTTGGTACATGAAGAAAAAAGAGATCTGGTTTGGTGGGAGAGAGCAGTATGTTCACCATGCAGTTATACATCAAAAATGTTTCAACTGTATGAAGAGAGGTTGGGGAAGAAAAACTGCCTGTGTAAAGAATGCAATACAGATAGGACTTTTGCAGAGTTATATTTGGAATGAAGGGTTGAAAACTATTATTTTAAGTGAAAATATCCCTCCCTGCTCCCTCAACAAAAGGAATGCAGAAACGTTCCAATACTGTTTACCCAAAAATGTAATGTACCAATATGAGAAACATGCTGAACATAGAATAGGTGTCAAGGAGTTTAATTCTAGGATAAGAAATAAGACCGGTATAATTGATATTCAATGTGACTCGACATATAATAATTCAATTTACAGGTTGAGGCAATGCAGCATGTGCAGTTTTGTGCACAGTCCTTATTTTTACAATGTTCTCTGCTTTGATCTGCTGAGTGTGTCTCTAAAGTTAAATGATCAGTACTAATACATAAGTGATTGTGACATAAGTGGCTTACATATAAAATCTCCCCCACCCCCACCCCCTTTTGGGGAATTGTTGCATGTGTTAAATGGTATTTAACCATATAGGCCAATCTATGGGTACCATCATATGAAATTCTGCCATCAGGCCATACTATGCTCTTTTCCCTATGGCCTAAGCTATCTACTTCCACTCTCCAGTGTATAAAACCATCCCCATCTGTCTTTTGTATAGAATTTTTCTCCAAAACCACATTCAAACCATGATAAAAAGACTCCATTATGATTGTCATATGTAAAAACCACCAAATTGATACCCTGTATGCACGTGGTAACCATGGAAACAACAAACTCTTATTATGGTATAGGTCGCATATAGGACTCACGGTACTAATTCCACTCCAATGGTAAACATATGGCAACACTATCATATTCAAAATTCAATAACTTAAAATTTATGGGTGCTGATAATGACACCTATAATTTTTCGTGCACATCTAACCTCGGTGCAAGCTTATGTGTGGAGAACACCATATGACCGGCGGCAATTTGTTTACATACATGTGCATGAAACACGTGTTATTGATTCTGCACCAAATGAATCAGGTGCTACTTTCAGTATTGAGTACTCCTGAGTCAAGCCTGTAAGAATGCTAAAATTGCATCAGTAGAAATTTGTCAATATTTTTTTTACATTACATATAGGATAAGCTCTCAAAAGATATTTTTCCTAAAATTTTAATTTTCATTATTAACCAATTATGGACCACCAAACCTGTAAATACTCTATTATTTCCTCACCCATTTCTAGACTGGTTCACAGTTCTTCCGTATAATTAGTACCGTGTGTCCTATAGTCACGTTCAAAAATTCATCAGAGCGCTCGGTCGCTGTTTCAGTCAGAAGAAAGCGGCGCGATACGTCAAAATGAAGTATATCGGCGCGCTGGTAGTCACACACAGTGAATCGATGCAACATAGTTTGAGCATGGCGCATGCTAAGAAAACGATATATTAGGGGCGCCTGGGGGGGACACGAGGAGTGATGGCATGGTAGCTACTACAACAGCCACAGTTTCGCTTCCAAAACAGAATGTTTTTAATTTGCATTTAGCCTATTTTCATTCCTCTTCGCACGAATTTATACCGGCACCAGTACCTTTACTGCCTTCCCCCTCGTTTTCTTTGATTGGGGCTTTAAGACAGAGACAGAAGGAAGATACAGAACAATTATTTTCAACAGCGGAATGTAGCAGAACAAGTCTTTGTCATTCAACAACACCAATAAGAGGGAAGAACAAAACGAGAAGAGGAAAAAAGAAAACGAGAAGAGGGAAGAAAAAAACAAGAAGAAAAGAGAAGAGAAAAGATAAAAACAAGAAGAAGACGAGAAGAGAAAAGAAGTAAACGAAAAGAAAAGAGAAGAGAAAGAAGAAAACGAGAAGAAAAGAGAAGAGAAAAGAAGAAAACGAGAAGAAAAGAGAAGAGAAAAGAAGAAAACAAGAAGAAGAGAAAAGATGAAAACGAGAAGGAAAGAAGAGGAAAGAAGAAAACGAGAAGAAAAGAGAAGAGAAAAGAAGAAAACGAGAAGAAAAGAGAAGAGAAAAGAAGAAAACAAGAAGAAGAGAAAAGATGAAAACGAGAAGGAAAGAAGAGGAAAGAAGAAAACGAGAAGAAAAGAGAAGAGAAAAGAAGAAAACGAGAAGAGAAGAGGAAAGAAGAAAACGAGAAGAGAAGAGAAGAGAAAAGAAGAAAACGAGAAGAGAAAAGAAAAGAAGAAAACGAGGAGAAGAGAAGAGAAAAGAAGAAAACGAGAAGAGAAGAGAAAGAGAACAGAACAGAACAGAACAAAAAAGAATAATGACAGTGAAAGTCAAACATTGACTGCACTATTAGACGTTTTGGCAGAGTAAATGTATCTGAGTCAAATGTATCACACATATTTAACTCGGCGCAAGAGAAAGAGGCCTTACCGTGCCAAGCATTCCATCCCAGCCATCACTACCTGTACGCTCACTACCACTGAGGGCAAAGCAACAGTGCCTGTTAACAAATAATCCACAGTTGCAGTAAAGGCAGTTAAGCACATCGTCCACTGGTTTGTAAAAGAAAAACAAAGACACTAACTTATGTATGGGGTCGCAGTGTGTAGACCATATCAAAATGCAATTTTAAAACAAGACGAAACGATTGCACAACCTCAGTGAGAAAGGCGACGAAATATAGAAGCAATCTCGTGACATATCGCCTCACACACGAGAAGTGTTGGCTCAAATGCATGCCAACGATTTTGAAGTCGACATGAGTGAACCTGAATCAACTAAACGCATCGACTACCTCCAGAAAGGTATTCACTAATTCGAGAGACGCGAAAACACTCCTCTATAAAATTTGAGAACCAACGCTTACATTTATACGATCACATTTAAAGAGTTCAAGTCTACACTGCCACCCCTGAAAGTAGAAGGTTGCATCATCCATGTCTGAGATTCCTTGTTATCGACACTGAAACACCAAAGCCAAATCGTTTGAGACTCCCCATGTTTCACAACAGTCTGAAGTCACTCGTCTGGATCGAGTTTAGTACCCAAGCAGTACTGACGCCTTCCAATGCCATCAACAAGATTCAAACGTTCAGCAATCGAACGACGAATTTCACGTCACCAATTGAAAAGCTACACTTTACACTACCCAAGTTACCTCTCCAAAAGGAAGCGGAAGCAGAAACGTGTTACTGGTGGACAAAATTCTTGGCACCAAACACTTCATCGTCCAAATTAACAACACACAAGACCGCATGTGTTTAGTCCTACAAGAACGACATTGTAAAAAAAGAAAAGAGGCTGGTACAGCATTCGACAATCAAACGTAGCTAAGCAGTGAAGACAGGCAGAACGTATGCTACAACAGGCAGGCATATTGAAAGAGGCCGCACGTGTTACTGCTGATACTAACAAACTTCCCTTCACTACAACCTTTACCCTCAAGTGGACGTCTGATGTTTCTATAACCCAATTTACAGACGGGAAATCAAGATAAAGAACATTTCGATGTCATTACCATTATCAACGAATTTTTCTGATAGGCATATTATTTTTGGAAACGCGTCCAAGGGTTTACCAATCGGGAGCAACGAATTTATTGTGGAGAGATATGTCAGGGTTGCTTAGCTTCTAAACTGTTTTCCTGAAGGTAAAGAACGATACCACGACTTCTCTTGCCAGCGAAATGTTTCAATCCTACCTGTTACAAACATTAGCAGTGTTTGCAAACTACTGCAATTTTGTACTCTTTGTGCGCGTCTCATGAGCAACAACAATGTCAAGGCCTACGTGTGGCGAGGAAAGACACAATGTCATATTTCTCACTAAATCTTAGACTTAGAACATCGATGTTACATCAAAAAATACAAAACTGCAAGAAGAAAAGGATACAAGTAGATATATTTCTTTATAATTCAGAATATATGCAAGAGACCGGTATTTTCAGTATTACTCATACCCAGCCAGACGTCCCAATCATTTTAAAAATAAAATTGCAAGTACAAGACACATCTATTTTTTCCATACATTTAAGGTCTTTTTTGGAAATTGATTGAAAACTGGTGAGCGTGAACAATGCCAATTATGATGCCAATACCCTTGTGTGATTCGTTAACATTGCATGCAAGCAGTGTTTAACAGTATACATTATTTTATCGATAGAAAGGAAATTTAATCAATTCTGGCTGCAACGTGTCTCAGACGTGCCAGATATGACGATGATAACACAAGAACAGCTGGCCCAACAATAATGTTTGTCAAAGATGAAACTGATAATGAAGAACACAGGCTGAATATAACTCGATGGTTATAAAATAATGCCTTCAGTGCTTCAACAGATCTGGCAACCTTATCGTTTCAGAACCTAATTTTAACTTTGGATCTGCACAGCGTTGATTAAGAATCATTAGGACCTCGTTAAAATATTCGTGCATAATTTCCTTCGGTCTCATTTCTGGGTTTCGCAGTTTGATGTTCGCAGGGTGATAATTGTTTTCAAACACACAGTTACTTTGTTTTATGCAAAAATCCTAAGGATGTCATTTGGCGTAATGCTGGTGTTGTTGATGGTAAAGTTGTATTAGAAGCCTGTGTTATCTCCTTCACAGAGTACAAAATCACCCTTGTTATCGTTTATGCAACATTGTAAATTTTCTCACATACCACATAAACACACTAAAACTGCTATTGCGAGACAGTTTACGTGGCGAATAAGTACTCAGCAAGTCTTTACTGCACGAAAACACGTGTTTTTAGCGTTTCAAGGTTCAGCGCAAGATAATGGCCTGGCACAGAGTAAAATTATACTTGATAACTTTGAAGTGGCTGAGGTAGCTTTGTGGTTAGCAATCCATATAGAACCTTCCGAAAAAAATTCTGCTTAGCGATGCAGAAGCCACTCATCATCTTTCACGCGCATATCACAATATGTGATCGTACATGGACCGGCATCAAAACGTGGACACAGGTCTGGATATTTCTCAGCAAGATGATTGCATACGTTGTACCAGATTTATTTATTCCTAACTATAAAAAAAGGAGTGGTTCAGGTAGTCCATCGATGCTATGCTATTATACTTTCTGACAAGACACCATTGATGGCGTATGCTGGAGGACAATGAGAGTGATCAATACACCTGTGGAAAATTCATTATTAAATCAGCTACGTATTTTATTTACCATGTCATATCATGATATGTGTATCGGTCGTATTACCTTGCGGAAAAAAAAATATTTATGGGGTCACACTAAAACTTTCTCCAGTAAACTTGATTACAAATATCCCAGCTTGGTTAACCAAAACAGAGCTCGCTCACAATAACGAAGCCAAACATAAAAATACCTCAGTGAATTTTAAATTATCCAAGTCAGAGGTGGCACAAATGCTCAATACTGGTAGAATATTTCCATTCCTTGCAGAGATTCCAACATTGTTTGGTAGGATCGTCTCCGAGGGATGCAAAAACTTGCAGCGTTAGGGACTGTCGGACCTGCAGCAGGAATGACTTTGTAAAAGACAGTTGGTGCCTCTATAGCAAAAAGGAAAGAGGCTTTCAATTACCAGGTACCAGTCGTCGAATATTCATAAAGGTCTTCGATTACAAAGTCATAAAAGGTCGCGCCGTCGACCCGTCCGTTGATCAAGCTTGATTTACTATTGATGGCAAGCCGAATCAAGCATTTCGTGGTGGTTTCCCGCAAGATTACCTTGCTTGTATCAATGGTACGAAACATACAAGAATCTGGTATCGTCAATCTGGATTCATAACCAGGCCATGTCACTCACTGGTTCGCATACGTAGTAACACCGTAACATTGTTTGTTTTTGGATGTGGATGAATTTGCGATGCCAATTGAAGAATTGAAGTTGTTAAGTATTTATCTAAGAAGGTAAACAACCGCTATTACATTCGAATATACAAATACAATCATGGTTGGATGGCCCCATTCGCTATTATTTCTTTTATTGAAGCGCTGCGTGCACAGAAATGTTCACCAACCCAGCAAACACTTACTATTTCATATTAAAGTACGTGTAATATTAAATAACAATGTCTATTAACATTTACGGACGTTACTCAGCTCGTCGACAATGTGCTGGTGTAGTTCTGATCGGATGTGACACAAATCAGATTGAATTCAGTTTACTAGTCGCGTTGGTGGTGGTGGTGTCAATCTATATGTGAACTTGTGATGTTTGAAGATCAAACTGGCAAACTGAAAATGACAAACGTAGACATTCAAGATATTACTGTCAAGTTCAAAGGCAATGTAGCAAAGAATCAGGTTGAGGTCACTGAATAAGCTGGAATCAGAGACACTGGTGAATCGGATGCGTTTTTGAACAAAATATATTGACGAGGCTGCGATAAAACTGCCTATGGATACAAAGATCTAAAGGTGCCCCACCTACCACGCGTACTAACTTCATGGAGCATAATTACGGGAATATTAGTCAAATAAGGAGAAAATCAAATATATCCTTTCAATGACGAGATAAAATTAGCAAATGGTTTACTTCTTTTCAATTTTGAAGAAAATGGTTTTGATGGACCAAAACGTCACATCTTTAAGGTGCACGAGTCCGGAGCATATATATTTATTATAACGATATAAAAAAACGGATTTGGGGGTTGAATGGATGTGTTGGGAAAAGATAAGCAGTATTTTGTTTGTTGTTAAATTGATGAAAATCCGAGCAGTATTTGTTTTATGGAATCTGCATTATCTAAATCATTGGTTGCCCGAGATTAAATTCAGTTCTAAGTTTCAACATTGATCCAGACCGGTTCTTAACCGTCTTTAGTGTTTTGTGTTTAACATTAGATTTCTGTCATTATATATAATTGGTACAATCTGATCGCGATAATAAGGTTACGGAATCTACCGAAGTAGTGTTGGATGACCTAATAAAGGACGTAAATATCGATGGTGATTTCGTTCTACTTATAAAAGAATGTCTGTGTTAAAGCGGTGTTAGCAGTCCTTCGTGTACAACAAAATATAACTTTTTTTTGAGGGAAAAATAGAAATTGTTAGCTGAAATCACTCTATTGTAAGCAACTGGAATCATCGCCCAGTCACACGCCCGAAAGCTGACTACAACAGTAAATGTAAAACCACTCCGAGTTTGTTTCTACAATGGCCAGGTGGCTTTCACCGATGCATCCACCACAGCTACGTTCACCATATAATATTTTACACGAAGATTGACTCAGCTGAGACAAAAAACAAATGTGACTGTTATTAAACAATGATGCACTTGGTGGGGTAGCAATTAATGGACAAATACGATGGTTAAATGTAATAAGGTGATAGTGTAATCAGTGTGTTTTGTATGCGAGAGGTGCCAAACTACCAGAAAGCACACTTGCCAGAGATGTAAGTATTCAAAAGGCAGAGGTTTTATATAACTGCATGACAATTGTGCTTAGAAATATGCGTTGTATTATTGAAAGAAGAACTATGATGGATCTTAAAAATAATCAAAGCGGAACCACAGCTCCGAGATGAAATTACCTAAAGAACTGTGTTAATCGTGAAATACAAACACACGTATCTTGTCGTAGGAACTCTTTGTGGTATACCTGCGATAACGGTTGTGGTATTGGTGTGGCTCAAATCACAGCAACATGAACATTTTAAGCTGCACCAATCGGTACTATTGTCGGAGCTATAGTGATAGTATTCGATTTCTCTGACGGTAATGACAAATTACTTTCAAGGCGACCGAATGCATGAATATGCACCTACTCTGAATTACTTGCGGCCTCACAATTCAGTCTAAATACGGTCAGGCAGTTGTACTTTGCAGCAATCGAGGATAAAATAATCAGTGAGACCGAATTTGAGATTGTACTGGAAGATATGTACGACCACAAATAAGAAACAGCTCGGATCTGCTGCCAGCAAAAAACCAAATAATCTTCATCCCAAAAAATGGCTATTGATCAAAAACATTAGCTACATTCACAGAGTAGAATGAAGGGAAGATGTTAGCTCTTTTTGAAAGCCCTTTGGAGCACTTCCATCCGGACTAGTCTCTACCCTTAATGACTTGATCAATTATGTGGTAAGCTCACACCTCCGTTGGCAAACTATAAAGTGAGCAACATGCAACGCTCTCGTTAGGGCTAAATATGTCGTGGAGGTAGAGGAGAGAACAAATGGAATGACCCCAAAAGGGACAAATAAGGCAAACAATTCTTCAGAAATAGCTTTAATTCTCAAGAAGGAGACTAAGATGACGAACTATACCTGCCAAATTGGCACTTTAAGACAACTTCAGTTCTCCCTTGATAACACGGTTGTTTTCCTTAACATTCAGCAAATGAATTGCTGGACCCTCTCTCCTAATTAAAAAACCTGATCTGCATTTGAATTCGACCTATTGACACTTGCGATATTCTGTGAACTTGAACAAAGTATGAAACGCAAGTGAAATACCTTAGCAACAAATACAACAAGCTGTTCAGTATTACGTGTACTAAGACTCGAAGCGAACAGGGAGCCATGCTTAATCGGTTATAGAACGTCGGACCATTAATTTAGTGGTTGCCCGCTCAAACTCCATCTAGGACAGTTTACGTTATTTGCTTTGAGTTATATAATAGTCAAACAGTTACTACATTGTAATCGAGATTCTGATAGAATTTGATATATTATAGATACATACCAATTCTATTTGACTTGCACATGCTCAGCAACATGTATATATGTCATTTTGACACCATACATGATGTGGAATATTTTAAGGGTGGGGTCATTTATTCATATATCTGAGAAGTGACAATACGAGCGGGTTATATACGTATGTAATAAGTGACATTAATAAGTAATTTGTATAATCGAGAAGGGGAAACAGCAAGGGGGAGATTGACATATTAGAGACGGTACGGTAACAAGGGGTTTGATCACATGTTGGAGAAGTAACAGTGGCAAGGGGTTATTCACATATTTGAGATATGAGATTACTAATGGGGTTATTCACATATTTGAGATATGAGATTACTAATGAGGTTATTCACATATTTGAGATACGAGATTACAAAGGGGATTATTCACATATTTGAGATATGAGATTACTAATGGGGTTATTCACATATTTGAGATATGAGATTACTAATGGGGTTATTCACATTCTTGAGATGTGAAATACCAAAGCGGTTGCATATATTGGTGAACTGAATCATCAAGGCGGTTATTCTCCATTAATTCTGAGCAGAAACTGGTGTTTAAATATTCTTAAACAAAGGAAGAAAACTCCATGAGAAAATGGTTCCGTAGAATGTTGAAAACAATGTTGATCTCAGCTTGCTGTGGTATTTGGTGTAATTATTTGACAATCGGGTTTAATAATCTAATCGATATATGTATATATATGTGTGTGTGTGTGTGTGTGTGTGTGTGTGTGTGTGTGCAAACTTTATACAAGAGAATTTCTATCAAACTCTCACCTATTGGATTAATCACTTTTAATCTGTAGCCAACATTAATGGATCTAATCACAAAAACATCTCTTTTTTACATAAGTGGTTAGTTCAAAATATTCTGTAGCCACCTGAGAAATTCAGCCGTCAATGGCAACAACACGGGAAAGAAGATATCTCACAAGACACGTCGCAACAAAGGCGTACCGATGAATTGATATTACCTGTTAGTACTAAACAAGATAATGGCTTGCACTTATTTAGTTCATTATTCCTTCTCTGCATAAAAAGATGTATACGTACGAGATATATAAGATGGGTGTATACAAATGTAATTTGTATGTAAAAAGCTCATTTTGCAGGTCCAAGATACGGTCACCATACACAGCGGAGAGCGAGCACAGGGGCGGCAAACAATAAAGCTTGAATTGATAATGTATTTTGTACTGTTATTAAAAATTGTTTTATTTGTATTATTAACACAACACTAGGAAATGAGCATGTTACCCTGCAGTTCTAGACTTATATCCGCACAGGTATAATGCCTAAGGAATTATGAATAGTGAAACTAGCTTGGGAAGAAAGATTTTTTTCCACGAAATCTCCTTTAATAATATCGGTAATAAAAACTCATGATATATAATGTACATTATAATTTTCATTTGTAAAATGTATTGCTCTCCTCCGGGTCATTCGGACTCTTCGTTTGTAAACTGCCAAGAGTTTCCAGCCGAAAGAAATCACTCACTATACGTGTCTTTTATTTAAAGATGCTATGATTTCTCTTAACTCCGTTTGATTGTTTTGCGAAATCACAGTACGCTACATACTTTGTTGACAAATCAGCTTTAAAGGGGTATGTTATTCGTAAAACATTCTTTCTCGTGAACTTCTGAATAATTTCTGTTTAGAGGCAGCAGTCAAAATAATTTATTGTTATAATTAGTTTCCCTATGTCATACATTGTGTGTCTAAGCATGTTAGAATTAAACATACTTTTATGTGCATCGAGTTTGTAATTTGCTCATCAAGTATTAGTTCAAGTTTCATTATGGAATATGTTACATAATAGTCGACAACGAGATTTTCATATATATATATTTGTACAACTTCAGGCTTGTGTGGATAAGGAAGTGTGAAACAGGTGATAGCTACTCTCCTGAATGTTCCGCATAGTTAACCCATGTTTATTTCATCCTGAAATATAATACATATCATATGTACAAAACACGTGTGAAGAAACTAGAATACAAGGAAAATGTAGACACGAACTCACATAAATAATGAACAGATGTGCCATATTTCCGGTTAATAAGGTTCTCATTATGTACAGCTCGAATCAAGAGGAAGACAAAAATACGACTATCGCAACAAAATTTTGCGGACGCAGGGATAGGTCTCCTTTCGCTCACAGCTGTCTGAGATACGGATATAAACGCAATGTTTACCAAATCCCAAAACTCAACTAAAAATAATGTAATCACTTTAAAATGTTAAGAATTGAGGGAAACATTTTTCAATAGTTATTTTTCTTAGATTGGAGGACATTAAATTCCTATATGATTTAAACCAAATGCTATTATTGTAAAGGAATAGTCATGTAAACGATATCTTCCATTCATTTCATGGACAACATAGAGAGCTTTGCAACGCTAGTATGGTTCCAAACGATATTTTGTAAATTGTTCTCTGTGTGTTTAACTTTTGTGTATGATTATTAATAGTAAGTTTTATTGTCACCAACATATTACATAGCTAACTTTTGTCCATGATTGTAGATTGTACAATGATAAGTTTTAAATAGTATCCTACCTGTATTTGAGTTTAGAACAATGTTTTTTTTTTCTTGGAAAAAATTATGATCATCCTGACTTTAGTCAACCTTTTTTATGCAAATTTAAATTTTCGTTATAAATGGCCTAAGTACAAGGCAGTTTCTTGTGTACCGTATCAGGTGGCGGTATGTATGTTGGTTGAAAATAAACAAAACTGTTTCCTTCCTACTTTACGTTCAGATGTAGTCAGACACAATATGAGAAAATCGTTTATGTAAATAACAGAGAAGTCAATATTAGTCTCTCCTCTTCTTGGATTTTAAAGACCTCTTTGTAGTCCGGTTTTAAAGATCCCCTTATGTTTGTGTCTTAAAGACCTCCTCATAGTTGGTTCTTAAATAACTCCTTATGGTTGGTTCTTTGAGGCGCGAAAGAGAATAATCTGACAGAATATCTTGACGATGTTTTAGAGCACCCGGGTGGAATGTTGCTAATTTTGTATTTTTGGACACTGTCTCGGTTAATAGTCATGGTTCTCTTTTGCCGAATCTATTTTCTATTTTGCTTGTATCTCCTTGGCTGTACGTTTGATTTAAGTTACACAAGTCCATAGTTTGAACAGATATGGTGGACTAAAGACTTTCGCAAAGTAGAAGCGATGTACAACTTGATCCGCGATCTAGATTATGACGAAATTTATATCATAAGTACGTTTAATTACCTTTGTTGCTTTCAAAGTTATAATAATAATAATAATAATAATAATTACAACAACTAAGACATTGTTGAAATATTCTCTATGTGTATGCGTTTAATATTAGGGTCATTATTGACAGTAGTAAGCATGTATTTTTGGGACTGTGTCTAGATTATTGGAACGCACAGGGTCTTCCTGACATACTCCAGGTTCTATATTTTAATCTCAGTAACATACCTTCAAATTATAACTAACGATTTATTTTGTAAAACAAGTTCGAACTTTCCAGATTGTAATGTTCCATAAGGTAATAGTTTTTATTAGTAAATGATAATTGTGACCTGAGGTCAAGCAGAATACTATATAATCTTGGTACTGGAATAATTATTCAGTTGTGCCTTAAGATATGGAAGGAACAATTGTATTATTGTTCTGTCCAGAAATTCATTTGTCTATAATTTATTTATTAAAGTAAATTTATTCGAGTTATTTTATTCTCTGGAAATACAGAGAGTTCATAACAAAATTACATAG